>VZTG01008820.1:759330-1149077 GCA_013397845.1 Melanocharis versteri | reverse complement strand
TTTTTTTTTTTTTTTTGCCAGATTTGATCAGTTCAAGGCACTTACAGAATTTTCCTTCTTGATTACTCCTAATATTTTGGTAGCTGAAAATACAGTCTTTCTGCAGGTAGCAGGAAGGTATCCCTACCTACCCCAGACCAGAATATCCTCCTTGAAACAAGAAATCCCTTATGAAAGAACTTCAGACAGACCTAATCCTGGACAGGGATGAGGAATCACTTTGTGGCTAAAATCTAGATTTTAATTGTGCATAAATTGAATAAAGTAGGAATTGGCTAATTGACATCGACACAAAGAACTGCAGAAAACAACTCAGGTCTTGCTGCTGCTGCATCCTGTTGATGGAAGGATTCTCACTCACACAAATAGAAACAGAATCAAGCTCCAAATAGCTCCAGTATTTAAGCAAATGTTTGTTTGGGTTAAGCGATCTTCCTTTCTTTCTCTTCTCTCCTCCTGACAACCTACCTGTCAGGAAACTAACCTGCTATTTAATCTAATGATGTGTTTACGTTTATTAATCAATTTGAATATATATCTTCCTTAGTGTGACATTCTTCCCCCTTGTCTCCTCCCCCACATCTAAGTTGGCATAATTCAAAATGATAAGTATCTTCCTTCCTTTTTCACTTGAAAAAGTGACAAAGAAGTTAAAGCGCTTCAAAGAGATTGTTATCTCTCCATAGCTATTGTATAATTAAACATCAGCCTCCCCACACCTATGTACATTCTCCTTGATCTTTAAGTAGGAAAACAAAAAGAAGAGGCATCTCCTGTGTTCGCCTCCTCTAACAGATGAATATTAGCTTTTCACCTTTCTGCTGTAAACTGAATTGCTTATTCGGAAAGAAGCTGAACTAGGGCAAAAAGATTTGCATGCTGCTACAGAAAGCTACTAATATAATCTCTCTACCAATTGATTAAATTGTGAGGATGTGTGATTAATGATAGCTTGGTCAAATGTGACCTTTTAAATATAGGACAGGATGTGTGCAGTGACTTGCAAGATTTAAAGTAGAGTTTTAAGCTGTGGACAAGGGGATGCTTTGCTTGTCCATTTTGCTCAGCATGTCTCAAATAGGTTTTAGCTGTAGCAAATTAGGCAGAGCTAGATGAAATGAAAGCCACCTCCGGCTGAATTACCCAACTTAAAACAGCTTTAGCATACTATTTTTAGATTTAAATATTCCTGTTTCATGGTGAGAGATGCCAAAGTTAATCTGCTTATGAAGATTCAGACTTCTGAAGTTTCCACATGGGGTCTGTTCAAGAAAATAAATTTTCTGTTTTAGTGTTTCAAACAAATTTAACTTTGGATTTTTAATTTAGCTAGAGGAGGCGAACTGCTATCCAGGACCACATTTTGGTATGGTACATAAATCCTTACCGAGCCAAATTTTCAAGCACATAAACTCAGATTGTGCCGCCAGCTTCGATGAAGTGACGGGATTTCTGCCATCAGCCAAGGAATTTTCTTCTCTGGAATCAGCCATTGCAAGTGGTAGGTGGGGGGAAAGGATGACATGGCACCTAGACACTCCTTATTTTCAGCTTTTTCTGCAAAAAGTAAAAAAAGCCTGATCAAAGGTGTTCAAAAATACCTCTCCTATTACTTTAAATGACAGTAGACTGACGGTATAGAACTGTAACAGCTCACAGGAGACAGGTGACAGCATTCTGCTTGGTTTCCGACTCACTGCAGTAGGATCTAATGAACGCATCTGCTAAAAGCTCGTTAATGTTTGGGCTCTAATTCATTGTTATATATAACATAACGATAACTATTAGTGCTGCTGATCTACAGCACAGGGCTGAATGTGCAAATCGCTTTTCCTCTAGTCTGGAACTAAATGTTGCTGGCCTGGCTGCAATCCCAGCTGGCTGGTTAAAGAAGTATGTCAAGGGATCACAGGAATATAGATATCAGTGGTGCATTTTGAATTAAAGCTTGCTCTGAGCTCTTGATTCTTTTATTCTCCTTAAAGACTTCCAGCACAGTGCAGTGTGGATAACTTTTTTTAGCACAAAGAACCTGTCCAAGCAAGTGTCTGAAGTATGGTTTCAGATGGGTTTTCTCTAAGGAAAATATTTGTCTTTAAATCTTTTCAGCTCTAATTAAGCCTGCATACCTACATTTCATGTCTGTGTGAGCTGTAATTGCTAGCATTTGCACAGAGGAGCAAATGAAGAGCTGCCATGTCTGCTTTGTAAAATGCAAGCGAGCAGAATCTAGCAGCCAGGCCCAGTCAGTTTTAATGACTGACTGACTGGATCTTGCAAAAAAAGGATAGAGCTCTGCAGCGTTTGGAGCCTGCTCAAAATAAATGTGCCTTTGCTTCAGAACTGGGGATTACAAGCTCTTCTTCCCTTCAGGGATTAGACTGCTTTGTGCAGCGCTGTCGGGGAAGCTTGGAGAAGGGCTGTGCTTGGGGAGGAACTGCAGCCACAGGGCCGAGATGCCTTCACTTCCCTGCCAGTCCATGATGGAGTCACCAAAACACAATGCCGGGCTGCCAGCTTAGGATAACAGCTACAGAAATAAGTAAGGGAGGGAGAAGAAGTAGTTGCAGCTGGCTGGCTAGAGCAGAACCAATTAATGTCTTGGCTGCAGTCCTGCTGTGCCCCGGTCCTGCCTGTCCTGCTGGTGCAGCAGGTTGGTGTGGGTGTGGTGGAGTTGTCTTATCCCCACTTTCCCTCTTCCCTTGAGGCAGTAGGAGCTGCTTGCTAATATGCCCGTGGCAGAGGGGATGGACCTTCGCTCAGTTGTTATGCTGTGGATCCAAGCCTGAAGCAGAATGCTTCATTTCTTCTATTCGTGGGTTTGCTTGTTCTGGGTGAATGGATGAAACGAATCTCTCTGTGGAGCATGGATATGGGGGAGGTATGTGCCTTTCTGTCTCCAGGCAATAGCAACCTTGCTTCTGGAATTGTCTTTTTGGCCTGATTTTTCACCTTGGCTGGCTATCTGTGTAAGTGAAGGCATAGTTTGAGATTGAATTGTACTACTGAAATGTTACTGATGTGTTAAACTGGTGTGAAATCAGACTCTGGCTACTCATGTAAGCTCTCTGGGAGCAAGGAAAGAGCTGAATTGCTTCCATCCAACAGAATCAGTCACTGCATGCAAGTCTGGTACCTTGGCTGAGACTTCAGCAGAGACTTTACAGTCCTCAGGTGGGATACCAGGTGAGGTACATGAATCTCTACTAGTGAACCAAAACCACAAGTATTTTGCATCAGCTTTTATCTACTGTGGTTAAAATGGAATTTATTCTCTGGGGTTATTACTGTCACTCATTATTAAAGGTCTAATTAATGCTGTTGATTCTTTATTATTGGTTTAGAATCAATTTTTTATTTCCCACTTCATGAATGTTAGCAATGTAAAAACAAAGGCTTTAATTAATTGAATGACTTAACTTTTCCACTATACATCAGGCCTGCTCTTTTCCACACGTGTATCCAGAAGGGCAGAATAGAAGTGACATATGGTAAAAGGAAGCAGAATGTCTAAGCTCAAGTCATTAAAATGGTAATAATAAAGGCTCACTAAATGGAAAATACCACCAAGTCTACTCCAAACTGTCTTGATCCACACTCAATTCATTTTTATTGTTTATAGTGTTAATTATTTGGGGGGGGGCGGAATTTAAATCAATTAAAATCATAGCATGGTTGTTAAATTGTAAATAACTAAAACTGCTGAAGCTTTTCCTCTAATAAAATTGTAATTGGCCTTTTAAAGTAACTGCACTAATAAATTTCCCTTTTTCCTCCTCCTCATACTTAACAGAGCAGAGATCCTTAGCTGCCATAAGTCAGTGTCATTCTTTTAGTCCTGTGAAGTTCTCTAGCCTACACTAGCTGGGAATCTGGCCCAAAGCAGGGCTGGGACAAGGGAAGAGAAACATCACCTTCAAGGTATTCATGTATGGGATTGTCACTCTCGCCGAAGTCAGTGCACTGCTACTCACAGAGCAGCAAAACAGGACATTACAATTATTTGTGCTCATTGAGATGGTTTATACACAGTGATAGAACTTTGGAGTAAAAAATATGGTTCCATTTTGCAGCTGTTGCTGGTTACACGTTAAACTGGTTTTGTTAGCAAACAGAACCAATGGTAACTGTAATGCCCCATCTCTCCTCAGGATATGTAAGTACTGCCGTGCTGCTGGTTGGAGCAACTTCTGATCCACAGTGTACCTGATGTCAGCAGAGTGGCTGCAAAGTGGGGCAAGCCCCCCTAGATAATTTTAGTCCCATGGTTTGAATGTCCATAACTACCCATTTGAATGGCCTGGGCACCTGCTGTGGAAGGACAGGAGTCTCCAAAGGATGAATACTTTTATAAATGCTTATATGAAAGATTAAGCCAGTCTTCTCAGGCAGTGTGTGTGGTGAAGCAAAGGGATGAAAGGAGGTCTTCCATATTTTGAATAGCCTATCCTTTCCTTCGTACCAATCTTAGACTGTTGTGATGTTTTATTTTTATTCTCTGTGCCATTCCTGATAGCAGCCATGCCTAGAGATCATTTCTTTCTTAAAATGACTTTAGACATATTAATTCTTTTGTGCACAAGTGCTTCAAGATTCTCTGCTTCCTACTGTCAATATATTTCTGGCTGTGAAGGCTGTGAAGTGTCTCTCTCTGTGGCTAATGTACTTCCAAGCTGCTTCATCTACAGATTCTGCATTAAATATTGAGGCTTTTATGTGTTACCTTTACAGTTTTGCATGTGTACAGAAGATTTTGTACATGAAAATACACATTTCCAAATGCAGTGGTCCCATTTTGTTGTGCTTGTACCTGCGAATTCCGTGTACCTTTTCAGTCTTACAACAGGTGTGGGGTATTCTGGCAGCAATTTTCCCTGCATGGGAGTGTGGCAGAAGCCCCAGGGTGGAGCACAGTCCTGGCACTTGGCTCTGGTTTTGGGTGCTGGATTGTGCAAGTGCATCACCCTGTTCCCCCACAGGATATAGGGCAGGGCTCTCCCCCGTACTGCCAGCAGAACCTCCTCACCCTGTAAGAGAGTCTTGGGAAAGGCCGCCACCCAAACATGTCACATAAAGACACTGTTGTAGCTGCAGTCTCCCAGCTGTACAGAGCGCCGTTTCTCCCATTGCAGACGTGGGAGTGTGTGGACACATCAGAAACTGGCCTTTACATGTCAGATTGCAAGGAACCTGCTCTGGTGTTTAATTATTCCCAGTCTGCAGGGCGGCTGATTCCCTGTAAATAGCACTTAGTGTAGTCTCAACCTGTTAAAAGTGGATGATGATTAACATTTATTTTTTTTCCCCAAGTATTTCATTTTGACAGCACTATAAACAAAAGCACTTCTATGCATCTTTCTTTGCTGAATTATTTATTTGAATGTGATATGAATCATTGTTATTGCAGAATACAGTGAAGTCAGGTCCTAGTACTAAAACATCAGTGCTAATTAGCTGGAAATAAAATTGTCAAAAATACTTGATCTAATTAGGGTCTTTTTAATGTTTATACACTGTGGACTTGATCTTCCTCTCAATGACTGTGTAAATCTGGAATGCTTTCATTTCCTCTAGTATGGTATTCATGCAAATAAGATGATAACTTTATGGCTCATTCTAATGGTTATTATATGCTGTTAGCTAAATGAGAAAGCAGTTCAAACTTTAAATTGTTTGATTAAGTAAAACCAGTCCACATGTTTTCCACTGCATATCTAAAGCACAGAAATATTATCAGCTATGCGATTCCAGAACTATAGATCTGACCATATTCTGAAAAATAACCACATACTCTTACTTTTCATACAAATATGCATGTATAATTAACTGACTCCTTTTTATAGCTGGAATTGTTCAGTTTGTATGGCAAAAGTATTCGAGCTGATCTGCACAATGAGCAATTCTGTGTCACAACTTAAAAGTTACCAAGATTCTCTCAGGTTTCCCCACATAGTTCGTTTTACCATTATCTTTCTCTTTGAAATCAATAATCTGTTTTTCTTCTTAAGTGAAGCTCAGCTACTTCTTGATGTAGTTCCTCACTTGTTCCCTATCCATTTTCCCAATTTTCCTGTTCATCAGAATACCCAATCCCGCAGTATTGCCTCTGCTTTGTACTTCTGTCCCAAGAGGTTTCTAGAATACCCTTTTGACGGATGAGCCCAAAACTTGCATTTAACCAGATGTGAAATGAATTTGGATTTAGTATTTTACTCTATGTTTTCACAACTGGGACAAAGTTTAGATTTGTATCTGAACCTCACTGAACTTTGAAATAGGTCACATATAACTAACAACTCATCCTTAATAAGCAGGAATTTTTGAATCCTAGTTTGACTCTCACTAACTCCCGGTGATCAGCTTGGGACAACCGAGGCATTTCTGCAATTCCCTCAGTCCAGATTTATATGCTGTAGGCTGTTCTCTGTAAGGTCCATGCCATCTACTTTTTACGTGTAAAGACAGAAAAAAAGTATATTCTTTTGTTTTTCTGAAATGAAAGTGAATGTAAGTCATAACTTCTTTTTGTTAAGAGTTAAATTCAAATGCAGTTGTGCCAAACTAACATGGTTGCAGGCTGTTAAGCTATTTATTTTTGTAGCTACTTAAGTAGAAGCTAAAGTAGAAAACATTTTTTACAGCAGATAATTGACATGTTGTTTTTCTGCTTTATAAATTGCTTAAGGGGGGCTTATGATTTTATTAATAGATTTATAAATTTGTTATAACTGTTTGGATAATTCTGTGGCTAATCCTTGAGCTGCTAAATCGTTTATAAACTATTTACTTTTTATTTTGATAATTTTTAATTTAGAATTCAGAGGCTATCAGTAGCTGGTTCCCTGTGTTCTTGACTAGCTCTGGATTCTTGCTTTTTCATGGTCTGAAGGATGGGTGTCAAGACCTTTAAGAGCAATTGCAGTAGTAAAGAAGTAAAAGTGATTTTAACTTGCTTGATTTAGCAATACAGCATATTATGTTTCTGGTATGACCATCCCACTTGGAATCTTGCTGTCTGGGACTATTCTCTAATGTTTAGCCCTGAAACAGGTCTGAACCGATCCCAGATTGGGGTGAATTACCTCAGATATTGACTCAGGGATTTGCTCACCTCGGGATCTCTGAGGTCAGGAAAGAATAGAAACTACTTTCCTGTTTAGCAGAGAATTAAATTAGAATGGTCTTCTGAAGAAATTGATCATTTATTTTTCCACATAGGCCATGAATTAATTGCCAGATGAAACTGTTTCCCTGTGTCAGCATCCCTTGCTGTCCCGCGTTCTGCTTAATGGAGACTTGAGCAGGTTCTGTTGTGCTGCAGCCCCATTAGCACAATCTGGAGAGGCCGTGTAGGGCGCTCGCAGATGTATAGTGACACATACATTTGTGTTTGATGAAATATGACCCAATAAATGGAGAGATTGCATTTATCACCTGTCTGAGGAGGCTGAGTAGGAAACAGGAGATGCTTAGGAGAGGGCTGTTCAGCGTGCTTTAGGTTGTATCTCATGTAATTCCAGAAACTCCAACTCAGTCAATTCTGCTGCATTTAAGATGACTGTAATGAGGGATGTAATGTCACTATGAATTACCTGAAAATCTTTTAAAAGCTCTGTCACTATTCTTTCCCTTGAGATTAAAGACGAATCTTGGGTATTTGCCATCTAGGAATCGACCTAATTACCTGAGGTTATACATCGGTCAGTTAGAGATATTTTATGAATTGTTCTAATGTTTGTAAAGTCAGAAATTAAGCACATCATTTCCCTGCAGATTGGTTTGGGGAGACAAAGCTAGGAAATTCCTAACAGAAAACTCCTATTTCATGAGATGATCCATCTCCTCAAGTGGGTCATCACCTCATCTGTGGGGCTTGATTGAACAGGGACCTTAGACTGGGCAGTAGACAAGGCTCAAAGGATGTATTGCTGCATCCCAGAAAGCTGGTGGCATTTCACAGATCCAAAAGTATTTCCTCTAGTTAGAAAGCAAAATTCCCTTTCTAGGAAACGTTTCTAGACCTGGGTAAAAAGTGTAAGGGTGCTGTCAGCCCTTCTCTTCACAGAGACAGCCTCATGCACTACTGCAGCAGCTTTGCAGCTCCATTAGCTCCATCACTTTCCCTGCCTTTCCCAGGCTGCACTGAACTCTACTCCCTGACCAGCTCCCACTCCTTCAGAGCATTTTAACTAGCAAAATATAGTTGCTCATATGGAGCAAGGAGTTTTGTCATTCCTTGAAGATCTGCGCTCCCCATTTTTCTTGTCTCATTGACATTTCTCCCTGGCCAGTTCTTCTGGATTTTGTATGGTGCAGGCTGGAAGGAAAGGGTCTCGATTGTCCAAAAGCAAGGTGAGAGCTTGTGGCTTGTGTTTGCAGGCTTGAGTGCGTTATTGCACCTATCCTCCTTACCTTCCTGTTGGAGATGGCTAAATGAGGTGTATCCCCTTGCTAATTGCTGCAGTGTGAAATCAGGCCTCATTGATATGCTGGGCTTTACAATAATTTACTGTAATTTTTCAAAGGCAGTGGAATGGCTTATTGTGCTTTAATCTATCCTAAAAGAACACATCTAGAAAATATTTTTAAGCACTTTTTAAGCAATATGATGACACTTTTTTGACAAGGTAACTCCATCTAGAAGCGACATAAGAAAAAACTGAAAAGACAGGGATTACTTGACTTTGAAAAAAGTAAAAAACACACTTTTTCATAATTCCATGACACTTCTTTGAGGTGAATCTAATGAACAGAAAGTTATAAAGGCTGTGGATTTTGATGCTTTTTACACTATATCCTAGGACCATGGGTTCCAATAATGATGTTAATGTTAAGTACATATTTTTATGTATTGTGCACAAATGTGCCTTATAAAACATTGGGAAAATAGACAGCTTGATGTTTTCTGCTAAGTAATACTTTATACTATGCTTCTACAAGTAGTTTTCTCCTTAGAAAACAAGTTTTCTCATTTTCCTGAAACACAGCTTATCAAGCCTTGGTTTTATTTTTAAATTATAGAAATCTATTTTTAAAGCATGGTTATTATCCAAAAACTTACCATCTTGACCTGGAGAGTATGTGTGGCAAAAATTATTTGATTTTCAGACTGAATTGCCTGAACTATATTTCACACGTTATAAGATACATTAACACATACTAGTAGAAAAAACTTGGCCTTGAAAATGCTCTGCTTATACATATAGAAATCCACAGGCAGGGGTTCTTCACTTACCACATACGATAGCCAACACAGAATTGGAGGAATTTCTTTATAATAATTAATTAAATTACCTGGGAGATAACGTAGACATTAATTTTAACATTTCATTTAATACTTCCTTGAACCTTCTATAGCTGGTTAAACCCGAACTGTGATTTGTGTTTGGATCAATGAAGAACTTCCATAAATAATAAACTTGTTTATTGTCAGTGGTAGTATCACACTCCTGTCCCACGGTTTTAGGTTGAAATAGAACCTTAAAAATAATGATCATGCTTTTATTCCTACCACAGAAAATGATTATTTATTTGACTCTGGCCACCTCGTAAACATCCTAGTGCATAGGAATCGAGCAGAGAAATGCATAAGACATCTTTATTGTCTATACATACAGTGATATTTACTATATGTGGTTGCCCAAACTAGAAACATACAATTTGATCTAAGCATGGATATAAGCTCTCAGGCTCAGCCTCAAGAATAAACAAAATGGCAAAACAGAAACTCAAGGAAATTATCATAGACTGAATATTCTGCAGCAGTTCCAACTCGTTTTACTTGCTCTTTTACTTAAATCATCAGATCATCTTTCTCTATCAGAATGGCAATTTTTGTTTTGGAGAACTGCTTGTTGTAGATGAGTTTTGTGAGGGAATGGAGGTCACTACAAAAAAAGTCAGCAGTTTCATGATGTGGTATCCAGATATAATCTGGAATTATTTCCTGACTCCAAACAAAGAAATTTTTAATACCATTCATGTGTCGGCATTGAGAGCCATGTCAGCAGATCTAAAAACAAACCTTGGGTTTGTTTGTGAATTCAAGACTCTGATCAAGTCATGTACTAAGGTGGGCCTGTATCAAAACACAGTAGGTGAGGATATTTGATCCTGGTCTAGGTCGAACGTTGCATGCTCTTTTACCATCACTGGGCTTTATGAAATACAATACAAAGTCTTATATCTGAGCAGTTCATCTTCCCAAACAGTGTCATTGCATTGTCACTGCACTCGTGGTCACTCTGGTAATTCTGGAGATGAACAGAAGGCAAAACATGGTTTTATGCCTTTTCTCAGTAGTGGAGTTGAGAGTAGAAGAGAAAAGAGTTTGCTCTCTTGANCCAGTCCAGAGAGAGAAAAAATGTCCTCCTATATGGAATATTGCCAGTTTGAATCCTGATGAAAGGATTAGTATCTTTGGATCTGAGCCCTGAAAATGCCTGATTTAATACTATGTCTTTTACCATTTATCCTGCCAGCTGATGCTTTACCAGTGGCACCATCTATACAGGGTTATCCAAAGGGATGCCCATGACTTGTGTAGGTCATGTTGTTCTAACAATGTATTCCCAGGGCAAAACCGGACAGCTACTTCCCCTAAAACCCGTGTCTGACATCAGCTTGTATCAGATTCCCTCCACTGTGTTTGGACTGTGCTTTAGGCTACATACATTTTAAGTAACTATTGGTAATTCCAAGACCTACAATCTCCACTTCAATCAGGCTTTGATTCCAAGGCCACTGTAGTGTAGGAGCTGGAAGCCATATCCAGCAGAACTTGTATGGACAATGACTCCTGCAGAAAACATGCTGCCTTTTGAAAGACCACGTGGTTAACCTCTGACAAGTGTTATTTGTGAAAGAGAGAATTATGACTGTCTTGTCTCAGGGTCTGACTTTTGAAAGTTCCATTCTTCATTTCCAACTAAGGAATTTTTGTTGTTTAGCCCTTTCTCAAAGAGATTCGAGTGGACTGGAAACAGGCTGATGATGGGCACTGAGGAGTCTCTTCTTGTATAGCTTCTCCTCACTTCCCATGATGAGGTGAAAGGTGCTGCTGCTACCAGCTCATCTCTGTGCTTTAAGTCCTGCACAAACGACACCTGTAACATGTTGGGCTGCTGGGAAAATATTATAACTGAAGTTCAGTTCCAAGAGCTGCCTCTTAGTTTATTAGATAAGCTATGCTAAATTTGGGGTTGGGGAGTTTTTTGGTTTTGTTCGTTTGTTTTTTGTGTACCTCCTCACTGGCAGAGCATGAGATAAGGAAAAATGTCCTTGACTTAGGTTAAACACAACTTAGCGAAGAACCAAAACATCAGTGTGTTATCAGCACCATTCTCATTCCAAATCCAAAACACAGCTTTGTAACAGCTACTGAGAAGAAATTAACTCCATCCCAGCTGGAACCAGGGCAGTGTCACAGCAAAACAGATTTTGCATTGCTTTATTACAAAGCATTGGACTATTCCCATTAAATGTACTGTAATAGGGATTTTAGTGTTAACTATGCATTGACGCAGTATCTTGTGTGAGTGATCCAGATTTTAATGGTTTTATACTCTCTGTCAATATGATCTATCATAATTGCTTTTTTGGATGAGTTACAAGCTGAGCGTAAATATTTAGTATTAATGAATTCAGGTTTATTATGTGTAAGTGTATCTGCAGTGCAGAAAATATGCATCCATCCATGAAGCATCTTACTATGCTCAGGGCAGGATTTCTCCCTTTCTTCTTCATCTTCCTCTTCCTGTTTATCTGGCTTGTGAAAACAAAATAACTTGTTTTTCTTCGGTTGTTACTGATCCCCTCAGCCTTGGCACTTCACTATGTTTGCTGGGCATACTCTTGCATTTCTGTCTGTCATGTCTTTTGCTATGAACAGATTGTCCAAATAGTCAAATCTGTTCACAGGTTGCTGGCCGAGGGCTATATCATATTGACAACATGAGGTAATTTATTTTATCTTTTTTTGTATTTATATTGTATTTTACAGACTTGCTTCTCCTGCTAGTGTGCTGGAGAACTTTGGAAATCAAGGTGGGAAATAATGAGATGGCAGCTGTAGATAAGCCAAGAACATACTCTGCTTTTCTTCCCAGGTCTGTGGCCTCACTGCAAACCCCTTCTGTGCTCTCAGCTGAAGACTTGGTCTTCTGCTGAGATACTGCCATTGTTATTTGTGTCAAAAGAGAGTGCACTGGAGGGTCTTCATAACATCAACAGTTCCTTCCTGAATTGGTGTGTGGTGCCTTTTGGTGCCCCCTCTCTGAGGGCTCGGAAGCTGTGTTCAGACCAGTATTTCTGTGTATTTCAGAGGTGAAACTCTAAGCACATGGAGAAAAGCAGAAGCGTGACAAAGGGTGGCTCTGGGTTTGAGCTTGCCGCTGGGGAGTCATGGGATGTGAATTCAAGTTTTGTCTCAGCTGTATGTTCTGCATCATCTGCCAGCCTTTGAAACGGGGCAGTAGCAGCTGTCCGAGAGGAGATGATCAGGAGATGCTAAGGTAGTGTAAGTCCCTGAGACTATTTAACTGTACAAGACAGCTGCCCATAGCTGGATCATGTGTACTCAGTGGGTTTTCTGAAGTCCTTGCCCTCCTGCTGCCCTGCAGCTCCACTTGTGGCCTAGTTCTGCTTTGTCAAAACAATCTTTGTGGAGTGGCCTCTGCTTTTCCCTGTGCACCTCATGCCCTTCTTTCCTCTCAGCCCTAGATTAAGTGTTGTGAAGTGTCAGAGCCAGCATACAGCTGCTGAAAGCTGTGGTGGTGCTGAGCATTTGCACAGAAGCCCCCTTCAGTGTCTAACATGGAGTGCACAGAGTGTCTGGTGGTTCTGCAGTAGCAGGGGGCATAGAGAAAGGAGGAGAAAGAACTGTGAAAAGATGAGGCTAAAATCAAGGGCTGAAAGAAATGAGAAAGAGAGCAGTGGATGTTTCTCTCTAAGAACTCCTCATGAATCCTTAAGTTTCCTGCTGCCTTCCCACATTTTATAAATGGACTGAACAGATGACAGTTTATATATATAAACCTAATGATATGCTGCTAGTCTTCTGTGAAATTGGTTGGATACCTAGTGATAAGCTAATATTTAGTAGCAGTTTTCCCTCTCATGACAGTATGAGTCCTAAATATCCAGTTTTATTTGGTGTCTTTTGTAATAAGGCAGATGATATTCTCATTAAGGCATGACTGGGCTAGAGCCAGGCTCCCTCTGCTCAGGCTGGCTGGTCTGACAAGATGCTTCTGGGTTTTACAGCTCTTGTGGAGACCAAAGCCTCCTGGGGGCTGGCTGTGATGGTGCTGCCTGCTGCATGTGTGCACACTGGTCCTGCCTCAGGGAATGAGAAAAAATCAATGCAAGGGAAGAGGAAAGAGGCTGTTGAGACCACCCTGTTCTGGTAGGAGTGGCTGGCCAGTGGCTTAGTCTGCATCTCTCAATCCCGAGCCTCTGCTGGCCTGTGGCTTTAAGGTTTCACAGGGCTCTGCAGCAGCCTGTAATTGCTCTGTCTGAGCTGGCCTGGCCTGTGGTTAATCATTTACACATATTCCATAGACTTGCCCAGAAAGTGGTAGGCATTTTCAGAGAGCAGGATAACTAGTTCTGTAATGCCAGCAATAAAATTGCTATTTGTATTAAAAGGCCCAGAGTGCTTAAAATTTAGTTGGAAGTAGTAGATGTGGCATTGCTTAATTTTCTCTTGCACTTTCAATATCACAGTCAATTTTTGCTGCTGTTTTTAATAATAAATTAAAGAAAATGTGCATGTTGTAAACCTTTTAGCTATGATTAAACTCTTAGAATTTTGTTTCTTTTTTCTTTTTCTTTAATTTAAGTCTTAGTAAATAAAAAATTTTGAAATAAAGTGGAGACAAGTAATAGGGCCTGTTCTGAATAGTTTAGAGGCCCAGATGTTACCTGATGGAAGGCCTTTCTCATGTAATATCTTGTAATTTACTTAACATTGCTAATATTTTATAGCCATAACTGCAATGCAGTAAGAACTCTACAGTCATTCTGTAGGGAACTCAGCCCTAAAATTGCATATAAAAATTCTGTGCTGCCGGAGCTTGCTATAAGTTCAACTCACTGACCCGCTCAGTGGTTTTATTAGCAATTTAAACTAAAAACACCTGTTGGGAAATTTTAAAGATGTTTTGGAGAATTCCAAGGTAGGTTTCCATTGTGAAAGAGTAATCAGAAGAAGCTTGCATTGCTGATTGCCATATATCCCTCTAATACGTCTAACAAAGAAATGCCTTAAATTGTTTTGCCCATTGACCTACTGGTCACTTTAAGCCCCAGTGGAGGCAAGATTCTTTGAGGGTCTAGAATTACTTATTTTTTGTTCAGCCTTCCAAGTATAAAGTTAAAACTTTATAGATGAATTTCCCTTTGCCTTAATACAACAAAATAGAGAGTCTATCAAATACATCACTGCAAGCTCGCCTTAATAATCTGAGCTTTTAGACTCACTCAGCCTGAAAATGAATTGAAACGTACAAGAATTAAGTTCTTGCCGGAACATTTTCTACCACAGGAGTTCTAATGAGCAGGTAACAGACAGACTGGGCAAGGACCTGAATAATAATAAAAAAACACATTAGGAATGGAAGCTAGCAAAATGACAGAAAGTGCAGCAAAACAAAAAGGAACAACAATGGTCATTACTCCCAAAGAATACCAGTGGAATTATTAAATCATATATTGGAACATTGTCATTGGAAACAGCGCTAGCTGAGGTTGAAGCTTCTGCATGAGATATGTTGTGTGAGCGGTACACATGTGTATAACTGTCTCTAAAGGAAGTTTTGGGGAGCTTGAATCTAAAGAACTTGGTTTTTTGGGTGATTTAGGTTCTTTTTTGACTCTCAGTTACCTTGCACTTTGCAGTTAAAAAAGCAGGACAGAGACTTGTTCGGCTCACATTCTTCCTGGCCACAAGAAGCACAGGGCACAGAGTGCTCCTCTCCAGGGACAGTCTTAGACATTTATCCAGCCATTCATATTCACTGTAGTCACTGAGTGACTTGACTTGGGAGGAAAAAAGCTGACCTTTTTTTATTTCCATGGAAAACAGAGCAGTTTGTTTATACTCCTCTCTGGCTCTGTAGTCCTGACAAAGCACAGTGGGACGGATCTGAACCTGGCTTTGACAAAGGACGTGAGGAAGCTGTCCATGGTAATGGGACAGAGGGGACTGGGGAGTCCTGTTCAGGTTTCTCAATTTTGTAGTGGTTTCTTTCAAACTTGAGCATAATGGTTTGAGTCTCTGGTTTCAAAAACAAAATGCAACCGATTTGATCAGCTTAGATGTTTTCTTCCTACTTGTCTGTACCTTGACAGTTTTATGACTTAGCAAACAGACTCTTCTCAGCTGAAATAGGTTCAGTTCATATTCTCACGACCAATGTCAACCCTTTGTGGAAGTAATATTGATGTCTTTTTAAAAGGGATCTTTAGCTGCTCTCATTGTACATCAGTATTAATACAGGAATCCAGCCTTTAATTTACTGTCTGTGTTCCTGTTTCATTTATTCTTTTTAAAAAATATTAATCCATAGAATTTCCTTTTTCTTTTCAGTTCATTAGCCAAATTTAATGTTTATCTCATGAGAGTGAAAAATGTAGGGAAGCAGTTAATTTCTACTTATGCTACTTCTGGTGTATATAAATGGAAATACATAACAGACTTAGGAATACATCTGGCTTTCCTATTTCTGCTATGCACTACTCAATTCTGCTGAAAGTGAGGAATAAAATAAGGGCTGTTCATTTTCCTATAATTTGAAGAAATCCCTTTTCTCATAGCCTGAAATTCAGGTTATTTCCCAATCCCACTGTGTTCAGAACATGAAGGAAACACTCATTGTTCAGTCCTAAAAAAGAAAATTCAAATGTGGCTTTAATATGTCTCTTTGCTGATGTGGGCTTCCTCTGACACACACTGATTGCCTGTCATACTCTTTAAATCAAAGCTATAGATCTGCATGCTCCATACTACCACTTCTAAAAAGGAATCTAATTGTTTCTG
Organism: Melanocharis versteri; assembly: GCA_013397845.1. Taxonomy (NCBI): domain Eukaryota; kingdom Metazoa; phylum Chordata; class Aves; order Passeriformes; family Melanocharitidae; genus Melanocharis; species Melanocharis versteri. Next base: position 1,133,038 of record VZTG01008820.1, on the reverse strand, counting down.
TATGCAGCTTGAAGGGCAGTAAACACACGTTAGTAAGTATATGCATAAATAACTCCAATGTATTATGAAAGTTTATATTTTGCATTTATTTTTATCTGCATTTCAAGAATTATAGATGCTAGCATCTAGTAGATAACCTAATTTTGTCACTTTCACAGGAGACAATCTCTCCTTAGGAGATATTTTCTTTCCTTGATACTATTCTTTTGTGAGCCCTCTTGTAGCTGTTCTGGGTCTTGAATCAAAGCTATCCTAATTTTACTGGATAAACCTATGAAATATCCCTTTTTAAATATCCGAGAATGGATTTGAAGTGTCAGCTTGGATCACTCACAAACATCTGGGAAGCTCCATAGCTTTGATTTTCCAAGTTTTTTCTAGTGCTTTGAAACTTTAGATTGCATTTAGCTTTCCATTTCAGAATCCAATAGCAGGACTATGAAGAAGCCTTGGCTCTCATTTTAAGTGTGTTGTGGATATAAAGCAAAACTTGAAAATATGACAACAGGTAACTGTTTAACTCAAAACCCACCATGGGAAATGTGCTGATTTTACCCTTTACCTCCTCAAAGTTTCTAGAAGGCACTTTAGAGCTGTAATAAAGTAATTGTCCTGCATCTATCTTTTCTTGCCTCTAATCATCTGCTGTTGTTGTAAAGCAGTGTATACACTGGCTAAATAATTAGGTGCTGATAGCTCTTATTTAACAATTGTTATCTTTCATTTCTTACTGAGTTAAAAATAAAATAGAGATTCTAGAGACCAGAATAATGAGCTGGTCATCACCAGGAATATTAACATTTCTGTGTGCCATTTTGGGTAGGATACAAAATCATTTCACATGGAAATTCACAGATGTGTATGTGTTTTAAGTCCAGTAATGTTCATCCTTTAGCACTGAGGACATGATTTAGTGGTGAATATGGTGGTGGTGCTGGGTTGATGGTTGGATTTGATGAACCTAAAGATCTTTTCCAACTTTAGTGATTCTATTGTTCTATTCCTTAAAGCTCAGTAGCCCATTACTATATCCATTAAGTGGGTGAAAGTGCCTATTAAAAGATAATATCACGAGTTCTCTTTAGGACTTGAAATCCTACAGTTCCAGTAGTATACATAATGGCCCAAAATGTTTGAATTGAAGCTTCTCTGGTTTAAGATTTTTGTCACGAGACCATCTTGAAGGAAGTTTTTTGTCTTAGCATCTCAAAACTGAAAACTCTGGGGTAGCTCGTGCAGTAAGGACAGAGCAACAGGCTCCTGTGTCCTGTGTGGGCACTGGGCCGCAGGGCAGGGAAAGGGGTATTGTATTCTGGAGCAAAGAACAGTATTTTCTTGGGTTTAAAAAGAAATAAATAATTAAAAAACATAGCTGAATTCCTCTTCTGCAGGACAGAGGCATCCCCTGTGTGCTGTCTAGTGTGCAGATGACTGATTTGGGCTGCAGTGCTTGGAGCTCACACACAAGTCGTCTCTGAGCTTCTTCCCCTTTCAGTTGTTTTAAAGTAGGCTGCTGCTTGCAATGTAGCTTTGGGAGAGGGAAATCCAGTTCGTATTATGTCAGAGTTATTGTTCCTAGATAGAAGACTTTTCAAAGGGGTTTAAGCAGCCTGGGAATGTACATGCACTACAACTTATTACCAGCAGCTTTGCAGATTTTAACAATAATTCTTAGAGCAAAGGAAAGCAACAGTACATTATTTTTGGTTTGTCATCTTTATGTAAAATTAGGTCCAGGCTTTGTGTGACCCTGGCTACCACAGCTCACCACCTCTGTGCACACACAGCATTATTTCTTCAAACTGAGATACTTCAAACGTGACACTCAATAAATGACAGCTCTGAGGAGTTGCCTGAGGAATAAATGGAATTTACACACTTTCAGTATAAACAGCACAGAGCTGATCACCTCTCATGCAGGGAACTAAACTAGTACATTCCCCACTTAATTTACCATTACACCATTGAATGCAGGTTACAGGGGTGTTTGCTCTTTGTTTTAATGTTTTAGCTCCCTAACAAATCCTCACACAGACTTTCACAGCTTGGAAAACAAGCTGTTGCTTTAGCAAAATTCCATTTCACTGCAGCTTCATAGGTGGTAGTGATGACCCTTTGGGCAATGTAAGTACATGTCACCAAAGGAGCATTTAAGTGCCATCTTCCTTCACTGTCAGAGCTTGTTGGACATAGTTTTTACTCAAAATTTGGCAAAAAGCTACTCTTGCAGGAAAAAAAAAAGCACAACACAGCAGTGCCCAAAATTATCTGAACATCCCTATTTGCGAAAGTAATTCTGAGAGTGATGAAAATCAGCATGTGCTGATTTTTGGCAGCTTTGGAAGTTTATTGGCAGCTTTTATTGTAGCCAGTTGTCTCTGGTGTTAAATTCCTGTATACACAAAGACCTTTTAGTAGTCTGCTGGAGTTCCTGGGTCTGGCCCATTACCTCTGTGCAAGGATACAGAGGAGAAAAGAGTTTCTGTGCTTTGCATTTGGACAATTCACCTTGATTTCTAAAGGGAATGCATGGAGATGCAATGAATGTGTTGGAAGACCTCAGTGTGGGAAGGGTTCAGGGTCATGCTGGGTACATGCATGAGTGAGGAGAGACATAAGTTTGCTGGCTGGCCTCTTTCAGTGTCCTGACTCAAATCACTAGGTACTGACCACCTATATGCCCGCTACACTTGCTTTGCACATGCTCTGACATGCAATATTAAATTAACTGTGTTTCTGAAAATAAAATGTCCTTTTAAATTTTTTTCTCTGAACAAATAAGTAGCTTCTGACAACCCTGGCTAAGAAACTGACATCCATCAAGACAAGGAAAGAGTTTCTTATATTATTATTTCTAAATTTAGATGTGAAGCACATTAATATTATGTTGTGGCAATAATGATCACTTTGTTACGCACAGAAAAATGACATAAGCAGGAAGATCTTCACAAGAACTTTGTATCTTAGTGAACAGACCTCTCCAGGCTCTGACGATAAGAAGTGTTCATACTGATGTACAGGATTTCATGTAGCTTTATTTAGCAGATTGAATCTGTCCAGGGAGAAAGGAGGCAGGGACACCAATGTACACATATGTGGAGTGATTCCCTTTCCTGTTTTCTAGGTTTATTACGCCAGTCAAGAATACTTCACTTAGTTTTTTGAGTCTGTTTCATTTTACAAGGCACAGATACTCACTGCTGTCCACTTAAAACACAGAGTGGTTATTGACAAAAGAGCTGAAACCTTCCCTCCAGACATCAGCAGGAACAGAGAGATAGTGATACCTACACTAGTTGCATAAAAAATAATCTGTATGTCTTGCTATGGATCATGCTAAAGTGGAATTTGTGAGGGGCTTTCCTCCAAACTGAAATGCTGCTCTTCCTGTTCACTGCCAGTCAGGATTGAAGAGTCCTTTCAGAGGCCTTTTTCTTTGAAACTGGATACCATAGGACGCACTTATTTAAAACCATAATTTCCTTGTCAGTCCAATTTGAGCTTGGATTTTAAAAAAAGTAGTGTCATGCTTGTGTGAGGGACTGAGAAGAGCACCTGTACAATCAGTGTTTGAAATAAGCCTGAATTTGGAAAGCCTAGACCCAGTGTAACATCTCAGCCCACACAGAGCACTTGGTTTACAGGTCTCTGTCTTAGAGTTTCAGCACATTTCATTAATTTCTTCAGGTTTTAACTTTTCACAGCGTCTGATCCACAAAAAGGCTTTCTTACTCTGTACAGACTTTTTTTTTCATTAAAACTTTGAGTCAAAACTGAAGAAACATTTTCTTTCAGAAATGATCAAGAATTATTTTGTATGTTAATTTATTCCCATATCTCATTGAAATATTTACTTAGCCACAGTTGCTCAGGCAGAATGGAGTCTGCGCCATGTGGTTTTCCAGTGAATGTGATAAAAACACAGCCTTGGTCGAGCTCCACCCGTTTTTGACAGGTTGCAAAACCCCACTCCATTAATGTGAACATGCATTTGCACTCAGTTTAAACATTGCATATGCTGTGTGTCTTATTCTAGGTGACTCTGAACATATGAGCCTTCATTTGCTGGCTTTTAGCTGTGCATCCCCCAATGCAAAATTAAAAATAACTGCAGCCATATAACAGCAGAGCACTTTTCACTCCAGCCTCTTAAGTGTTGTGTATTCACAACCCACAGACGTTCCCATGTGCATCAGTTGGTCACCAGGCACACGTGGGGCTGCAGCACTGGAGTCCCTGTGCCCCAGATACAGGAGTGAGAGTTGGTCCTTCCGAGGAGGGCAGCGTCAGGCCTTTGAGGATGTTCAGCCCAGTGCAGGAATCTTTAGTCCCTGGTTTAAGAGACAGTCTGCTATAAACAGAAGCAGTGCCAGTGGAAAATAGAACTAGCACTTGCACTTCTGTTCAGACTCATGAAACAGTTTTGTTGAGTTCTCTGTGGATCAGAAAGTTACTCCTTTCCAAGCCGTCTAGCTTATATTAGATTTGTTATAAAAATAGCAAACAATGTTTTTAATTTATCAGTGTTTCTCGTAAAGTGTTTTGGGTTTGTTTTGATTTTGCTGGGTTTTTTTCCTTTATCCCCAAAACTCCAATTCTTGCTAGCATTTTCAGTGTTTTGCATTCTAAAAGTAGTTGACTGCAGAGCATACCAGATCATCATTTGAAATCAGATTTTCTGGCATTATATGGAAAACCTGCTGTGGACAGTCTTGGATAGTTTTGCTTTTATTATCCATTGTGCACTGCAGAGGGATTACAGCTGTCTTTTGGTTGCTCCTCAGGGACTCAGTTAATCTTACAGAGCAGCCACAACATGTGGTGTGGCAGTTCACACCAGTTTCTTCTGGAGATTCTTCTGTGAGTCCTGCTGGGGACGGCAGACTCTAAAGAGTAGCACGGAGGGCTTAAAGAAATAACCCAGTGTCAAAGTGGACAATGGATACACATCTGCAAGTGGTGTTGCTTACAACAGATTCCTGAGGCACAAGCGATTTCCACAAAGTTTCCTGGGTGTTTCAGTGCAATAATGCAGGTACTCAAAGAGGGCTTGTCAGCCCATTGCATCTCTGCAGGATCAAACCCTGGGCCTGTGGGTTTGACAGGTGGGATAAAAGAATAAATTTTATTTTGTAGCACTAATGTATTCTGTATATCCTGAGAGGCCTGACTTCTTAAGCAGCACCTGATCTCCTACCTCAAAAGCAGAGGCATATTGTAGAGGGAAGAGGTTTGATGTGCACAGACATGTTGGCTGCTCATTTTAGGCAATCCTCCAGGTGCACAAAATGGCTCTAAATCTGACCTTTGTCATGACTCATTCATGCTTTAGCCTATATCTAAAAGGATGGTAGTATTACCCTCTGGATCTTGATTTAAGATTATGGTGAGTCATTTGGAGTATTTCAGAAAAGTAATGCAGAAAAAAAAAAGTGTGTATGTTCTTTGGGAATAAGAAGGGGAATCTCTGAAGCGTTATTAAAAAATAGAGATAAATATGTGTAATTTGCATGTTTAGTTTTTGTGATAAAAATAGTATAGATTTGTGTAAAACCATACGTACAGTGAGGTTCCTGTATCCATGATTGTGATCCTGTCCTTATTTCATCAGTATTACATTTCATGGTCTGTTGAAATCATGTTTAGGGGGATAAAAATAGTATATCTTCTGTTGTTTTGGCATCCAACCTCTAATTTACAAATATAATTTATGCTAATCTTGAAAGTGCTTCTCAGATACAAAGTAAAATGTGTCATCCTTAGTATATGTGTGTATAATTTATTCTGATGGTGAATAGACATTTCAAAGCCTCTTCAGCCCTTCATATGCAGAACATTTATATGAGCAGGGCAGCTGGATGTTCACTGCTCTAAGAGTGAGGAAATGGTTAAAATAGCAGTAGCTACTCTCTTAACCCAGAAAACATAAATGCAGCATGGGATGAACCGCTGTTTGCACAGTCAAGCCAGCTCGTATAAAATCCTTGAGTTAGGTATTTTTATTCCTTTTGTTTTGCTGATGATTAGTCATTTTTACAGAAAATTCTTCTTACATTATCAGTTAATTTTTTAGTGACTTTTCTTCTGTCTCTGACTCAGATGGTTTCCCTGGTGGATGAGAAGCGTGTCATGGGGGGTTAGCTCTGCATGGGCTCGCAGCTCCCCGGAGGGAAGAAGCCTGGCCATCCATGTGCTTCACTTGCCCTGTAACTCATAGTTCTCCCCACTTCCACAGAGGAGCCTGCAGAGACTCCCAGCTCAGTTTCTGCCACCAAATGAGCCAGTATCTGTGGTGAGACTTCTTCAAGTGCAAGAGGAGCGAGCAGCTGCTCTTGAAATGGTTTCTCTTGGCTACCTGAAGTTTCGAAACTTAGAAGGTTGATGACCTTCTATGGTCCCTGCCTGGGATGTATCACAGCAAAGAAATGGTAAAATACCTTCAAAGATGCCACATCCCCAGCAGAGCACATCCCCCTTCCTCCTGCTTAGGAGGTCAAATCTCATAGTCAGGTGTAGCCCCCTGTTTGAACTTGTGTCTAAAAAGCAGAAAATCTCATGTAAAGCAGTACAGGAAGAAAAAAGGAAATCATACAAAGATGAGGAGAACTACGAAGTGGTTGTTGGTGCCTGAGGCATGAAACTAATCCAGTGTAAATTTAAACTGATAGGAGAATTTTTGCATGAAAACCAAGAACAAGAGTAGATGGATGGCTGGGAAGAAAATGCATCTCTAGGGTATTCTGACTTCATGGTCTCAGTCCAAGATTTCTACTCCTTACAGCCGCACTGAGGAATTTAATATTCCATTTTGTTTATAGTTAAACAGTGACACCAAGTAAAACAAAAGTTTTCGTACAACTATTAATTTGTTTTCCAGGAATTAATTCAGTTTCTGCCTGGACCAAGTAATGAAACTGCACAGCAAATTAAAATTGTTCTTTGCAATATTAAATAGGAACAATGCAAACTAAAAAGACCACGCTGATTGATGCAGACAGTCTCTGGATACTTTTTGTTTGCCATGTATTTTTCATCAGTGTGATGAAAATTTATTTGTCTTCATTTTCTAACTTAACAACTTGAAAATATGTTCACAGTCAAGAGGAACATTATGACTCATGGAAAAGCAAGGTGGACACAACCTTCCCCATGCTGTTTGCATTTAGAGTACTTTCTGTGTTCATTTTTAATGTTTAGTCTTCCTCTGTAACTTTCATTCTTGTGATGTGTAATGAAGTCAATAATATAAAAGACTTTCTCCTCTATAGTTCTTCAAAGATGTAAACCCTTCCATTATTCTGTGCTGTAGTCACATCAATACTCTAGTATCTGCTTGGTAGAAAAGAGCAGGCAGAGCACCAGAAGTGAGTTGTGGTGTGTCCAGCACTGCCATGACCACAGCTTATGTGCCAGCAGGCTGACACTGCTGTAGGAGCAGCAAGGCCAGTGTGGTTTAATGCTAGCCCAGTTCTGACCTCAAAAAACTCAGCTGACAGACAAAACCTGGATGGAGATGCAATGAGACACATTGGATCCATCAGTCAGATCTCTTGTTCATATTTTAGAAATGAAAGCTGAGATCTGCTGTTACTGGTTTGAGACAGATCCAACTCTTTTGGTATTTGTTGTAATGATTGAATTCCATCACTGTGTGGGAGAGGGAGAGGGATGGGAATCTCTCTTCCCTTGCAGTGCACCCAAGGAGAGTGTGTAACCTGGTAGCACTCAATGGTCTGCATTGGCCTGGTTAGCTGGGCTTTGGAGAAGTCCTGTAACATGGTTCTGAAAGGAGAGACGGTTCACAACAATCTTCTTAAAGGTGTCTGATACCAACTTTGTGGCATTGCCCTTTTCTTCCCCTGTGGCAGCAGCAGTCACTACACCTGGGCAAATGAGGAGGGCTTTTTTAGCACAAAGTCAGCTTTGATGTGTTCAACGTGAGCGATCATATGATTAATTTTGTTGTTATATAATCATGCCTCTCTTTGCAGACAAATGTCTTGCATTTTTAATGGTTATTTAATGCTGTACATAATTCTTTGTCAGAGAAGCATTTGATCCTGGCCGAGTCCAAATTGAAACTTCCCAGAGGAATAATCCAAATCTGAATTTCCACATATATTAATAAACTATGTAATACTTGCAGCAACTCACATAATACAGTTTTGAAATGAGATAGAACTCATTATCAATACAATGAGGAGCACAGAGTCTTTCCTGACAGAAATAATGGAGTGAGACCTACACAGTTACTTTCTCTTACCATCTCTATAGTCATTGCTACACAGCAAGGTATGTGTAAATCTTTGGCAGCTTGTGCTCTAGTGAGACACACACCAGCCCCAGCCAATTCCTGTGGTTGCGAGCAGGAGGAGTATATAAATAAATCCTTTCATTCTGTCTGGGTTCATGATGTAACAACAGCAGCACTGTTCATTGTGCAAGTCCAAATGGACCTTCGGGATGCTGCTGCCTGAGGGCAGGGCATGCCACGTTTGAAATCTGCCATCCTGCTTTTGAACATGTGCTCTAGGTGTGAGTCTGGAGTTATTCCTTCCTCTTTACATGCAGGGAATTTTGGTCTGCATTGCCAAGGTGTGCACTTGGCACCCCACCGTGTGTTGTGCTGGTGTGAACTGGGCAGGCTTAGCTGGGAAACACCCACTGCCCCATACTGGGAATCACTACCAGCACAGGGATCAAGCATAAGTCTTTTGTGATCCTGGTCAATGACCAGGGCCCAGGACCAAGGATTAGAGGCTAGTCTTCTTCAGCTTGTGGTTTACAGTGCTTAACCAGCAGCTGAGCATTGGCTCCTGTGCTCAAAGACAAATGGGCTCTCTTTCAAATGTGGCCAAAAACGGGAAGAAGGTGTCCTGCTGTTTTTGCCTGGTTTGTAGCTGAGCAGAGGATGTGGGAAAGCAAGACCAGATCTAAACCAGCTGAGATGCTGCACAACAAGTTCTGTTCTCATCTGTACCTGCAACCTCTCCCTGACCTGGCTATAGGCTCTTTGTTCTGGAGAAAGTGTAGGAAGCAGGTGAGGGTTTCATTGTGATGTTGACATTCAGTAAAGAATGAAAAAATTAAGGGAGGTAAATGAAAAAGGAAGGATGTGATTTAATTGCTTAATGAGACAGTGCATTTAGACACCAGACATACATTTTGTAAGTTTTAATTTCTGGAATACAAGATGCAGCAGTTTGTCAAAACCCCCCCATGCTTCATATAAATGCAGTTCTGTGTATTCTTAGGAAAAGGGTGAAATATATCACCTCAGAGAGATTTGTGCAAGTCCATCTGGAACAGGACCTGGCTTATAGTGGATGGTTCAAACACCTTCATACAGCAGTGAAGTAAATGCAGTAATTAAATACTGTAAACTGTTAAGAATTGTAATATCGGAGACATGGAAAACTGAAATTTTCTTTGCTAAACGTGATTATCCAAGGGACTTAAGAAAGGAAGCAGACTCCCCACCTGCATTCTTCAGCATGTTTGGATAGTAATCTTCTTTAAATAATATGACAGGCCCTTTTTGTAGTCCAGTGTCAGAGGATTATATTATTTTCAGAACAATTTATGAAAGATTAGTAGAGGCATAGTTAATCATTCGAACTAACTACAGGTTTTCTAGAAATATTCAAATTAATGAGTTCTACCTTTTGATCTTTCTGGCTGCAAATCTCTCTGGAACTGATGCCAATTGGGATTTAGTAATAACTTGGTTATGAACACGGACCAGTGTGTGCATATGTGTGGCATGTGTGTATGCACAGTTTACATACGTGGGTAGGTGTCAGTGCCCCTGGAAAGTGGCACAAGGTCAGTTAGACCTCTTCTGTTGTCAAACAGTTTTGAAAGTGGACATCACCTGGTGAGGAAGTGGAATAAAAATGCAGAGAGAGTAATAAGCAAACAAAGGTTCTGCTTAACCATGCACAAAGCTGTATATTGCTCATTGCCAGTCTGATGTTTTTAGGGCAATTAGATACAGCTTGTGTTTTACCTACAGTGAAGATGGGGACCGTATCAGGAAATGAGGTGACCTTGCTTACTCTTCACACTTTTGAGAAATGTTCTTGTCTTTTAAAAAAAGAAATGTGTTCCAGCACCAAATAAACTGCACCAGCACAAGGCAACATGGAGTAAGAGACTTTCAGAGAAGCATACTGACCCTGCTTAGAGCTTCATTCTGAGTGAAGGGGAGACAGGAGCTAATTAGAGCTTTCAGATACTTCACAGTTCTTGTACTGACATTTCTATGTGCCCACAGTGGTACCATTTCAAACCTCCTTGCAAAGAGGCCCACGTTGACCCGTGTGTGTTACTGAGTTTCTTTGCATAGTCACTGACTTGCCTGAATTGAAATGTGCTGTTGGTTTGCAGTATAAACACCAGTAAGAGCTATTTTTCAGAACTGATAAGCATGACTAGAACAGGAATAATATCAAGTTCTCATTCATGCCACCCACAGGAAAATGCAGTGCTTGGTATGGTAGCACTTGTTTCAACCAAACTTTCCTTCTTCTATACGTGTGTTTCTGAATGGCTGGAGGTTATTTCCTTCCTGGTGTCCCACAGTCCATGGCCTTTTTATCTCCTACACTTGTAATTTATTAGTCTGAAGCTGCCTGTTTTGCAGATTTATGTGGATTTTATGAGATGTTGAGTTTCCTATATCCAAGTAATTTTTACAATATTTCTTCTTTACAATTCTTTAGTCTCAAGGGAAAAGATTGATTGGACCCCATGAGCCTTGTTTCCCAAGCTACATGAGCATCTGTAGTCAAAGATGAGTGTCAGGGAGTGTGGATCAATATGCCATGTTGTATTTCTAAAATATTATTCTTTGCCCTACTCACAGACTCTTGTTTTCCTGAAAACTCAGTTCTGACTTTCAATGTTTGAAATTTGTTCTGTAGGAAATTTCTAGTAACAATGCTATGAAACCTGACAAAAGCTTTTCTTGATTTCTTGTAAAATTCTGAGTGCATAGCAGTGTATCTATGTCTCAGTTGTTGGCAGCTTATGTTTAAAAACAGACTTTTCTAGTAGTCATCTTCTTTTCAGAGAAGAGAATTGCATGTTTTCAAATTCAAAAACATGATCTGCTTATCACAGGCAGAACTGAGACCTTGGTTCCAGGCACGGTTCGGGCAAAGAAGGACCTTTCACTTATATTTGTATTTTCTCTTATAGCATAGGTGGAGAAGTAGCAAGAGGAAATGAAGGCAGCTACGTGGGGAAACATTTCCGCATGGGATTTATGACAATGCCTGCTCCCCAGGACAGACTGCCACACCCCTGCTCCAGTGGCTTTACCGTCAGATCCCAGTCCCTTCACTCAGTCGGAGGAACCGATGATGAAAGCAGCAGCTCTCGAAAGCAGCCACCTCCAAAACCGAAGCGAGACCCCAACACCAAACTGAGCACCTCGTCTGAAACAGTCAACACTGGAACAACAAGCAAAAGTGGGAAACTACCAGACAGGACTGAAGGTAAACACACACATTCTTTGGAGAAAAAGGGGGTTGGTGAACCAGTCTTAAGATTATCCAGTTGCATTTAAGAATTACCTGTATGTTTCCCCATTTGTGTAACAGTGCTAACACAGGTATCCTAGACAACTCGTGTCTAAATGTTGGACCAAAAATCCAACTGCTTCGGATAGTTTTGCCTTTGACATTTGTCACAGAACCGTACCACTTACATAGGCTGGATGTCTGCTGGAGAATGAGTTGAATTTATTCAAAGTGAAGGGGAAAAGAGATTGCTGTCAGTTGGAATGTAGGCCAGTATTATCTGCCCACCAGCCAAGGACCACTGACCCTATCATTAGCACAGTGCAAACCACAGCTCTGGAAAGGGTTCTCCTCAACAAAGGAGTGAGTAGAAGTTAATAAAAAGAGTACTGCATGGCCCTGAAACTCCACAGCAAGGAAATATCATCCAACAGTAAAAGTTTTAGCCAGGATGGATTGCCCAGATGGATTGCCCAAATGGATTGCCCAAAGCTTCTGTTTGTGTGTGAGTCTACATCTTCTCTTCCCATTCCTCCCAGTTACATTTCAGCCAGTGTAGCATTCAGAAGATAATTAACAAACAGTTTTAGTAAGGATATTTCTTCCTTACTCTGCACTGCTTAAGATGAGCTAACACCATAGGGATCATCTCCTTCCTTTATGCCATGCTGGAAATACATTCTGTGCAGCAGTAAGACCAGCTGTACTCCCTCCTAGGAGAGATCAGGATGACTCTGCTTCACAGTGTGAACTGTAGGAAGGAACCCTTAAGGACAAATGGTTTTGATCAGTGCTGGTGTCTCCCACTGCTGTGACACATATCAGTTTTGACATCCCACGTAGTCCTCCTTGTGCATATTCCTTTGCTTGGTGTTGTGGCCAGAAATACTCGTAAGCTACATTCATGCTATGACCCCCTTTAAGTAAATCTGATTTTAAAAAGGTGCCAATCATAACAAAGATGCCAATGAATGTGTAAACCATGGTGACACGTTTGTCTATGATTGTAAAGTTGAACACAAGTGCTGAACAAAGCTGTGGATTTATTTATGCTGTTGGTAGTTATTGTGCATATGACATTTTTCATTATTTCCATAGCTTGTCCTCTTCAGCAACCATGGCATCAACTCCACGCAGATTAACATGAAAAATGCAAGGATTAAGTAGCTGTCCTTAATAAAAGCAGTTTTCCACAATTTTACTGGACCAAAGCCTACACAGAAACCATTTAACTTTGAGATTTAAATTCTCATATCACAAAGTCTTTTAAATTCTAATTTAATATCAAAAGAGAAAGCATGACATGAATTTCTTGGTCTTATATGCTCTGAGGTGAAAGGCAGGAGCTCTTATGTTACTCAAAACTTCTTTTAAAAATACTACATTTTAAAGTATTTTTCTAATTCTTTAATATATTTCTTAGCTGTCTTTCTTCCTAAATCTGCCCAACCAGAATCACCAAGACTAGATGAAGTTTGTTTTGCAGACAGGGCAGTAGGAAAGGGTTTAATGTTTTCTATCTCTTTTAATGACGATTCCTGCAAGTGTGCATTGAGTCACACAGTACATTGTGCTGTTCGGTATAGCTGACCTTGGCACTATCTGTAGGATGATTAGGAATGGAGTCTGTTTTACATCCATATCCCAGCCCCTTTCCTCATTTTCTGACAAGCAGAATAACTTGACAGACTTGAAGTAGCAATAATAACAATGATAATGATAATTGAAATACATCCAAATATTTTTTCAGCCTCACAGAAGTTACGGCAGACCCCTTAAGCACCCTTTGTCCTCACAGAACTAGGTTTTCTTCAGCATTATTGTCATTCTGGAAGGTTCTGAAAAATTTTGTTTTCTTTCCCTCATCTTCTTCTGCCATCTGATATTTGAGTCCAAGGAAGGAATATGTAGTCATGTCCCTTCTGACAGATTTCAAAATTTGAAATTGGTTGACATCTCTGTTTCCAAAGACATTTTTCCTCCTCCACTCCATGCAGGTTGAGCATGATCTATCCCATCACATGAAGTTATGAGTGACATGTGTGGTACTGTAGCCTCGTTCACTCAGGTTCATCTGTATGACAATGGTACTTTACACGTGTCTGAGTATTGCAGAGCACCTTGGATTCATTATTGTAATCAAGAGCTGAATATTCATAGCAAGATCTCTGGAAAGAACTGATGAATGAGTAATACTCCATCACTAGCATAAAAGATAATACCTAAATGTTACCTTTCAGTGTGAATAAATGCCTTCATGGAACATTAAGAATCTCTAGGAGGTTTAATTCATGACATGTATTATGTTCATTCTGCTGCTTTGCATGTAGAACAGCAATGGGCACTTTCAGACTAAAATGAAGAAGTTCCTGGAGGTTTTCAATTGACAGAACCCTTTAATTACACTGTTGTTTTTGTGTGTTCAAAATGTCTGCCCTGCTTCCGTGTATGCTGGGGTTTCACCAGAGTTTAATACATAGACAGATCAGATTGCAGGGGTTGTTTGGTTTGGTTTGGTTTGGTTTGGTTTGGTTTGGGTTTTTTTATGGAAGCAGTCCAATTGTTAACACAGATATACTCAGGGCTGGTACAATATGGTGTTTAGATGAACAGACTGGATTTCTAAGATGTTTTGCTTTCACTAGAAGAGGCTTTGTTATCACCAGTGCACTCCAAGGTAACGTTTGTTTTGATTAATTTTCACCGTAATCCGGCTAATATAGGAATGTTTATATAAAAACTATGGTCATACATTCATGAGAACATCTAAAGATGAGCAGAACAGATGGAAATCAAATTTCATTACCTGCAGTAGTGGTTGATACAAATATTAGATGAGATTTTTCACTGAATAGGAAATTATTACTGTTGCTCTAAAATTAATTCCCAGCAAATTTAGTATCTGAAATTTTGCTCAGAGAATCCTGTGAAACTCTGATTCTACTAATCTGGTTTTTTTGTGGGCCATTGTTTATGTTTTTACCTATATAGCAGTTCTCATTGTAGTAGCAAACTTTGAATTCAAGATATTGTAAGTCTGCGTCTTCCCAATTTCAGATAAGAAAGTCCACAGGCTACAATATTCATATTTTCTTTTTCGAGGTCTTTGAAAGCTCAGATCCAAGAACAGGCAGGTTTAACTTTCAGTCACTCTTGCCCATATTGTACCCAAATATTTGTATATTCATGTGTCTCACACATTTGCATGTAGTTGTGGTATTTGCAGGCTGAATGACTACAGCCTTTTCCAGGAACTATGGAAAATAATGATGAAAAACCCTATTGTTTCTCCATCAACAACTGTGGAATCTCTAAAAGGGAGTTGTCACAAAATTGTTCCCAGCTCAATTTTTTTATGGCTGTGCAGAATAATTCAGACTATAATATCTATTGTCTGACCCTGTGGCAACTTTGAAAAGGAATTTGCTACATTTTCTAGACAACCAGGGACAGTTTCACCACTCATTTTTATTAAACATGTTTACTCTTTGCTTTTTGATAGTGATCCTGCTTATACAGACAAAAGCAGTTACTGATAGTAACTTCGATACTCTTTCTGATCACGGTGAAATCAATATATTGAATTTATCCCATCATAATAGCTGCCATAACATTAGATTGGTTTGAGCATAAGTCTGGCTTTACTGCAGAAGGGGCGGAAGAAATTTGGTCATGAGCCTGAAAGACCT
The DNA here is from genome assembly GCA_013397845.1 of Melanocharis versteri. Taxonomy (NCBI): domain Eukaryota; kingdom Metazoa; phylum Chordata; class Aves; order Passeriformes; family Melanocharitidae; genus Melanocharis; species Melanocharis versteri. The sequence goes on along the minus strand of VZTG01008820.1, from coordinate 1,117,824 downwards.
TTTCCTCCTGAAGCACAAATAGCAGCAGCAACACCCACACTGGTTCTGTGCACTTTCCTGTAAGTGTTCTGGTTTCCATATTTGTGGGAGTGTGAGAGTCTTCCCTCACCTTGCAGTGACACATACTGGCCCTGTCTCGTTGTGCAGCAGCGTGGCAACACTGGGGTTTGTTTGGTTCATCCCAGCCTACCTTGGCTCTGCCTGAAAGAGCCCTCTCCAGCCCGAAGGCATCATTCTCCTTAACTTGACTTTAGCTTCGTTGCTGTGTTTCCACCCTTTGCGTCTCTTCTTGTGCTTTAATATTCCATTTTTTACTCTTCTGGCTGCCTCTCATACGCACCCACTGAACGCCTTCCACCCAATGCATTTCTCCTCTGTGACAGATTTCTAGAAAGTGGTTTTTAAAAATGATTTTTCTTCGGAGTTTTCAAACTCTGGTAGGAACAGCAAACAAATGGAGCTGTGCCCCATGCATCACACATTGGAAGTGAGAAGTGAACTGAAAAGAGTAATTTAAAATAAATTTCAGCATGGAAGGCATATCTAATCTTGATCCTGAAAGGCTCTTTATTGAGAAAATGCAGGAGTGTAATTAATTGATTTGTTTTCAGTGCCCAATCTTACAGAAAAAGGAAGTAATAAAACAGTGTAATTGGCTGATGTAACCAGCCTCAAGCCGTGTTTTTTGATAAGATCACCGCATGTCTACAGGAAAGTAGTGCAGTGCACTGCTGCAGTGCAAATAAAAATTAAGAGATATAAGAGAATTGCATTTTGAAAGTTAATTTTTTGTTAAAATTCTGCTTAGTAATACAGAGTACTACAGTATATAAACAAATACACATAAAATATATCACTTAATTATACAATTTATTTTATGTATGTGTAATATACACATATATAATGAAAATGCAGGTTCCATATACTTGCATGTACATATAAACATGTGCACACAGATACAAGTTAAAACTCAGAATAGCATTTTCAAAATGCTATTCATGGTTGTAATTCTGCTGCTGCCAGAGCCAAAGGGAAGTTTATTTCTGATGTGGGAAAATACTTGCAGGGGACCCACCTCTTGAACCCACTTGATTTGTTTAGTGTCTTCCTTCCAAGTGTCTTGGGGAAGAAGATATCCTCCTTGCTGTTGCATTCTAAGCCCTTGCAGTGAGCTCAGCAATTTCTAAAGGTGGGCATCTTGTAAGGAAAATTTTTCCCTGGAGAAAAGCAATTACAGTAACTATAACTGGGGTTGCAGTCCAGCTGGTCTCTCTCATAAATCTAGTTTTCTGTCAGCTAGACTGGTGGCTCTTCATTGTATATTTGAACTTTTGCTACTCTCATTAAGAAGAGTTTGGATTAAAAGGATTTAGCACTTTTGCTGGTTTTGCATAGAGCTGGTTTCCTTTTATTTCCTACCTTAGTGAATAATGTATTTAACCTGAATTTTGAAATAGTGTCCTCTGTGGTAACCATGACATGTCCTTCCTTATAGCCAGATCTTATTCCCAGATCTTTTTATCCATGCCTATCAAAGGAAGAAATATCACTAATAAGCCCTATTCAGACCTAGCAAGACTAAAGGGACTGACAGACGAGTTCTGGTGGGTTGACCTGTGGGCAGTTTAAGATGCTACAGCTCTGGGTTATCTGCTTGGCCTCCTGCTGACCTGACAGCCCAGTGCTGACACAGCACAGTGCAGTGTTTTAGGGACATGGCTTTGAGTGCTGCTGCACCCCGTGACAGGAGCTGTGACAGAGGAGTGGGGAGGCAGGTCTGGCGAGCAGCATCCTGCAGTGCAGTCTGTCAGAGCCCTGTGCAGTGAGCACGAGACATGTGCCATGGCTCTTAAAACGAGCTCCCTCCCAGCGAGGGCCACTTGTCACTGTGGCCTGCAGTGCTGCTGCAGTGCGGGATGCGGGCCTGGGGACAGGAAGGGCAGCGTGGCAGGGCAGCACAGGGTGCGCTGCCCCCTGAGCTCCAGCTCCAAGGCATCCTCCCGGGGCACGGGCTCCTCAGCCAGGTGCTCAGTTTGAGCTGCAGTGCCTCATTGTGCCTGAGAGGCCTCAGTGCTTGCATACTGAGCACTGTATGTTTTACAGCTCATTTTCTTCTTTCCTACAGCCTGCACTGTGTTTTGAGCACAGCGTTTTTCCCTGTGAGAAGCTGCAGTTTGGTTCACATTAGCTATATAGGTATAATGTGAGTTGGTATTGAGCCATGTGTAAAGCAATGTGTTTTCCTTCACATACCTTCATCTGATTCTTGATCTCACTGCTGCCTTACCCATGATTGTTTTTATGCTGCACTGTATCCCATGCAGCCGGTGAGGCTTAAGAGAGCTTAGCTTGAAACTGTGCACGTTGGGAGAAGGGCTGGCACTGATGAAGGGAAAAGTCAAAGCCAGAAAAGTCAGAAATCACAGGCCTTGTTGTCAGTACAGTGAGGTGGAGCTGGCTCTCAGCTACCATGCCTGACTCCAGAGAAGTGTGTGCCCTGTGTGCCCATGTGGCATGGGGTTGGATATGGTGCCTTCAGCAGTGTTAGAGCCATGCAACTCCTAATGGAACCCTGGCATGTCTTTCCCTTTGCTCGTCCCTTCCCGTCACAGCATTCTTGCTGCAGAGATCAGAAGGGTGGAGGGCAGCGCTGGCCTGACTGCACTGGGGCTCTGCCCAGCAGTGCCTCTCTCTGTGTTTGGCTCCTTTGGTTGCTGAAGCAGCTTGTTCCCACTAACCAGCATTTGACCAGATAGGACGTGGCAGAGATTTTGGTCTGTTCTCTAGTATTTAATAGCTTAGAGACTTTCAAAGGCTTTGCTTTTTGGGGTGTTGGTGGCGGGAGTAGTTTTTCAGTGCTTTGGGATTTGGTTTTCTCTGCTTTTGCCAAGATTTCCGTTTGCCCCTCCCTGCAGCAAGGCAGTTTCCAGATTGCAGCTCCCAGAGCTGGTTTACTTCCCTGCACCACCTCCTTCAGCCCTTCATCTTTGCAGGTCTGTTTCCTCGTCCCTCAGATAAGCAAGGGCAAGGGGAAAGGAGGGAATGAACACAGCAGTTCTTATGGCTGTTATAATAGCTTTCTGTGCAGAGCAATGAACACAATGTGATTTTTAGAGGGATTTATAAACAAGTTTTGAAGCCACAGAGGGAATATGTTCTTACCCTCAAGGCACATATGCATACTCATTAACGTTAATGGAAGCTGCAAGCACTGAACAGAAAATAGAGCAGGCACTGGTAAAAGACATGAAGCTCTGTTACCCACTTGGGAATCACACAGTGCCCAGGACTTGGCAGTTGGTACTTTAGCTGTGTTCTGCTAGTTTATACTGTGTACTTAGTGACTTTTTTTCATTCTTCTTAATTTAACAAAGTTGCTTTATATATTCCTCCTCGCTCTTTTCACGATAGGATGTTGCTCATTTGCTGAGACTCTGCACCTGGGTTAAAAAAGCCCAAAATTAAATGTGCAGCTCCCCTGCAGTACAGCTATTGCTCTGCTCTCAAGGGCGATGGAAGCTGTGATGTTCTTGATAATGGAAAAGCCTTAATAATGTGAGTTCAGGGAGTGTTTTGCTGATTTACCAGATTAACTGCAAATGCAGCCAGTCCAGGAGGAGCTGCCTGCCCTCAGCTGAGGCCAGCAAACTCTGTGAAACAATTGTGACTCCTGCTGTGAGCATGTGGGCCTTTCTGCACTCTATGTCCCAGTGCTCTAGGGCTCGGGAGAGTTTTTAAGCCTGGTCACAACCCCAGGTCCAAACTGCTGGTGAATTCACATCATTCTGCCTTGGAATTAGCAAAACCATCTCAGACCTAAGAGCAGAGTTGGGCATAACGCAGACATACGGTATGGGAGATTTTCTCAGGCTGCTGTCTTCTGACTGTACAGGACACTGTAGCCCCTGGCCATGCCAACAAGGCAAGGAAATGTGAATCACTTATTCATGCAGTTACCTGGGATCTAGAAGAGAGTATTAGCACAGGTTTCACATCATATGAAAGTCGCTAGGCTGCTTTTAGAACCAACCCAGCACTGGAAGCACTTCAGATGTGTTCTTTGAGGTGTCTGAACCAATAATCTCTGCCAGAAAGACCAGAATGAAGAAGGAGTCTCTGAAGAAAGCTAAAGTGTGGGTGGTCTTGTTCACTGCATGATTAATTTGCAGCCTCGATAGACAGATCCTATGTAACTGTAAGGTTATAATATCAATAAATCCATTCATTGTCAGCAGGTCATTGGAAGTCATCATATTTGTGACTTTATTTCATTTTTTATTTTGTTTATACCTCAGGGGGCCATAATACTGAAATATTATGAGCTGAAATACTATGAAATACTAGATTCTTGCATTATTTTGCTTCACTGAATGGCTCTGAAGTCAAGGCCAGGAGAGGTGGGGAGGAGAAATCCAGGTTAATTCACTTGCCTTATTTTGACAGCACATCACAAATGTTAAGTAAAATGAAATGCCTCTGAAACTGCAAAAATAACAATCCAAGAATACTCCTACTACACTTCTGTTTTGCATACTGTCTTTGGCATGTTTGTCTGTTAAAGGCATTGTGGACAAATGAGTGAGGGCTTGAGGGATCAGACTGAAATCCTAAAGCCCGTGCTTACTCTCAGAGCTGGTCTGTGATAATAGATGTGTCTGGCAAAATTCATTTGGAATTAAAGGAAAAAACCACAAAACAGCTCCACTTTTTATTCTACAGCAAAAACATTGGATTTCCACCTCTTTGTCTTACCTTCTTTTTAACTGGTGCCCTAATTCTGTTCTCACTTCAACAACCAAATGAGACGACTCCTTGTGGAGAGAAGCATGACTGAACTCTCAAAGCATTTTGTGCCCCCTGCACTCACATTGGCTTTACTGAGAATGAAGTGCTTACAGAATCACGTTCCAAGAGATTCAAGTCTAGCTCCAGGTGAGATCCTGTCATGGCCAGCCTCGGTTTCATTGGTAATTTCTTTCTAATGACTGTTTGAATCTAGTAGTCTTGGTTGGTGCACTGGTTTGCTGCTTTCATCTCTTCCACTCGGCTTAATGCTGGATGACATCAGGCAACATATGCCTGACATGCTACAACTGTGTTTGGCACTTCGTGCTTTTCCGTCCGTCCGTGTGCAAACAGTGCTGTGCTGGGGTAATGTGCACGGCACTGACAGCTCCACAGAGCACAGCTCCCTTCTTGTGGTGCCATCAACTTGCCTGGAGGTCACAATGTACCAGCCTGGGCTTTCCATAGATGCAAGAGGGGAAAAAATAAAACTGTGCATGCATAATTTTGGTGCTAATTTTAGTGGTCGTAGCTTTAAACCGCTGGCATGTCAAACAAGAAGCGCATACCCCAAAGTCTGATGTGATTTGTAGCTGGATGCTAGTTCAGGGTGGGGAAAGGCTTAGAAGTGGGCAGTAAAAAGCTGGAGCATGGTGTACTTGACATCAGCAAGAGGCATAGCTTTATATCCATTTCCAATACAGTGGTATAGTATTTGCCATGGCTCCCATAGTTTCTCTGAGATAATCATAAATAATAGTCTACCTTCAAATTCACAGCCCTTTTGCATATAACAACTGAAGAATCCTGGCTCCTCTTATGCTTACTAGTAAAACAAAACCAGTAGTACAGGTACAGGACTCTCTGAGCACAAACATGCCTGGAAAACCCCAACTCTGTCATGGGAGCAGTATCACCTTTGGGTTGTTGGCCCTAACAGTGCTTTGTGGGATTAAGGAGATTGCTGGAATTCCCCCCTCCATGCACGACTGCAAGTGGAGTTCTCTCCTAGCTCCTCTTGGTAGAATACCAAAAGATGGACTGACTATAAACCTTGCCTTAGAATCACTGGGGTGATGCCAGAAGTCTCCGTTTCAACGGGATTAGGATTTTGCTTATGACAATGAAAGTCTCTTAATATTTGAATTGTGGTGAATAGGATGGTAAGCAACCTTTTGATTAAAAGAAAAAATCCACAACCAGAAAAGCAAACATACCAAAGTGTGCCAAGCACAAACTTGAAGCTATAGAATTGTGTGGATGCAAAAGCTTGATAATATGTCTAGCCTGATTATTCATGAAAACTCAAAATGTTCCATGATTCTGAATTTGTTATTTTCTGTTAAAGGTGAAATAATTTTTGCTGGTGGTGTGGCCGAATATCTGCAGTGCCATATGATCCCGGTTCTGCAAATGCATGCTTGCGTGTCAGTAAGTGTTACGCTAAATGGAGACTTCTGTAAAATAATACTAAGCATCATCTCCCAGGAGTATAAGTGGAGGAACAGCCACTGGCTCAGATGACCTTGAGCATTTCACTTGTCCCTCAGTGTCACAGATTCCTCCTTTGTAACATAGAGATAGTGACAACAGCTTTGTTTAGTGAGGTAATTTGCAATCAGCTTATGATGAGAGTGTTTCTGCTCACATTGAAAGCTTGAGCTGATGGGACACTGATTTTGTGAGCAGCGCTGTAGAAAGAGGTTTTTGAGTGGAGAAGGGAATATGTGAAAAACACTTTTGCTGCTAATGTGAAATTCCACACACCTGGCAGGGTTTCATTTGTAAACTCAAGGCGGTCACTGTGGAAACCAAGACTTCAAGCAACCACTCAGTGTAGGAACTGCTCAAGTTCCCTTTCCCAGCTTCCTGTTGGTATCACTGATGCTGCAGAGTGTGAATAAGGATGGCAAAATCTGAGCTGCCATTATGGTGCAGCTCTGAAATGCTGAATGCCATGGGTTTACAGAACAGTCAGTCCCTGGAGATGGTGTGTAACAACCCCCACAGAGCTCAGGCTGTTCCGAGCTGTGCTCTAACACAGACTGTGCTTCGGTGGTGGGGATGAATTTCTGCAAAGAGCTTCACTTCTGAACAACAACAAAATGAAACAGGCTGTAAACACTAGGTCATAGCAATAACTTCTGCTTTCCCCTTCCTTTTTGTGCTCCATCTTTGCCTTTTCATCTTCCATCTTGCTTCACAGGTGGAATGATGAGGTCAAGCCTGACATGTGAAACAGGAGATGGTTCTCTGAAAGCTTGTTTGGAACTGCATACAACATTGTCAAAATGGCACTGTCCACTGCAGTCATACCAGGTGAATTTATGGGGATTAGGCCCAGCTGCTTGACCCTTGTAGATCAACACTATTACAGGCTCTACTAGTTTCACTACACTATCTGCAAATAAATGCAGGATGAAATGATAGATGCTAGGCACACAGAGAAGCTCTGAGTGTGAGGCAGCTGATAAAGTGTGGCCTGCCTGTAATTTTGTCAACACTTTATTTAGAGTTGAGGAGAAGAGAGGAGTCACCCCTATGGAGATGGAAGTAAAATTAATAGATGGGAGGCATTTTTCCTAAAGCTGATTGCAGTGAGTATTTCATACCACTCAGCCTCTGACCATAGTGCTGTTGCTGCTCCATCTCCAGGCACTGCTGCCTGCCTGTGAGCTGCTCTGGCAGTGTTCTGTCCACTTCAGCTGTCATCATATTCACCCAAAAATGTTCAGTGACAACCTGCAGGAACTGCTTCTGCAGGGTCACCTTGTGGCCTTTTGGTAGAGGAAAGAGTGCCCCTTTCACTGAACTCTTGTTCATTGTGGCTCATTTGCTTTCTGATGCTCCTGCCGTGGTGACTCATCTGACCCCGGCCATCAACCTTGTGCTTTGTTTTGAAATGCGAGCTCAGTGGTGTCGGAAGGACCTGCCGGATGTGTCAGTCAGTGGCAGCAAGGGGCTCTTTGTACAACTGCCTCAAGGAAAGAACTGTACAGAGCCCACTGAACTTCTGGAGGAGAGGGGGTTGCTGAAATCTGTTGGTTCCTTGTCCCTGGTGCAGGTACCAAGGAAGCACAGGAACCTGTGTAGGGCTGCCGTGCCTGTGGAATAGTTGGACACAGCACAACTCATGTCAAAGTCCCGACGAGCTCGGCATTCTGCACAATACCACCTTGGTAGGCCTGCCAGTTCAATTTAATGGGCTGCAATTATTTTAGAAGCTCGGCAAACAGATTGTTACTTATATAAGCAAATAATGCATTTGACCTACTTACGTTAGCTGTAAATAGAAGATAGGCATTGCTCTGGATCTGAAAAATGAGGAGTCTCATATCTCTGGATAAATTATTCAAGTCTTTGCATATAATAATTGCTAGTGTTCTGGTCTGGTTGTTTGTGAACCAAAAAAAACAAATCAAGTGAGCAAATACAGACTATTTTTCTAGATAAATAAAGTAGGTGAGTTAAACACTGTTTCATTTAGCATTTGTTTTTTCTCTAGCTTGATTTCCTTCTTTACCATTTCTCCAGTAAATAATGTCGGAGTCCACTATTTGGGTGCATGTCCTGGTTTCAGAAATCCCCCAGAGCCAGTCTTGCAGAGATTTGTTTCATTCAGTGTCTCTGTGAGCACTGAGTCAGAAAGCCTGTGTGCTGTACCTTCTCCAAGAAGTTCGTGAAAGTTCAGCAAATGATTTCTCACATCGTTGCCCTCAGCTGTCACAGCCAGTAATCGAGAGTGGTTTTGTTCCTGTGACGCCAGGAGCTGCATGCAGACTGGAGTCTGCCTCTGTTTACAGGAACAGATGATACCACAGGGGCCTTCCATGCCTTTGGGCAGCAGGTAACACAGGAATAAGCAACTCAGCCCTCAAAGGCTCACTGGTTTCAGTGGTGTCCTCTACACACCAAGCTCATGTGATGTGGGTGTCTAAGGCATGTGTTAATGGGAGTTAGCTCTTCACACACCCTCAGAAGCTTCCTTTTCTGGACAGAGGAGAGATCTTTTCTTTCTACAGGCCCACAGAAATGCTGCTGCACTTGCAGCCATCCCGTGGCACAACCTGTAGAAACTCAGAGCAAACACAGAGACTCACCATCTGTGTGATAGTCAGGGAATAGCTACAGGGTAGCTGCAGAGAGGGAGAAGGCACAGCTAGCGCAGGGTGACAGCTCCATGAGAACTGCACCACAGCAAAAATGCTGATTTGGGGGAATGGGGAAGGCTGGCGTTCCCCATTGTTCTCCATGTGAAATGCAGTCAGTTTGTGGGGAGCTATAAGACTAGAGCAATAGCAGTTAATTTACAGTAAACCAGCAAACTCTTCAGTTTTATTTTCACAATGGCAGGCAAGACTCCATAAATGCTGCTATAAACTAGAAGGCTTTACTGATGTTTCTGCTCTGTGGCTGTTTTACTGTACTCTGCTGTGAAAATGCTTAACCCCTCAGTGCTCCAGCTCTGTATAGGTTCCTTCATGAGAGACACCAACAAACAAGCACACAGACTTCATAAATTAATTTGTCTGCATGCATGATTCAATAGTTCTGTTTACACACTCTTCACTAATGATGCTTGTGATAGAGAAATTTCCATACCAATTCCCTTTCTCTAGAATTCCTTCAGAGTATATAGAGTTACAGAAATTTTTATTGTCACTGTAACACTGGTTGCAAAATCTGTTTTGCATATTGCAGGCTTCAGAATGAACCAGAACTTTGAAAATACTGGTTGCATGTGTGGGCAGTGTGAGGATCTTTCCCTAGTAATCCTCCCACCCCTCTGTCCTCAGAACCTCTTCCACTGGAACTTCTATAACTTAAACCCATGTAATGCCAGAGATCTGGCCCCTTATGTCTGGTCATATTAGTTCAAGGATGTTTTTCTAGATGGGTACTCATCAGAGGCTACTCAGAGAGTAACCTAAAAGAAGTTACTGTGAGATTTTCATTTGCCTCCATTTGCACTCAGCACATCAGATTTCCTGTAAAAGGAGGATGATTCAAATTGACTATTCTTTCCTTAATTATCCAAAGTCTTGCTTTTTATGCCTTACCAGGCCTGTGCCAACTGACAAAACTTTTAGCCTCAGTGAATAGTACAGAACAGCTTGATTGCAAATAATTTGTAGTTATTTCCCAAATACCCTTTTCTTTTTTTTTCTTTGCCTATTCAATGTTATCTGGAAAAATCAGGGACATCAATTACTCATTCTTTAAAAAGACAAGGATGTGAAGTTCAAAATATAGGGGAGCATGAGGCTGGGCATTGAGGAGGAGACATTCACTTTGTAATTTTTTGTAAGTTTTTGGAGACCTTTTCAGTGTAGGAAAGGCTAATAGGGCAGGTGGATGTACAGAAAAATGAGGGCTGTGGAGGAGAAAAGCTGGAAGTCACTCTGCTCTGCAATGTGGCAATTTGGGTAGGGACTCTCTGCGCCATGCTGATACTCCAGAGGTTTTGACATATCCTGGCACCTCTGGGTCTGCCCTTGTCCTGCTGCTGCAGAGCCAAGGACTGGCAGTCCCTGCTGTGCTGGGAGAGGCTCTGGCAGGAAGGCGCTGGTGCTCTAGGCTGACATTTGTGAGTCCCAGGAAGGTATGGCAACCTTGGCATGTGCAGCGTGGCAGGGGCTGTGGTGCTGGGGCTGGGAGCTCAGTTTTGTGGCCCAGATAGGCAGCCCTGAGCTGAACCTGAGAGCAGAATGTCTCCAGCCACGGTGCCTGTCACTGGTTGTGCTGCTGGAGCAATGCAGAACTGGATTTAGCTGCGGGCCCCGACTCTGCTCTCTGTTGTACTGATGTTTCATTGTGGAGTTCCTCTCCCAGAGCCACAAGCTCTCCACCACTGAATTAGAGTAGAAATCAATCATTTTAAAAGCCAAAAGAAGTCATAGCCAAAATAAAGGGACCTGAATACTTTTGAGGAAGTATCCTTAATCATAGCCTTGAGACATACAAGTAGCACATCAGTATTATTTTATGATACTGACTTTTAGTCCTTTCATTTTCAGTATAGTTTTGTCCTCTTTAAATGCCCAAATAATTTCCAGTAAGAGCTAATAGATTCAGGAGGGGGAAGAAATATGTACTGCTTGAAACCATTGTGCTGAAACCACCTATTGCCTGTTTGAATTAATCAGATGGTCCTTTTATTCCTCCCACGTGCTTCCCTTCTTTTAGAGCATCTTTTAGGAAAGGAGGAGGTAACCTGCAGGGAAAGGCCTTGTGCCCATGAGGACATTGCTAATTTGAGAGCCAGATTTTTTTCTTGAGAGAAATACATTCTCTGATGTTACTTCAAACTATTGATGGTGTTTCAATAATCACTTGCTAAGACACAGCTTTGTGTGTATATTTTACGGATGTTCAAGGTGTAGGAACATTTGCCTTCAAATATTTCTTGGAGAATAAAAGATGCATGTTCAACACTGCATGTCTCCAATAACATTTAATTTTTTTGTTTTCTACTGTTGCTTTCCAACTATAGGAAGCCACGTGCAAGTTTTGATTTAAACAAATAAATTGTGTAAAAAACCTTAGAGCCTAACCCGGCAAAAGAGAAATATTGAAAGGTGGCATTAAGAGGTAAAATGACAGGTGAGGCCCTGTGGCCTGTGAAAAGAGATGAATTAAACTCAGGTCTCCTGAGTGCCAATCTTTTGCACAGTTCAGAGGACTGTGACTTTTTAAATTCAGTTTCACTAAGAATATTCAAACTTCGTCTATAGAGATAATGAAATCTAACCCAATATAAGCACTGGTGCACAAATGCACTTAAGATCCTGTGCAAGTAACCCCACTGGCTGTAATGAAATGAACTGCTTGCTCATAGTCTTGAACTTGCACATGTATGTATAGGCTCTGTACTACCCTAGAGCTGGATGTTCTCTTCAGAATTATGTGATGTAAATCAGATTCTGTGCATCTGTGATTCAGTATCCAGCACATTTAGGGTTTAATTAAAGACATTCTATATCCTTTCACTCCTGGAGGCTCTTTTTGATAGAGGTACCCCCTAAAATAAAGCAAGATTAATTTCTTCTGCATTTAAAGTGGCATTTTAAAGAATTTTTAAAAATTTTAGGCCCCAAATCATTCCTTCATTGAATCTATAGCCTCTTGAAGGAATTGAAAGGGAAGAATTTTCCTGTTGCATGTGGTTTTATTCTGTTTGTTACAGTGAACAGCACAATTCACTGGATTGGTCTGTGGAATGCAAAAGCTGAAAAATACCCAAAGGACAATATAAAATGACAAACTTAATTTTAATTTTTAGATGTTTTCACTCATTCCTTATGCAATGAGCAAATAACAAACAACAATCTGACAACATATTTTCATATTTCAGTCTCTCCTTAAAGAATAAAAAAATATTTCAGAAGGATAATACCAGAAGCATTCTGTATTTCCAAATATAACTATGAAAGGGAGATTATCTGGGCATATCTGAAAGCTATGCATAACCTTTGCACTACAAATATCTCGTTTTGGAAATGTCATATTCTCCTTACTCAGTAGGGCTTCCATGAGGCTATTTTAAGCACTGTGCCTCTTGCTTTGAGATGAGACCTGAAGTTACTAGAGCTGCATCTCTTGTTTCCCCCAAAGTTTGTTGGAGATAATTGCTTGGAAGGAGTGCCCTACTAAACATGGAGAGTTCCTGCCCAAGCAGCAGGAATTCTGGTGAGTTCACTTTTGTTTGCAAGGATCATTGTGCCTCCAGTTTATCAGCTGTGATAGTTTGGGTGGTTCTGATGTAAACAAGGAGGAGCTGGCACAGCATTCAGAGCTCCTACAGCCAGGGCAGCTCCTGTGGGGACAAAGGACCATGGAGCAGGTGCTGAGCATCATCCCCTGAGCACCTCCTATGTGCTCAAACTCCTCACAGGCCTGGTGCTGTTTTGTCTTTGCGTGTGTCTGTAATAGAAGCACTCACAAGACGTTTGTGGTGCACTTTGAGATGGATGTTTGAGGGAAGTTGCACCTGGCAGGGAAAGAAAGAGTTCTCATTTTCAGTTCTTCCACTTAGCTTTGGACCAGGACCCGTGTGCTCTGATGTACAGGTGGCAGAGTCTCAACACAAGTTATTGGCAACACTTTCATCAAGGACATAGTAATTCATGTTGAAAAGCACTTAATTACTCCATGTTTAGAGCAGACAACACGGCACTATGTGTATCACCAATATGCCAGCGTGGTTTGCTTTTCATAGAAGTTTATGTTCCCAGCAGGCACCGAATGCTTTTTCTGCCTGATAAATGTCAAGTACTTTAAGCAATCTTGCCTGTTCCTCTCTGGAGATTGCCAAATAATTTCCTTTCATTGGGTGTGGGATCTTGCCAGGGCTTCTGCATTCATGCACATCTATCTCTGCCAAATGTTGGTAACACAGGAACTGCACGAATACTCCCTGCTCCTTTCATTAGCCTTGCACAGCTCTGTTTAGCTGCAGGATTCCTGTTGCTTTTCTCTGTTGTGCTGGGCTGGGGCAGTAGTTCATAATCCATATCCCATTAACAGGTGTGCTGTAGAGTTCAGCACTTGCCATAGAGCTGTGTTTCAGAGTAGAAACCTTCATTAAATAAATGTGTCTTGCACCATAGCTTTCTTAAAGATAATTCAGTTTGCCTCCTGAACGTCCTCCTGCAGCTGAGGGGGTTCCCAGTAGGTGTGAACAGTTTCTCTGTTCCCAGTAATGATAAAAAGTTTTCTTTGTTATTTACTCTATCCATTTACCTGTGTATTATCTCTAGGGAGTCTTATAGCAGCAAATGTTTGTGCTCTGTGCAGCATACAGAAGGTACCTTTTTACCTTTTAAGGTTTGTAAAATACTTTAACTATTTAGTATAAAATTTTAGTTTGAAAAGTCCAATTTGTCAAGAAGGGAAAAAGATCTCCATAACACACCACCTCCTGGAAATAGATGGTTTAGTAAAATAAACTACATCAGAAGAAAAATGCTTTAGATAGGAAATGGAAAGTAAATCACCTTGTCATGTTTTACTCTGTCTCAATACAGCAAGACTGGGTCGTTTGACCTTTTTGTTGATAATGTCACCAATATATTTTAGTCTAATTCTTCATATCATGCAATGGCAGATGAGGCTCTGTGTGTCATTGTGGTACTTAATTTCAACCCATGCAAAAATACAAGACTAGATGGCAGAATGTCAATCGTTTTTCCTTGACATTTCTCATTTCCTCGTTTGTAATGTAATAACCTTTGGGTGTTGTATATGGGAACTCCAACACCTAAGGACAGGTTTAGACCATGTAGCAGAACCTCTTCAGTTGCATAAAAATTGTGAAAATGGAATGAGGGAAGAGGAAAATATGGTTTTTCTAGCAATTTTAAAACACAGTACTTGTGACCGCTTTTGGCCATTTTTAGAAAAAAGTATCAGTTAACATTAGCCTTGAATGACCACAGCAAAAGAGCAATTCAGCTTTCGATTATTTTGTCCATCATTAACATCCATCCAGATAAAGACATAAAAAAGTGGGGTTGTGGCTATAAGACAGAGCACATTCTCAGTGTGACACCTGTGGCACAGAAGATGTAAAAGGCAGCACTGGGAACAGGGATCTGAGGAAGCAGAGGAGCAGGAAATGTTTCTTTCTCAGATAGCCATTAGTGATGGCAGCGTGATGCACAGGGAACTGAAGACTGTGAGAAGCCTCTGTATACAAAACACACAATTTTCAAATGTAGCTGAAGTGGAGTTCAGGTCATGTGGAACATGTTCACAAATGATCAGGCAGTTTGTGCCAGTTTCATTGACTGTCTCTTCATTTTAATGACAGCAAGCTGAGTAAGATTGCTTTTGACAGGGTTTTAAATCAGAATTACAGAGGTTGAAGAGAGGACTGAGATCAAGTTTATGCTAGTGGAATATGTACAAACATAATATACAAGTAAGACACAAAACAGAAATGAAATAGTGATTTAGCTGGAAGCAGGCAAGAAAAATCTGCTAGTATTGTCAAATACATCACAAGTAATATTTTCTGCAAAGCCCAAATGACTCTGGTAGCCTATATCTTATTCCCAAAAGTCTAGCCTAATACATTCAAGAAAATTAATTTGGGTTAATTAAAAAGACAAATTTAAAATGCATTAGGATATATCCACATAGGGAAAAAACTATCAAGCTACCAAATACTCTTATCTGTGGTAGGTTTTGCATGTCCCTAGCCTGCTGCAAAGTGGAACACATTAACTGGAACCATCATGAAAGTATAATATAATTTTTAGGGGTTTTTTTTTTTCCTTTTAATTCTGGCAAGATTTCTTTCACTTTTTGCTTTGTTGTACCTTAGTTACGTGTTAAGCTAAAACAAATGCTGCTGACAAAGAGTAGTCTCATTACTTTGTAACTGTACACATTCACAGCTCGTTATTCCTGAACAAAACTTGTTTGTCATCTGCCTTTACTGCTACACCTTGCGGGAATTGAGCAGAAGTTATTTAGCAGATCAAAGCACAAGTGTGACAAAGTGATAACACTGAATCCTCCTCTGATAGTGACCAAATCACGTTAGTAAGGTGCTTTAATGCAGGCGTCTTCCAGCTCTGAGCCAGCGTCCTCCCAGACTCAAAATGCTGTCTCACTGCTGGCTTTAGGAATATGTTTAAGGCTGTTTCTAAAAGAGGGGTTTCGACTCCATGAGTGCTGCCTGCCTGGTTTAGCATCAGACATTTGCTGGCTGTTTGCTGATGGGTCAGCAGAAGGTGTCTGGAAATTTCTCTGAGCACTGAGTTCAAAGTGGCAGATATGCAGTAGTGAATTACAAGGAGTAACAAAATTTGGAAAGGCAGGAAAGCTGCCGTTCTAACCTGTCCATCAGTTTAGTTTTGTGTGTTTGTTTGTTTGTTTGTGTGTTTGTTAGAACTGGGGAACTTACAAATGAGGTATCAATTACCTTCTAGAAGTATAAACTAGGTTTAGTGTATGTGATGAATTTTGTTTCTGAACAAGTTTGTTGAGTCTGCTTAGGATAAAAACAGACTTCACTTAAACATTTAATGAGGCATTTTATTAACCCTAACATTTAATGAGATGTTTTATTAGCTCTTTATGCAAAGTGAACAAAATGCAATTTGCATGAGTTTCCTTATTGTTTAATTCATAGAGGATAATTTCCAAGAAACCCTTGGAATTCATTTCAAATGAATTTCATCACAGTGTTTTGATTTATAATTTCAAAGACAAGGTTTCTCTGAGTGACCTGTGTGGTAAGGATCCGAATCTGTGACATACTTTGTTATTCCTTGACTTCACAGAAATCTTGTGAAGAGATTCACGAGATTCTAACAACAGAATAGAGTCCAGATAAATCACTAGGATTATCTCAACAGCAGATTTTACAGTTTGTGTATGAGTATTTTCTTTCCCAGTGCTGAGACAATTGTTGTGCTTTATGCAAGAAATTACTATAAATAAAAAGGTCTTGATTCATCACTTTGTCACTGTGGAGTTACATCACTGTCATTCCAGTATGACTGTCCAGGATCTTAACTGTTCTCTTGGAGTCAGAAGGAGTTCATTTTGATACTTAGTGTTATGTTGTTGGCAACTCTTTGGGTCTTTAAAAACCCACAGTGGTATTTGAAAAATATAATATTTAAAAATGGAAAGTCCCCTGTCCCAAAGAGTTTGGGAAAGAACAGATGTCTTGGAGGAAGGGAAGTGTTCACTAGTTACTTAATCGTGGAGTGTCAGAGCATTCTGGGGGAAGTCTAGGAGTGTTTTGAATTGAGCGTTATTTTTATAGTGTTCTATTGATGTAATACCAGAGAAAACCAGCAACAAGCTGGTCCCAGGAAATCCATTCCAGAATTATGGCACTGTAACGGAGACCCTACGGTAGACAAAGTGTGTTACAGGCTTCTGACTAGTTTATGTTTTGTTCTGTTTTCAGTGTCAGCCAAACCAAGACCTCACAGTGATGAGTACACAAAGAAGATTCCACCTCCTAAGCCGAAACGAAACCCAAACACTCAGCTAAGCACATCTTTTGATGAAACGTATATCAAAAAGCATGGCCCGATGAAGGCAACCCTCACTAGGGATGCCTCACTCTCACAGGTCAGCAGTCCTGCTCCAGACACAGAAGAGGAAGAGCCTGTTTATATTGAAATGGTTGGGAATATTCTCAGAGACTTCAAAAAGGATGAGGATGACCAAAGCGAAGCGGTCTATGAGGAGATGAAATACCCTATATTTGATGATGTAGGCCAAGATTCAAAATGTCAATGTGAATATGACCATCACACTTGTTCTTCTCAGTGTGCTACTCCCACAGTGCCTGACCTAGATTTCACCAAGTCTTCAGTGCCATCTACTCCCAAGGGCTTGCTTTGTGACATACCCCCACCATTTCCAAACCTGCTTTCTCACAGACCTCCACTGCTGGTGTTCCCACCAGCACCAGTGCAGTGTTCCCCGAATTCTGACGAGTCTCCTCTAACTCCACTAGAGGTCACAAAGCTTCCCGTTTTAGAAAATGTGTCTTACATCAAACAGCAAGCTGGAGCTTCTCCATCTTCACTGCCACCTCATACACCAGGCCATCAAAAACTGGAGAAAGACCAGACAGTGTCTCATGGCACTAGCACCCCTGGGCACACCTCCTCACCTCCTCATCCTTCTACCTTATACAGAACACAGTCTCCACACGGTTATCCTAAAAGTCACTCTGCCTCACCTTCTCCTGTCAGTATGGGTAGGTCTCTTACCCCTTTAAGCCTCAAAAGACCTCCACCTTATGACTCTGTACATTCAGGAAGTCTCTCAAGAAGCTCTCCATCAGTGCCTCATTCTACAGCCAGAAACACATTGCAAGAAGGAGGAAAGATGGTCAGTGTCTCAGTCAGCACCTACGGGTCATCATCTCAGAGCGGTTCCCGTTCTCGGACACCCACCAGTCCTCTGGAGGAACTAACCAGCCTCTTCACCTCAGGACGAAGTCTCCTGAGGAAGTCCTCCAGTGGCAGAAGATCTAAGGAGCCTGCAGAAAGTAAGTCCTTGATGTAATTTTTACTTATTCTGCTTTGTATAATAATATCTGCTGCTGTACTGTACTAAATCAAAGGCTTCCAAAAATTAAATATCTCAAAAGTCTGAGTTCCTTATATAAATTTCTTGTAATGAAAAGAAAAATTATTATTGCTAAAATTGCTTTAGTCTTCATATTGTTATATTTCTGAGGTTTTTAAGTATGCATACTGCACTTAGAAGTAAAATTCATGGCTTAGTCTTGCAAAAAGAGTCTGTTCTTATTAATTTTTCCACAGCTGTAAAGGTTCCATGCGAGTTGGGATCTTCCCACCATGCCACGTCCTTCCTTTCTTGACAGATGCTAAGACAGTCTAAGCAGCTTGTAAAAAAATAACCAAACAGTAGCTGTTGAGGGTTATTTGCAAAGATCCACTGATCGCCCTTTACTTGGCCAGAAATCCTGGAAAATATGATGCCAAGCAGAGGTACCAGCTTAACCTTGGTTAAGCCTGGGGCAAAGGTTAAGGTTGATGATCTTGGAGGTCTTTTCCAACCTAAATGATTCTGTGATTCTGTGTGAACCATTCCTCTCCTTCCATGCTGTGCCATGGAATATCTCTTTCAGCTGGGCTGGCGTGACTGGTTGGGAGGTTGGGCTGTGAATTGATCTGAAAACCAGCATAACCTATAATGCACATAACCTAGAAACCCATACAGGAAGAAAAGCACAGAAGGAGTCTATGCAGGAAAACCTTAAGCCAATATTGACTTGTCATATGCTGTGTCATAAAATCTGTGTTCCATATGCATTCAGGTTTACACCATGTACACCATGTACTTCTGAGCTAGTGAAATATGGAAACTCCTTTTGAAATCAACAGGAGTCACATGTGTGAAAGCAGAACCCGACACCAGTATTTCTCTTGCAAAGCTGTTCCTGTTCAGTGGGTGTCCTGCAGTGGAAGGTCGTTCTAACACCTCCTGTCTCAGTGCAAAGCGGACTTGGGATGTTTTCTCCTCCACTTCAGTAAAATCTGTTTATGATTTTGAATTCTTGACACCTGCCTAATGAAAAAGCTGTCTTTGGAAAGCAGCTGATCTCGTGTTTGTGTAGGTACTATATTATGGCTATTGACAGCTCTAATATATTCAATATGGAATGATAAACTGCATGGGTTTATACCCGATAAAAGAGAGTGTTCTGGTTTCCAGGCTGCTGTATCACTATGGAAGGGAAGTGGATTCCACACTGCATTTCTGGTTGTGTTTGTGCCACTCTGTTCTGTCACTCATCGCAGTGTGGTCACAGCACTTTGGGGCATGCTCAGGGCGGTCAGCAGGATGCCTGCTCTGGCTTTCCATGGGCAGAGCTGTCTGCCTTGCACCTCTGCAGCTGAGTGAGGACGTGCCTGTGTGTAAGAGTGGAGAGGCTTGGTGGCGATGTGTTGGGTTGGCCTACAACTCATCCCTCCCGACTCATGGACTCCACTTCTCCATCCTCAGTATTATTCTTATTTATCTCTGTGCAAATCAGGAATAACGACTCTGCAATTAGACGGTGAAGGTGAGAATAGAGTTAGCAAGACACTGAGATTACTAGTTGGTGCAGCAGTTTGCTTAATTTGCCTTCAGTATTTTCATGGCCTGCAGTCATTAATCCTTTTTATGAAAGTCTCAGCTCCATGATTCAGTGGGGTTTCATTATTTGATTGCAGTAGTAAAAATACAGTAACACCGGATTTGTGTGCTGTATGCACAAGCAAGTTTGTATCTAAAAGGCAAGATGATTCTTGTAATTGGGAACAATTATGGGGGATGTGATGTGACATTTATAAATAATTTCAGTGAAGTGCTAGGGAGATTTTGGCAGGTAATACTGAGCATTATTAAACATGCTTCTTATTCATATGTGAGCAGAAATCCCCTGTAAATCCCATGCTACACCAGATCTACCCTGGTGAGGTTTGTATGCTCACCGGTGTAAGAAAGTTTGGAACCTGGAGAAATTCTTGCCATTAATATTGCAAGTCCTGGGAAATTTCAGCATATCTCTGCTGCTGTCTCATACCTATCTCCAGACTATATTTTCTGTATTCTTCTTGACTGAAAGTGAATGCCAACCTTTCAAGGGACTTTTCACTGATAAATTTAAACTAAATCTTGCCCTGCAGATCTGTACGAAGAACAGCCTTGTTGACCTCTCAAGGAGCATTCTCTGTGCTCCTTAGGAAGTAGAAATGTGCTCCTTATTGGCCACAAATGATAAGAACAAGAGAGATATGAAATTGAAATTGTGTTCATTTATTCAAGAAAAACATATTCATGTTATAAATAGAGACCAGTGGTGAAAAGACTCTGGAGTGCAGCTGTGTTGAGTAAATGAACAGACTGTCCATCTAATCCGATTGTAATTTGTCTGGTATTTACAGTATGACTTAATCCTGTGGGATTACTGCCCTGAGCAAGAATCAGGTTTGTGTTCAGATATTACAGAGGTAGAAGACAATGTAAGATTTATGGAAAACACATACAGGTTTGGTATTTTATGTCTTGCAATTCTACATTGAAATGATCCACCATAAAGAATCTCACTTGGGAGATTTGAACATGGCATTTGACCAGACTGCCACATTTACATATCATGATTTACATGGTGATAGACAGGGAAGGCTGGGCTACTCATGAGATATGTTAGAGAAACCTTGATCCTGCAAATCACTCTGGAAGCCTAAGGCACTCACACCACTCTGGGTTGTTTGTTTGAAGCAGTGGGAGAGCAAATGCAGAGTGGGACTAACTGGGACTGCCACATCAGGGTAATTTCTTCTCAGCATACAGAAAGATTTCCAGAATCTAGAGGATAATAAACATATAAAAAAGAAACAAAGTCACACTAGGAAATGAAGAATATTTGCTTCTAAAATATAAAATTATTCTGACCACATCTCAAGCAACTTTCTCTCTGAACCTTCCAAGACTCTGCCCCCTGTGACTTGTCTGAAGTTCTCAGTACCATATGCTAGTATGAAGAAAAAAGCACAATACTAAATTTTATGTTCAGCTGAGTCTATTTGGAAAATGTTTCAGCAATTACAGAGATAATTGTCTCATCTTTATGGTAACTGCAACTGACTTTGGAAATTTAGCATCTAAGTCCAAACTCCAAATGTATTTGCCGGCTTTTAATTTGTGTCATTTTTGATTGTTGTGGTTTTTTTGTTTGTTTGTTTGTTTGTTTTGTTTTTTGAGGAGGTGGGATTGCACAAAAATGATTTCCAGTCAAAAGCTTTAGTATACAAGCAAAGCTGGCCTTTTAGCCTTTCTCTATTATTTTCTTCAATTTTCTGCCAGTTTTCCATTTTTATTTCCCTCCATTTTATTTCTTTAGGGTTCATTTACATTATTGAGAAATTGGGATAAATTGGGTATCCTAAGGAGTCTGTCACCTCAGGGCCATGTTATCTGAGGATATGAGCTTCCATTGAAGCTCCAAACATTGCTGAACACACATCCACTGGCTGCAGCTGTGATGTGCCAA
This sequence comes from Melanocharis versteri, assembly GCA_013397845.1. Taxonomy (NCBI): domain Eukaryota; kingdom Metazoa; phylum Chordata; class Aves; order Passeriformes; family Melanocharitidae; genus Melanocharis; species Melanocharis versteri. Next base: position 1,096,493 of record VZTG01008820.1, on the reverse strand, counting down.
TCTGGATTTTATAAGCAGCTCACTTATTGTCCTGCTTTCTAAAAACCCTCTTTGTATGCTGTTAACATCTTAAATATGCATTACAGTACAATTATGAAAGTGGGGAGAAAAGAACAAGGAAAATTAAATTGTAAGAAATCAGAAATGGAAGAAAATTGGTGGAACATCATGGGAAAAAATGCAAAAAGATTGAGAAAACCCTACAGAAAACTGAAGAAAGGTGTAGAACATGAAAAATGTGAGAGAGTGGAAAAGATAGATATTATTAGTCTGTTCTGACTGTTCCTTAACCCTTCCTGCTTTTGTGTGGGATAAGATGGCAGTGCACCCTAACACTTGGCAGACCCCTGTGAAATACAATGTCAGTCCTCAGAGGTTAGAGGGAAACTATTTAAAGGGTACCAACACTGCCAGGTGTCCTTGGGCTGCTGCACTGTGCCCTTTTCTGAAGCAGCTGGATGGTGTTTAAGTATGGCCACTCGATCCAGCTGTGTGGAACCACACAGTCCCTTTGTTGTCACTGTGCACACTGAGTGTCTGCGTTACCCATGTCCTTCAGTAAAGAGGGATTTATGGAGGGAGAGGAAGGGAATGGTCTGAGGCTTTTCTGGAGCTGTGTTTGCTGCTTTTGTCATTTCTGCACCATAGAAACACGCTGTACTCCATGAGGAACTAGCACTGGAGTCATGTGCCTGAAGGCATCCCCACATCCTGCAGAGCAGAACAGAGGCTGCTGTGCGTCTGCACTGCACTGGCTTTCAGGCTGTGTGTGGCTCCAAGGCTTTCTTTGTGAGATGGTCCTGTAAATCCTTGTCAGGACCAGCCTTTCTTTCTGTATATTGGTTGTTTCCATTTGTTAAAGCTTCCATTTCCTCACAGTTTCCTGGGAGCTTCGTGCCAGTTTCAAGTAATTATTGCAAACATTCACCCTAATGAACTGCACAGGAGAGCAGTGACATCAGCTGTGTGCCCTGACTCTGGATGAGCACAAGGTGTGAGATCAGAGCAAGTGGTGCATAGCAGCTCAGGTTTTTGTTTTCCTAAGTTGCTCTGCAGGGCTTCAGAGCTGCTTTGGTGTTTGCCTACACAGAGTTTCCCTCTTCAGCTTCTAGTCACATAAGGGGAGGAAATTCATGAACATGCTACTTTGAAAAATCAGTTATAGTGATTGAAAATTGGGATAATTATTAACATTTCCTGTTCCTGGCTGGTGCCCACTGAATTAAGAATCTAAACATATCAAATAGTGATATCAAATGCTGAAGTAGCTCAGTTTTTAAAAAGGAGCTCAGGCTGATTTCAGGCAGCTGAGACTTATAGTAGAAGGTTTTTTTCCTCTTTTTTTAATGCTGCTGCTTTCCAGGAAGCTAGAAATCCCAGAGAAGTATTGGATGTCCCTGCCCATGGCAGGGAGGTTGAAACTAGATGATCTTTAACGTCCCTTCTAACCCAGGCCATTCTGTGTTTCTCAATCAGCTTTGGGTTCCTTGTTAGATAGAACAGTGTGATGGAGAACAGAGTTTGGGAGATGCATCAAGTGAAAATTCACCCCGCGTGGGCCCTTTTAACCTCAATCTTCCTGCATTAAGTCCAGAATGACGGACATTGGGCAGGATTTTGGTTTGTGTATTTCTAACAGAGTTAGGATGAGAAATGTTGGCCTAAGGAGGGTGGGATTGGGATGCCATTGTGTGCATACCTTCTCATTTGTATACCTGCTCGGCCTCTGGTGTCCTGAAGAGGAAAAGCTTGCCTGCAAGATTAGGCTGGCCATAAAAACCATTATAGATACTTCATTACATCCATTGCTCCACTACTGCACATCTGAGTCAGCATTAGAGATAAATATTTGAATGCCTACCTCATTTCTAACTTCTAGGTTAATATTTTTTCCGTACTTTTATCTAAAGGGATATCAACCTAATTCTCTGTCCCTTTTCTGCATTGTAGCAACTGATTCTATGCAGTATGAATGTTATATTCAGTCTAATGAGACACCTACAGCTTTTCAGAAATACTACTGCGTAACTGAAGTAATTCCTGAACCTTTGAGCCAGATGTGTACTGATTTCTCCATCACTGAAGAAGCATCCATTTCCCTAATAGTAAGCTTTTGTAATCTGATGAGCCATGATATGTGTGGGATTAAATGAGGTGATCAAAACAGTCACATCTCATTTGACAGTCCTGAAAGTAGGTCTGAAAGCAAACACTTAGTGGGAGTAGGGGAAAGTGCCAGAGGAAAAGGTAAAGAGAACACCAGCTTTGAAGAGAATGACACTCGTCCACCCCTGGAAGGATATGATCTTACCACAGTTAATTCCATTTAGTCAAACCCCAAAAGGCCTACATTGCTGCATCTATTCCAGTCTACCAGGATATCAGCAAGCCAAGGAGTTGCAGCATCAGAAATACTTTCTTCAGGTGCTCGCTTGTGAGTGCATATTTGGGGCAAGAGCTGTGGACACCTGCACCCACAAAGGTCATGATCTGCCAGGGTCACTTGGGTCTCTGCAGCTCTGTCCTCCCCTAAGGGATGGGTCTGTTGGGGGCTGTGCCATGTTGTGGGACAGCACTGAAAATGGCTGAAGTGTACACATGGGGATGACCAGACGTGGTCAGCATCCTTCAGGAGCCAAATTTATGGGAAAAAACAAGATTCATTTTGCAGTTCAGTGGTCTTGAGTGCTGCTTCAGCCATGCCTGCTGTTGTCCTTCCCCAGTAGTCCTTAGATCCCTAGCAAAGGAAGGCGTGCACTGGACTAAGTATTTTGGGCTTGATCAGCTAATCTGGCCAGCTGGAGACTCTTGTTGAAGCTGACATGTGTTTCTCAATTAGTAATCACAGACAATAATTGGAAAGAAAAACCATAATGTGTCAGTAAGGTCTTTTGGGTAAGCCCACAAAAGGCAGGAAAACAACATTTCACCTGGGCTTGTTTAGTCTAAAGGGGAAGCAGTGAGCTGCAAAGCAAAGGTACGAAGGGGAAATGTGTGGAAGCACCCACGGCAGCCCTGTGGCACCACCCTGTGTGGTGATTCCATGCCACTGCTCCACCATCGCTGCCCCATTTTGCATTGCTTGACAGTAATTCCATTCTTTCTCAGCACCAAGGGTAATGTCAGGTTTAAGAACTTGTTTCCAATGGATAAATAATGGACACCTGTTGCTTGATTAAAATGCATGCTATGTGTTTGTTGTCTTGCTGCTTTCGCACAAAAGTGAGTGTGGCCATTTTAAGGGCATTTCGTCGTTCAAGTCACTGATGGTGGGATGTTCCTCCATGTTTAGGATGAAAGAATGTCTTTGTTAGATGCAGTTATTAAAACAGAAAGCAAGCATTTTGAGATGATATGCAATACTTTTGCTAATTGGTACTATGGCATTGTCCCCTCTTCTAATTCAGCAATTTAGGCTCATCAGGAAATCAGGCCCTCCCGGGATTCTGAGGGTATGCAGAAGCATTCAAGGAGACATAATTTCATAAATAATTGCTCAGGTTTTTCTGGAAACAGCTGCTGTCTCTGACTGATGTATACAAATTTATTTATTCCTTCTGTTTATATTACTTGACTGCCTGATAAAATTTCTTTTTCTGAAGAAGAAATAAACTTGTAAGGGATAAAAAAGAAAAAGAGATAAATCCATTCTCTCTTTGTTATATTTCAAGTAAAAGTTTCAGGTACAGAAATGAAAAAGACATTCTCTTTAGGTTTAAGGTACAGTAAGATGTGAGATGTCTGAAAGTTGTTAAAAACAGAGGGTGAAAAATGCCTTAAATTCACTTACTGGCACCCACTTCACTGTGTTGTAAATAAGCAAAGGAACATGTGCTGCACTTAAGGACGTGGATAATGATAATAGGTTCTCAGTTTTAAGTGCCATTGATTTTCCCCACTCCCCTGAACAGAGCTTTCTAAGCCAGAGAAATATCTTGACCTTTAGACCAAATCCTCAGCATTTATAAATCACCGCTTTTTATTTGAAATCGGGAGAGGTACTCCAGTTTATACCATCTGTGTCTCTGGCTTCAAGAAAATAAATGTGTCCTTTGTGACTAGAACAGCTTGTATTCAAAATGGTGCAGTGATACAGCAGGACGCTGAATTGGAGAGTTTATTACCTTTCTGTTTCAAGCAGGACTACACAATTTATGACCAACTTATGGGTGCTCAGTCTTAATGGCAAGAAATGCTTAATCTGGTGATGTTTTCCATAAGCATATATGGGCTTCAACAAAACTTCTAAATACATTTTCTTAAAATTTCCGACTGTGGTTTTTTCAGGGGACGTAGTGTCAGTGTAGGGTATCAGATCCTATTGTGAAAGAACTAAGGGGGAAAAAAAAGAGGACAGGAATGGAAGTACTTTGATTTAGTACAATGGTGCAGGGTTATTTGTGTTGCCTCCACTCAGGAAGTTGGCGCAGACACACCGGGTGAAGCCGGCCGGGCTGACAGTGCCAGTGGCTTGGGAAGACAAGCTGCCAGCTCTTTCAGAACTCCTCTTTATAACCAGGCACTGGACCTGGAAATGCATCTTTTTCTGAATTAAAAGTCAGATTTTCTTTGCATTAGGATTCAAGTGTGTATTTGTTTGTTAAGTCCTAAAAGTAAAACAAGATTATTAGTAGGAAGGCCTGTGTTTGTTGTTAAGCACAGTGCTCATAAAGCACTTTGAACCCCATTTGACGTTTTCCATGGGCAAGTGTATTGAGATAGTATTTAAGTCTCTTTGCTTAAACCAAATCACAGGGAAGGAGATCCCAGTGTTGTTTAGGAAAAGAAATCAAAACCACCCAGACCACACCACCACCACCAGACCAAGGACTGTGGACATTAGAATGGTGAAATACTGCCCAAGTTTCAAACAGAGCAGATCATAACAGTTTTCTCAAAATTAATCATGAGAGAAAAAAACAGTTTTGCAAACAAAACTTTAATTTTTTTTCTTCAGTAACTGGAATATCTACATCATAGCTGGAGGAGCTGCTTGAGGTTACTGTTAAATTAAATACTTTCGCTCACCAGCTTATGATTTGAAAACTGATTCAATGATTTCTTGAGCTGCTGTTATTGCATCTTTACAAGGGAAAAGGTTTAATTAAATGCCTTATCTGTTCTTACAGTGACACAGCTCTAGAATCTCTGTGATTTAAGCGAAGATGGTGGGAACTTTGTGGGGAGTAAAGGGAGGAACAAGGTTTATTCCCTCAGTTCCAGAAACATCCAATATTTCTGACTGCTATTTCTCCTCTTTATATTTCTTAAAATTCTTTTACCTTACTGATCTGTGTAACAAACACTGGCAATATCTTGGGCTAAGTGGTTTTTATATCCATTTTTACAGGACACACATTTTTGGCACAACTGATTTGATTTTTGCCTGAACAAGCTCATTTTTTAAACCCCATCATTAAAGACCCAATCCAAAGGTCCCTGGAGATATAGAAAAAATACACTTTAGGGGATCCCATCACAAATTACAACAAGAGGGTCCTCTCCTTGTCCTAGGCTGCTGTTCCTTACAAAACCACTCTGTGCCCTGGTTTCTAGAATGTTGCAGTGGATAATATAAACACTGAGTAGTGAATGAACGCATAATATGCTGCACATTTCTGTCAGTGTATTATCTAATCTACCCATAGAATCACTGAGGTTGGAAAAGACCTTCAAGATGGGGTTCAACCTTTGACCCAACACCACCTTGTCAGCCAAGCCACAGACTGTCATTTCCTGAACCCTTCCAGGGATGGTGACTCCATCACTTCTCTGGGCAGTCTGTTCCAATGCTTGACAACTTCCTCAGTGAAGTTCTTCCTGATGCCCAACCTGAGGTTCCCCTGGTGCAGTTTGAGGCCATTTCCTCATTTACTTTCATTAGTTGCCTGGGAGAAGAGATAATATTCTGATAAAGAGACCTTCCAAGACTCTATCAGTAATAAGAAAAAATCTAAGTGTTAGAAATAGTTTTATTTAGGTTATACATGTAAAAGATTCAAATATCAAACTGTGAAATTGCTGGAGTGTACAAACATGCTAGGTACAGATAAGGTGAAAAGTACAGGAACATTGAGGAAATAATTGTGAGGATAATCATGCATGTTAAAAAACCAGGTTCCTTTACATTCAATTTGATGTGAAGGTTCACGTTCCTTTCATTCCTCTGAACAGAATTATCCATCCCTAATAATTATTTTATTGTTAAAACAGTAACATGCAATTAGCACTTTATCTGGCATTTAAGAATGAGTAAGGAGAACTATTGTTCTTGTAACTACTCATCTGAAAGAGAGAAGCTGTGTGTTTAATTTTGTTGAAGATGGCAATTACTTTATTTTTGCGTGTGAATTTGAATTCATGACTCAAAAAGTACCTTCTTCCAGGAAATCTGTAGCTAATTTGCTGCTCCAGCAATGTTGGTGTAATTTGTATGTAGTTTGCATGTGCTGTAACACAGACAGAGAGCCTTGTGCCAGCCACAGTAGCTGCTCTGCTCACTTGTGAAGGCAATAATAGCAAGGCCTTGCAAGCACAGACATCAGCCAGAGCTGTTACAAGACCATCTGCAATTCTACTTATTTCCTCAATATCGGAAGTCTGTGCTGGCATGGCTTCACAGTTGCTTTTCTAGCAAGAATAAAACCAGTTCACAAAATGAAACCTCTAATTAGAAAGTGGGGAGGGCCTGAAATAATTAATTCTGTTAAAATGCATAGAAAGCCAGAATGACACTAAGGTTTTATCCTGTAACAGGGAGGAATCTTAAACATTTACTGGCAGAGAAAAAGTTTCTTGGGATCCTGACCTAGAGCTAGGCACAGAGGCTGCACAGCAATGTTAGGTGCTTGTGCCTGGCTGTGTAAAACAGAGCAAAATTCAGATGAGGTCGGTGTTCAGGAAGTGTCAGGATTCCCTTTTAGAGGTAACATACTACACAAAAGGAGAGCTGTGCAATTGGCATGTGTGTTCTAAGAATGAAAGGCAAATTTTCTAATTCATTGATGAAGCCAATAAAGAGAAATGCATGAATAAAAATGTTTTTCATAAAGCTACTTAAACCAAACAAAATAACCAGGAAATAATTCATTTTCACTTCAACTTTGAAATTGATATTTTTATGTGCACATAGAAAAGGGAGGGTTTCTGTCCCCAGTTTCCACAATCCATATCCTTTACTATATCTTCATTTTCTGACTAACATTTACTAGTGAATCTGGATAAAAACATACTCAGAAGAAATTAAAGTTTTCAGACAATGGAAAAACCTAACGTTCAAACTCCTGAAAGAGTTCAAAGGCTGTTTTTCAGCAGAAAACTTGACAAAAGAGTGTTGACAAGTGTAATATAGTCAGGACTTCCATGAAAGATTGATGTTTTTGAAGTGAAGCTTTGAAACATAAGGTCATGAACTTTCTACAAAAACATTTTTCTTGAAATGTCTCTATACTTCAGCTCTTTTGGCTCTTTCTTGCCTTCTGATTTCTTGCCATACTGTGCTAGGATGTGTGCAGGACCCAGCAAACCATCATGTCCTCATCCAAAGATCAAGGGTTTATTTTAAGAACCTGAATAACAGAATGAGTGAGAGGTGAAATGAACAGGGCTGAGAAGGAAAGCCTTTAAGGAGAAGTATGTACCATCCCTTCAAATCAAATGCCAGGTAAAAGTTGGGCCACCTTTTACGGAGACTGATTTCCACAGTTCCATTACAGGTTTCATTAACGGTGTTCTCTTTGATCATTATAGAGTTTAGGGTGGGCATGGCAGTCTGTGCTTGTGTGCAGTGCATGTTGCTAATTAGTCCAAGGCTAATGGCAATGAAACCAAAGTTTCACAGGCCTGCCACACTCAGACTTTTCAAACTAGGCTTCCTCCTTCTCCTACTTAAATCCTATTTGCTGCAAATAGTCGTAGACCTTGTTCATACCCGCCTACGGGTATGAAATGTATGTGCACACATTTAGTTTTTTAATTGAAAGCACAGCCTGGATTATCAGCAGATCTAGATGGACAAACTTTGTAAATATTTGCAGCTCCCCATGATCAGCTATTCCATGCATTCATATGAATCAGCATGGCTGGCCAGCCCCAGCTAATAACTGCTGGAAGGAATACCCTTGCTCTGTTGAAATCAATAATAGCATTCCCTTTGACTTGCTGTAATTAGGTTTTTGCCCAAAAAGGCATCAGAGGACACAGGCTTCTGTTGAGGTTTTTCTAAGTGAAAGTCACCAATTTCCAGCACTCCAAGCCCTGAAAGGAGAAAAATGCAGTGAACGTCAGAGAATAAAGTGTTCTGCTTAATTATGTAATTGTAACTAGTTTGAATTCAGTAGAAAACTTCTTAATAGAGTGTCATTTGGATTAATGTTGAGAGTCCCAGGACACTGCTTTTATTTGCTTTAGTAGTAAATCTGTACAGTGCATATCTTAGGGATGTGGCCTCTTCGGTCAGATGACGGGGCTGTGATGTGATTTGCAGCAGAATAGGCACACTTAAAAGACCAAGCACAGAGTGAATAATTGAGAAATAATGATAGCCCTGTTGGAAACAGGTGATTGTCATCACTTCTGTAATATATGCCAAAATATGGTCATCTTGGATCAATCATTGAATCATAGAATTAAGGCTGGAACAGACCTCTAAGGTCATTAATTACAACTGTCAGCCCAGCACCATCACCATGTGCACGACTAAACCATGTCCTCAAGTGCCAGATCCACACGTCTTTTGAACACTTCCAGGGATGGAAAATGTCTCTCCTTATTTAAGAGTAAAAATAGGTTTTCCTTTATTTCAATCAATCTACAAGAGGATTTTCCCTCTTACCATAGGATATCAAACAATTTTGAATACATCTTACAATGGCGAATTTTAAAAATTCATCTTTTAAGGGACTAATGCTGCCAGCTGAAGTTTATTGAAACTTAAAGGATTTTTTTCTATGTTTTCAACCAGATCATAACTTTCATAATTTTAATTGAATACTTTTATTCTAAAGCCTTGGTTGATAAATCTATGGTATAAATCTGTTGGTATAAATCCATCCCTTCTTTTATTAGTCTTTGGTTAGTTGTATTGTGGCTTTTTCTTTTCCTGTCTTGTTTTCCTAACGAGGATTGCACACATAGCAGGTTTGGGACAGCCACAGAAAAAAATCAACTAAATGCAATTTCCTCAGCAATCCCTCTTTCCCTCCCTTTGCTGTCTGTAGCAGGCTGATGTGATCTCCACTGGATTTCACCACATAAAACAAAAAAAGGCCCTACACTGCTCACAGAAACGTGTGCTCCATGAACACCAAGGAGCAATTCAGCCATGTCTTCCTAAATGTTAGTGGTTTGTGAGACTCTTTCAGGCTTTCTATTGATTTTGCATGGAACTAGGTCAGAGCTGCTTTTAATTGAACAAGCTGGCTGCTGCAACTCTCACTTAACTGTAGAAAAGGGGTATTAAAAATTGATATGCAAAGCAAACTTCTGCTTAATTAGCAAGCGGATGAAGTCAGAATAGACAAACCACTATAGTTAATAAAGATGAGGATATGGGTTTCACTGACAGTACAATAGAATCTTTTTTTTTTTTTAATGGCTGAAACACTGAGCATTATCCATGTTTCTTGTGTGTTGTATTAATAGCTGGTTATTTTTCGTTGGGAGAGGTTGGGACAAATTTACAGCTGTGCAGATCAGACAAAGCACCACCCATCAGGAAATCCATTAAAAGGCAGCTCTAATTTTTAAAAGTGTAATAAAGGTAAATAAAAAGCCCTGGGGTGCAGAAAGAAGAAACTCTGGGATTCTCTGAAAGGTTTACTATTGCTCTACATGCAGTGCCTGTGGAAGGGGTCAGTCAGACGGGCACAGGCTGCCGTGGTGGTGGCAGTGGCAGAAGGGACACTGGTGGAGCTGTGCCTGGGGCATGTCTCAGGTAGTGCTGACCATCACACACACGTGCTGGCTGCAGTCTAATCCTGCATCTGCACCCCTCCAGGTGTGCCTTTGGGGTGCTCTGTGCTCCTGCTGCCTCAGCCAGGGCCATGCCTGACCTGTAGCCAGACTAGGTGAGGTCTGATACATCGAGGCGGGAGGAGATCAGGAGTTCTGGCTCATATCTAAACCTCATCCCAAACGACTTTGCTTTGCATCTGTATGTGAGTGCTGAATTTTAGACCATTTGCTTCCCCCAGTATGCGAGTTCTGCCTAGAGTGATATATTATTTATTTAGGTTTATAACAAGCACAAAGAAAAAAAAAGGAATAAATTAATAATGTCTGGATTAGCTTATACATTTCAGCTCACGGCCGAGAGAGATGGCAGAGACCGATCCTCATTTTAAGTTCCTTAAGACAATTGCTTTTCTTTCTTCCCCCAAAACCCCAAGCAGTAATAAAGGTTCTGGCATTTATCACCTAGCATTGCACTAAGAAGCCACCTGGACCTGAAATTAATTTGCGTTTAAGAGCAGACTGTCAGACTGGCCACAGAGTTATGCTCATTTGAATGATAGCTTTTTAGGTAAGATGTTTTCTGTAGCTGTAATTTCGGTTTTCTTGGGTCCAAGTTACAACTGACTCAGTTTGTTTCTCACTTCCGTCAGCATTTCCAGGTGTTCTAGTACCACAGCTCACATGCCAGCCTTGCCTAGCGCACAGCTATTAGCGGACCTTTCCTAGAGTGGAAATTGTACAAGCCAATTATTTGTAAAATATGTACTTCATAAGAGATTTTAACCATCTTATACTTTAAATGGAAAAGTCTGAGACTCAGGTGAAATAAATAAGAAAAATGCATATCTTTAAATATTGAAATACAATGACATCTGGAAGTGCTTGAAACATTTGAGTGCCTTTATGGCAGTTTAACCAACTGTGTCCATAAATATTTAAAGCAGTGAATTATTTCTTGAAATTTACATTTTTATGTACCATTTTGGTAGAAGAAGTATTGAACAATAAAGATGCTTTCCATAATAATTTCCGCTTTTCAAAAAGTAGCGCTTGACTGCAAAAAGATTTTCTGGTGGCCACCACATGTTTTAGTGAGCTCCCAGCATAATACTGAGCTTTGATATTTCCTTTGATAACTCCAAATTAAGGTTTTTAACAGCATGAGGTAACATAGATCCAACCTATGTTTCTGCACTTCCCAAAGAAAAGAAATAAAAAAGAGCTGTGCAGCAGCTACTGTTGCCTTTCAGCTGTGTGTCTGTATACATAGATATATCTGACTGGTAAGAGTTCCTGTTTTCAGTAGGGGCCCAATAGGGATAAAGTGCTTTAATAAAGGGTTACTCTGTGTAAAATATCCTGGTTTGCTTTTCAGTGGGTGATGAGATCCCCACCCCACAGGTAACCACAGCCAGCAGCTACAGGCGTGTTCTGCTCTGTGCCAATGCCCTGTGCCAGGCTGCAGGAGCCAAAATGCAGATCGGGGAATGTGCTCTTATTGAGACACAATAATTTGTGCCACTGACCTTGCTCCGTGGAGCTACATTTGCAGCAGGGAGTAGTTGACAAGATAAAAACATCCAAGTGGCTGGGACAGTCAACAAACATGCCAGTGATGGGCTGAGACCTGGCAGGGGAGCATTCTGCACTTCTGGAGCTGTCCTGGGCACATCGGAACTGAAGTGCTCTTTCAGTCGACCAAGAAATGACAGGGTGATTTTTAATCTTTTTTAAATTGAGTTTGACTATGATTCCCATTGAGATTTATTAAAGAAGTGGAAATTATTCTAAAATCCTCCCCAAAATATTTGAGTAAAAGTGAAGCAATAATTTTCTTTTTCATTTTTTCTGTATTCACAAATGAGCTGGAAAGTAATATTACAGAAAACTACATAAAACACTGACATGTTGTTTTCGGTCTGTGTATCAATGTTACTGATAGTGATCACCAAATAATAATGATTCAGGCTCTGAGATGGGTTACACGACATTATAATCTGATTCAATCTGCTTTTCATTTTTAGGATATATTACTTTTCAGATAAACTGTGAACTGAAAATCCCCAAGAAAGGATAGTGGAATGTAAATTTACAAAGTCTAGACAGCCAGCTGAAAACTGATTTTCTACACCTTATAAAGAATTAGACTATAAACCAAATCTTTATTTAGTCTGAATATTTCCACAGTTTCCAGCTGGTCCCAGAGAACTGCTGTGCTTTGATTCAGCTGACAATAAAACTGAGAATGCACAAATCATTTTTATCAGGCAACAAGTACAAATGCTTCTCTGTTAAGTAAACTGAAGTAGATAAATCCTTAGCTCCACACTCAGCCAAAGCATTTCCACTGTGACAAGGGCTGACTGCATGTGTGTGAAATTTCAAGGGGTGGTGTTTAAGTAGTGTCAATGAGGCACACACAGAGAAGGTTTTCACTGAGGTAATAACAGCGTTTCCAGGAGCAGCTGGATGACATAGTAAATTAGCTCTATTGAATGATGCATTAATTTGGTAGAGCACTTGCAGGGCCCAATTCTTACTTTTTAAAAACATGTTCTAGTCTTTCGGCTTTCTCTTCATTTTGCTGTGAAGAATAAACTGCAGCCTTGACACCATCCTGTACTGGTGGGAAAGAGGATTGTGTGCGTTTCCAAAGAATTCTGAAATTTTGTTTGTATCTTTCCTTTTCCCAGATAAGTAGTATCTTAAAGTGAATGTTATTGGTGTGAAGAAAAAAATCACATATGATTGCATGCATCTGTTATGTGAAAAAGTACATCAGTATTTTTGATACCTCGATGCTGTCAACTGAAGCAGTTCAAATCCCGGTAATAATTTGGGCTCTCCCTCTCTTCACACAGCTCGTTGTATTAGCAGGTCTCTCTGTGCAGTCACAGACAGATCTTTGTCACAGACATCTCATAGCAAAGGCCCCTGAAAGGCAGATGTCATGTTATATTGATACAGACTGTTACTCAACCTCGTACCCTGCTGGGGTTACCAACTAGGAAAAACAAACACTTTGGATTTTCATTGCAGTGTCTTTTTGCATCACTAAAGTAGGTAAGTGACCTAGAAGTCCATGGAAGGGGTTTGAGTTTTGAAGGTCTTTGTCACATAAAATGTCACTGAATCCTATTTATGACTCCCAGCCCGGGGTTGTTTGATCATTTTCTCGTGGAGTGTTACTATTTGAAGGCCGTTGTGAGATATCCTTAACATTAAATTTTACTATTAACCAACAGTAATTAATGAAACACACTAATGATTGTATCTTGCACTGCATATCCAGTTAGATATTTTTCCATGTTTCCTGTATGACCTTTCATTGAGGAAATCCCAGGTTGACTGTGTTTTTACTCGTTAAGTTCATCTGCAGACTGGGATGTCGAAGAGCCCCAGGCAGTGTGAGACTGCGTTACTGTTGTGTGCAGGTGGGGTCTCTGCCCACCACAGGTGTCTAACAGTGCATCTTCCCCCGTTTGCTGTACCACGGGTCACAGTCTGCGGGGCATTGAGCCACAGGCAAATCACAGAGATTTAAATGTGGTCCTTTTCTGGGACTGTATCATCTGAGTGGTGATCCCTGTCGAACAGTCCCAACTCCTGGCCATGAGGGTGACTGGGAGAGGAAGTGGCTCTCAGGCTGTCAGTCCTACTCAGCCAGGCCCCTGCCATTCAGGATGGGTCCCTCAGGGAGCTGCTGCCATCTCCTACCTCTAAATGGCTCCTGGCATTTTCTCTTTGCTGGGCTCTCTCAAACCTTCTAAAGTCCTCTGAAGCCACTAAAATTTTTTGAGATAGAACTCAAGGGAAGATTGTTATCTCTATCAAATGTGGATTCCAAGACTGTAGATACATACAGAAATTAAGGTACATCAAGGGGTTGATTAATAAACCTGTGTGACTAGAACTGAGAATATCATGTAAGGATCTCTTCGGGTTTGAGATATAAAATTCCAAACTGAGAACTGATTTATTTTTTCAAAAGGAGGTAAACAGCAGCTTTGAATAACTGATTAGCACAGTAATTATCTCGTACAACTAAAGAGCAATCTAATGTTTCTTCTATATCTAGTTTTCCATGTGAATTTTTCACAGCTACAGATGGAAAAAAGCAGGAATGAATTCTTTCTCCATGCATTGCTCAACCTGCAAGAAAAGAAATTAGGGTCTTGAGAAAAGAACAGAAAATCACCAGCCATGAAGAAAGCAGACATCACTGCTTCACTTGAAAAAATCATTCAACTGTGTTTTGAATTGCTTCTCTTTTCATTGACTTGTGGTGTTGCAAGCAGAAAGTAATTTTCTGACTCCAAGGATTTTCCAACCAAGCGCAATTTCATTCCCTAGGTTATGGTGCTGGGCACACCCAAAATGGTTTTGTGCTCTTTTGTTTTGTGGATTGTGTGCTTTTATCAGAGCTTATGAGAGGTACGGATATGTTGCTTGCACAATATTGCCTTAGGAGAGAGCTTCCTTAGAAAGTGCCTGAAGAAGAACTTGTTCCCAATGAAATGACAGCTGAAAATTTTCAAGTATTTCTATAAATTGTTAATAAACCACAATTTGGTAGGGAACTATTTTCAAAATTATTTTCCTGGCATATAAAAGTTGTAACAGAAAAGTTACGTTTTATCCATCTGCTGCATGTTGTGTGCCTTTAATAATTAAAAAGTATATTGAAACCTACGTAAACTACAGGGTTTTGGCCTAGATGGTAAAACCCTGCTATAAAATGCCCTTAAAGGATTTGTGATTGATGTGTATGGAGTATTTAGCAAAAGATTATTGCATGATGTGGATGATTAGCAATCAGTCTATAACAAAACGTGCACTTGTGTGTTTTGTAGAGCCACTAGATGAGCTGAAGATCAGAAGTCACAGCACTGAACCACTACCAAAGCTGGAAAACAAAGAGAGAGGACATCATGGGACAGCTTCCTCTAGAGAGCCAGGGAAAGCTCAGGAATGGGATGGAACGCCGGGCCCCCCAGTGGTGTCCAGCAGGCTGGGGAGATCCTCTGTCAGCCCAACCATGCTGGCTGGAGGCAACAGCTCAGGTATGTCAAGTAGCAGAGCAGATCCAATCAATCTCCTTGTAGGATGGAGAATCTCTAAAGATATACAGATGTAGGAAGCATCTGGATTCTTTAGACTTCCAAATATCTTCTAGAACTGGCCCTGCCCATTGACTGCTGCACTGATAAGGCTTGTGCTGTCTGCTTGTGCTCTGTGCTGGAGCAGCTGGGATGGTGGCACGGAATAGAGGCATGCAAACATGCTGGTCATCTACTTTAAAAGAAGTCAAGAATTCCACCTGACACTGGAAAGGGACACTATGGCAAATACACCCTCAGGCAAGGGTGGCACCTCAGGAAGAAGTTCATAAATTCAAGTATCACATAGAGTAACAAAAATACACTGTGCAAGTCAAGGCTGTCTTACTGAGAGGCACAGGGACAGGACACAGTCAGCCCTTGCTTTCCGCTTGTACAGAAATTTCTAGAAAAATCACTGTGGATTTCAGAAGTCTCAGATTCATACCTATTCATTTTATTGATCAAAAATGTTTACATATTGAATAGTAAATTGCCATAAACCATGGCATTATAATGCAGTCTTGTTTATAAATTGACTAAGACAAATGGAACTGATAAATGAATAGACATCTATAAAGAGATATCTATGGCCCTTGCATGAGTACTGTATTGGTACTTTTGAGATTTGACAGCTCTCATTTAAGAGTAACTTCTTTGCTTATTAGTTGGACTGTGAAAAATATCCACTTTAAGGACAGTTGACGTATTTAGTACTGAAGCCTCATGGTCAATGTTCAGTAAGTTCATGTTCATAAGAGCATGAATGAGCTACTCAGACAAGAAATCATTCCTGCCTGAGAGATCTGCTGGGCAGTGAGTGGCAGCAACAGGTGTTTAAACTGCTGAGGGAGCAGAGATGCTCAACGCCTCACCCAGAACATCGCTTCCCTGTGTGATAATGGGACTCATGTTGTCCCTGAATTGCTGAAAATGACACCTGAAACTCAGTGTATAAGTTGAAGAGTCTTTGCTGGTGTGACATGTCATTTGCAGCAATCATGTAGTCCAGCTTTTCTTGCTACAAACCCCCCAAACCTTCCTTCCTGGTGCAGTGAAAGTGACTTTTCTGCAAATCTTATTACTCTAGCACAGGTTTTTTTGTGTGTTACTGCTATTTGCTTACTTGTCTGTTCTCACAAAGCTTCCTAGAAGGTGGGAATTTTCCAGATTAGGTCATAGCTTTTGGTAAAAATTCGGTTCCCAGTGTATTAGAGCGTTATCTGTGCTAATGCAGGTAAAAGGGTGACTTTAAAGCTACCACATCAAAGTATTGGGACATCTGATAATTACACCAAAGGTGTGTACCAACCTCTTCAGTTCTGCAAGAAGACACTATGGAGCAGCGTGGTAAAGAAGTTAAAATTAAAGAGTAAGCTCTTAGCAAAATACAACACTGCTGTCCAACATTTCTGCAGCAGTTTTATTTCAAAGAGTTGGTTGATCTCCAAAAGCAGACAAAACATGTTGGCCTCAATCTCCATTTGGCATCAGAAAACTGTAATAGTTGTTGAATCATGCCTTGATTTAGTTAACTGTGACTTTGTCTTACATTGCTAGGACTGTCAAAGAAAAATTTTATTTTCTTGGCTGAATTTTGACTCCTTTCTATGATTAAAATCTGAGAGCTGATTATGACTTTTCTTTCCCTGCAAATTTATGATATTTCATTTGCTGAATATTGCCTCTCATCCGCCCTGAATATTTTCTCTCCTGTGTCTCTTGCTGTTGCCTGAGCAACATGTTTTACCTTTACTCGGTGGGGCACTGCATTGAGAATGCTGTACACAGTTCTCCTCAATGAACTTGTACATGAACAGTAACAGCTCATTCTCTGCAATTAAATTAGAACTGTAACAGAATGCAAGAAGAGAGATTTAATACTTTCATATGAATACAAATGCTTTCTGGAGTCAAGGAGATAAAGTAATTCTGCACTAGGAAGTAGAACTTAGATTTACCACAGGACCAAATAAAATCAAGGCAGTCCCCAGTACAGTCGTCACCGCTGGTGCTCTCTCCAACATTGTAGAGAACAGAAAAAAAGGTTATTCTTTTTTTGTGCAGACATGTCCTTGAAACATCACAGTTTGGTACCTGCCTTCTAGTTCACACTGGTACAGGCATTTATTAGGGCAATATTGGAATAAGTTTTAAAAATGGGGTTGAACTGCTGTGCTGTAAAAGAGGAAGGGTGTGAACGGACTTCCCACGTGTGCTCATCAGGCAGCTCTGCTCCATCACAGATGAGCTGGGAACTGCAGTGGCCTGAGAAAATACCTGAGTGAAAATACTGCTTTTGGTGGGTTCTCCCCAGTTCTGAAACTCCCAGTAAGATTGAAGGGAGAATGAGCCGTCTCCAAACAGAATCTTGAACTTTCTGTCCATTTTGTTCAAAGAGCCTGGTCTGTCAGCTGCACACAGCTATCACTGTCTCTAATGCCTGGCTGTTCTGTGACAGAATTTGTCAAGGGCACTTTCTGTTTCTTGGCATCCTATAATTTCTTATGGAAAGCAGTGTGATTTGGGGGCATGCTGACTTTTAGGAAAGTCAGTGCAATTGCAATGAACAGGCAAACACAATCTGTAACACAGAATTGGTATAGCTTCACTCCAGGAGAGCTGAAGAGTATTTTCTGGAATGTTGCTGCTTTTTTCGTAACTGCAACAAAGAAGCATTTTGCATTGCCACCTGCTGCTGGAGACAGGCACTGCCCTGCCTTTTAAATCTCAGATGCTCGGTTGCGTCCTGGTTTTGAACCACCACCAGCTTGTCACTCAGACAGCCATGAGTATTCCAGCTGAAAACATTGTAGGTAATCAGGAAGGGAGTAAATACCCACCCTTCATTGGAATTACTGGCCATCATTGTTGATTTCCAAAAGTAATGAATATTTTAAGTTCACCTCTGTTGGAAGGGGCAAAGCCTGGGAAGCACAAGGTGCAAGATGCATCTATTGGTGTAAGAAGGTAATAGCAGCAACATATCAGTTCATGCCAGCCAGGTCTGCTTCACACAAGGACAACTCAGTACTCCTACCGACCCCTACATTTCCTGCTCACAGGCAGTATCACTGTGCTCCACAATCCACAAGGATTCTCCAAGTGAAGGCAACTTAGTGCTGGGGTTTTCTGGTACTGCACAGTGAGGTCTCAGCCTTGCCTGCACTGGTCATTCATGTTCTCTGCACACAAGCTCTTCCTAAGCAGTGCCTGTCACCTAAAATAAAATGAGCCGTACTGGGAGCTGCACATTGAGGGCATCCCACCAATGCCCATGGTCCTGGTGTGACCTCCAGGATGTGGGATCACACCAATTCTGACTGGAGTGAAAATATTGCCTAGGTGTAAGAAACACACAAAGAACCTCAACAAAGATACCAAACACTTACTTGTATTTCAAAGAAGCCAGGAAATAGCAAACAAACACAGCCAAATCCTACAACAAAAGTTTTACAAAGAAAATAAACACTCGTATTTCAGGATACAAAGTATATTCAACTAACAGCTTTTCTCTTTGGGCAAAGTATCCCCTAAACCTAAGCAGAGGGCTCCTTTTCAGACATGGTTTTACTCATTACCTGACTTGGTTTTGAGACTTGCTAAGCTTTTGACCTATGGATATCTGGTGACACTGAATTCCACAGGTTCAGTGCTCCCCTTGTGAAAAATGTTCAGTTTGACGTGCTGCTGTGATGTTTTAGCACTAATTGGCTTCTGCCAATAGCAAAGTACTAAATACTTTTTTTAGATAACAGAATACTATATAGTTTATTCTACTATAATCATAATTTCACGTTATGTTTCAGCTTACTCATCTCTTTTTGGGCCAGTATGAAGATACTTGGTGTGATGTATTCTTCCAGCATGGATGCTTTCTTTTTTTCCTTTTTCTTCTTTTTTTTCTTTTTTTTTCATGTGATTGCTCTCAGCCTGTCACATTGCCTTGCTTAATTCAAAACGCGTTTCTTGGCAGCTGTAGCAAATAAGCAATATTTCTCTTTTCATGTGCAAAGAAGAGACTGTGACAGGATAAGAAGCTTCTCCAACGTAAGTGACAGCTAGAGTATTTTTTTGAATTAAGATTAGGATAGGCAGAATGAAGGCTTCCTTGGATGAATAAAGAGCTCTTCCCATTAAGAGCCAAAAATAAAAATCATGAAGAGTTGTTGTACTTCTGGAGAATATAGAAAGCCATAGCACATTGGTAGAAAGCTGATTGAAAGTATTTCTATATAATCTTGTGGCATTTCAGCACTGTGCTTTATTGAGGAAAATCCTACAACACCCTGTGTCCCAAAGGCAATCAGACAAGCCTCTACATCTTCAGTCATGATGGCAGCCCTTGCAGTACTGGAAAACAAGCCATTTATGTGAGTGCTTAGATACATAATTAAATAAACAACTTTAAGGCAACCCTATTTCTGTTTGGAAAGCCTGTATTTCTGTGTTGCACAGTGTCTCCTAAAATTCTCATCCTTGATGCTTTCCTGTGTCCCTGTGTAATCCTCCTGGTGCTGTCAGGACTGAGTTTAAAGCTGAGAGTGCAGTGATGCTCAGCCCATTGCAGCTGATTTTGTGTGTGGGTTTGCTTGGTGTGAGGGGGCTCTGGTCCCACTCTGCTGTCTGAGCGTTGTGGCCACTGTGGGTGCCATAAGAGGGAACTGAGGCCCAGTGGCCCACCATCCTCTCCTAGGACTACACTGCATGTGGCTCCCAGAGACCTGCTGTGCATTTTTCATATCACGTCACAGTGTGAAAGATGTGACATTTGAAGCTGTGCAAAAAAATACCACTAAAATTCCAAATACACCAACTGAATTTTATAAACATTTTTGTGCATAACATTTCGCAGTTGTCTGGCTACCCCCAAGAATATGCTGAATTCAAGCCTCATGCTGCCCATTGATTGCAAGGGGCATCTCTAATGGCTGCTCACATGCCCTGCATTCCCTGGCCTACAGAGCCTTCCCTATGTGCTTAGCAGGATGGCTGATAGAACTCAGCTCCACACCATGAATTACTGTCACTAAGGAGACTTAAGAAGTCCAAGACTACTCATTTCAGATGTTAATACTGAGCTGTCTCAGTAGCATCCACAAAGTGATAAACATGAATTTCTAAACACTAGAAATTATCCCTGATATTTGCTAGCAGTAATTCTTCCTTTAAGATTCTCAACATTAAATAGGAAAACCCAGTACAGTGAATAGGCTGCCCATAGCTGAAAAATAACATGCTGCAGGATACAGAGCAGTGAGTTGTGCAGCACTTAAACAACAGACCATTTATGGACTATTTTTCACCCACAGTGGTGTGCAGTGTGAAGCTGTTATTCAGACCACTAATTACAGTAGAATACAGTATTTATTTGGTCTAAAAATATCACCACTGGGACCCAAAAGCTAGATGGAGCCATGTCTGAAGCACCTTTTGGTGAGGATCACCATGGAAATCACAATAGCTTCCTTAATACTGTAACACATATTACAGGGAGATAAAGGAACTAATACTTCATCTGTGTGTGATAGGTTTTATTTCTTTGATGCCAGATGAAAGGAGTCTCTTTGGCAAGGAAATGGTAATCTCTTGTTGTTGCACATAGATCCAAATTGGAAATTGTGACACTTCTTTCTGCTTTCCTAAAGCAAAGAAAATAATTCAGAAGCATAGTCAGACAGTGTCTTGGAGTTTTTTATGTGCTGAGTGTCTGATTCTGCTTGTCACAGCAGAAACAGAATCTCTTCTTAGCAGTAGAGGAAAACAACTGAAAAAAAAAATTCTTGTCCTTTCTGAAACCCCAGCAAAATTCCAGGAGATGAGAGATGGGATATAATAATGAGGTCCATTATTATATCTATATTACTGAAAAGAACAGCCAGAAATCTGGCACACAGACAGTGTGAAATCAGAACAAAAACAAATCTAATCAACCTTCAGAATAACTGCCCAAGTCCAAAAAAAGCAAACCAGCAGACTGTGTACAAAAGCAAGGTTATAGAGGAGGCCAGTCTGCTCCTTTCTGTGTGCCTATGGCTGTGTTGACTCGTGGTGTGTTTACAGACTGACTAGGAGAGAGTGAATTGAATAATGCATTCGGCGAACAGCATAAATATTTTCGCTGCTCAGCCAGCTGGTTGTTAACTAACCTATTAATATTTAGTTGATGAATATTCACTCATACAGATGCTCTCATTGGTCTAAGTGCTCCAGCATAAGTGGATAGCTCTTCTCTATGCCCTATTAAATTCCGAAATATCTGAGGAAAATAAGCATTTAAGGTGACAATAAGAAAGCATGAGAGAGAGTGGAAGAATCCATTTCAGCATGTTGCTGGTATGTGGAGTAATGTGCCAGCTGTCCTCAAGTTTCCAAGGCGTGCCAAGTAAGTTTAAGGACAGGCTGGTGATAGACATCTTCCTTTCAAGCTGTGGCCCAACCAGTGGCCAGTGGTGATACTAGAGATCTACACAGGAAATGGAGAAATCAGTGTAAAGCAAACACAGACAAAGTAGCCGCATAAATGAGGCATGAGAAAATAAATTTCAGACAGACACAAGAAAAAGATATGTGCTTCAGAGGTAAACTTGCTAAACCATGACTGCACGAGGCACGGGTCCTTCCTTTCTTTTTGAAAATATGGAATTGAATAGGAGGAATTATTCAAACCTTATTTTAAAAAAACTAAAATTCTTTAAATTGTGATGAAGCATGGTATTGTAATTACTTGTTATTCATGGTAAAGCAGCACTGTCAATGCTAAAAGTGAGACTCTGTTATTGTACCAAGTCTGTCTGGTGAGTGCAAATGTTCTCAGTGTTTGC
The DNA here is from genome assembly GCA_013397845.1 of Melanocharis versteri. NCBI lineage: Eukaryota > Metazoa > Chordata > Aves > Passeriformes > Melanocharitidae > Melanocharis > Melanocharis versteri. The sequence continues at coordinate 1,074,616 of VZTG01008820.1, read as the reverse complement.
CCACCAAATAGAAAAAGCAGGTGCAGGGTTGGGAAGAAGGTTTATGAAACATGAGGAGAATGAACACATTGATCTGAGCTGAGTCATAGGCTGAGAGGTGCTTCCTCAGCCACATAAAGGGAATGTAAGGACAAAAAAATTTCTTGGGCAGAAACAGGCAGATCTTTTTTTCAGGAAAAGGCAGTTTCCTCTAGACCAGCTGAATGCTGGGGTAGCACATGGGTGTCAGCACGGCTTAGATATAAAAACCTTCGTTCAGGCCTCCTGAGCTGCATGGTCATCTCGTGTCAGTGTGTACAATAGTAACCTGTGCTGGAAATCAACAGGAAGCCTTCTCAGAAATGACTCTATATAAGACAGCAGAAGGAAAATCAAATAACTGTGTTGTTTCTGTGCAGTTCTTCTCTGAAATGGAGCTTTCTCTCAAGGCAAACTTTGCTTCTCTTATCACCTTGATTCTGGGCAACTGACTTTGCCACTGCTGATGTTTCGATTTGTCTCTTTTCTTCCTGTGCCTCTCAATTCATTGCCACTGACATGAGATTCCCATGTATTTTTGGTGTCATTCCAAATCCCCAAGTGTGACAGTATCCTCACCACTTTTATATACTGCCTCCTCCATTTTCTGGCACTTCATGCTTTCCTTCAGCTCAGTCAGTCTTTGGGCTGCCGTGTCCCTCAGCTGTGGAATGGAGAGATGAAACCAGAAGCCTCTGTAACTCCCTTAATCACTGCTGTATTTCATGAGGAGTAGAAAAGGTGCTGGGGAACAGGGGCGTGTGGAAACAAGAATGCTTCTTTAATATTCTTCCTGTCTGCTGTTTTACACTCTATCCTTCAGAGATGCCAGAGCAAAGAGGCAAGGACGTGGCATGAGTCCTGTCTGAATCCCTCTTCTGATCTCAACTTCTGCTCATGAATCAGGCAAATGTCCAAGACTTTAACTCGTGACCGAGGCTGGGGTCTCCATTTCAAGGGCATCCTGGATCCACAGTGTTTCAGCTTGCTGCAGCAGTACCCTCCTCCTGTTCACTGGTGTTTCTGCTCTCTCCCCTTGCAGAGTCTAAAGCAAGCTGCCGGTTAGGCCGGTCCGCGTCCACGTCAGGAGTGCCTCCTGCGTCTGTGGCGCCGCTCAGGCAGCCCAGCGACCTCCAGCCGAGCCAGGTACCATCGTTAGCCAATCGGGAATGACTCCATGTGCCGCAACATGCCAAATGTTCCCACCTCTCTGTCTGTCATTTGTTACAGTAAATGAGTTTTTTGGTTTATGTCTTTATTTTCTGTGCGTGTGCGTGCATCTGTGTGTGCGCATCTCTCATTGGCAATGAAATTCCACTGGCCACAGCCAGCAGAATTTTCTTTGCTCTTAATTCCTTGTATCTTTTTCTGTCTTCATTCTGTAATATAAATGTAGTAAAACTGTACTGTATGAATTAGCTGGGTTTTTTATTTTTTCATGTTTTCTGTACCTTTTTACTGTCTTAAAATTTATCAAACTTTGATAAATTTAATCATGTTTTTATGTAAATTTCTTTTAAATGTCTTGTCTAGAGCACTTACACCAATGTTTGTCAATGACTTGTACATACTTGACTTCTGAGCAGTTGTACTTTAATATTTGTGCCAGTCTCACATTTGGTTGGAGCTTAATGCATGATTGTATTACACTGTGATTCACTGTCCTGAAAACTGCTCTTACAGCAAGTGATTTTGTTTAGTTGAGGCAGCTAGACCCTCTTCAGCTATAGACCATGTAATGCTTACAGGACTATTAAATAGTCCACTGTAGTTATATTTATTGTATATTGATAGGAATCAAAAGAACAAATCAAAGGAGCAACATCTCCTTTTATCTTAAACAGAGATACTTTTTTTGTCCTCATGAGAAACAAACCTGCCTCATAGGAAGAAATGAAAGTGTTTGGGTTTGGCAAACTTCTCCGATAGAGAAAAAATGGAAAAGAAATAAAGACATGGGAAACCTATACTTACCTTTATTTTATATGCTAATTCTGATATTGTAACATTTTGTTGCACAGACCTGTATTATTAGTTTGACAGAACTAGCTGAGAGTAGCAATTGAAAGAAGAGGTTTTGCTTAAACATCATGTGAATGGCTTCTGTCAAAGCACTCTGGCACTGCATCACTGGTGTGTACGTGTGGGGTGTATGTGCACAAGGAGACGGGAACACAGATGGATTTATGTGCACATGCATATATGTATGCACACACAGGCACCCTTACTTCGGTGGAGAATTTTTGACTGGCTTTTAGGGAGTTAGTCCCCAAAATCCTATTGAATGCCACTGAGGTTTGAGTGGAAATCTCCCTGAGGACTGCTTTGCAATAATCACGTATTTGTGTTTGTACCCATGTGAGTTGCTCCAATAATGTCTTGACCAAAGCAAAGACCACAAGAGTAAGGTTGATTTACTCACTCCAGACAGCCAGCAACTGGTTAGGAATGTTATTTTTGGATAGCCAAGCCTGTGCAGGTTACAATTTTGTAACCTGTATGAACTGATGCAATTGTGTTACTTCTGAGCCCTGCCAGACATGAAGCCTGAGAGAACGCTGCACGTTTCTAAAGCATATTTAACATAAGAAAATCAAATCCATAATGGAGATTCAAAATGACGACCCATTTAAATAACACATCAAGTGTTCCTTCATCCAAGGAAGAAATTAGGGTTATTGTACTTCCAAAGGTTTTCAGTGCCCCAGTGTTCATGTAGTATATATTTTTGATTAAATGGGTCTTACAGCACTCATGATGCTTTGCTGTTTACTCAGTGGCAAAGGCACCTTGGGTGTTTTGAAGGGATTTTAGCCTGTCAGTTTATACTAAGAACTAAACAATAAGCCTTGAAAGCAGAAGCTGATGTGATAAAAGAGATAATGAGCCTCTTAGAAGCTGCGGCCAGGGTTCACTGAAACTGTGGAGGGAAAAATCCACCTCAATTCATACAGAAGAAAGGAACAAAGATGATAAGAGGAATTTTCAAGTGACTGTAGGAGGGTGATCTTGTTAATTGAATAATGTATGGTATGGTCATGACTTCATGAAAACAAGAAAAACTAGTGCAAGCTTTCTCTCCCTAATTCTTCCCTTCCAGCTGACAATCTCTTATTGTCCATCTATTATGTTGCCATTTACTGTGATAGCATAATTTTTAAAGGTGTGGATTTGACCCTGATTTCAGAGGAATGACAAAAGTCTTATCTCCATGGCAGATACAAACATTGATTGTTCTTCCCACACCTATTTTATCTTAATGTGCAAATAATGGATGATGGGTGAAATGTGTTTCCAACAGCTGGGCTGTTAGCCCATTCTCAATCTGCCAGATTGTGGCATACAGGGTATCTATTTTCGTGTGCTGTGGCTACTGATTGTATTGATACTGCTTTCCTTAACCACATCATAATGAGCAGTTAGAACTTCCAAAAGATTAAGAAGACATATAGTGTTATCCACCTCTTCGTTGATCAGATGGGCATAGCTAAGATTCAAACACGAATATAAGATCTGGGAAAGGACATATTATTGTTAAATGGTTTTCTCAAATTTTCATGGATCCCAGACTGATTGTTTTCAGAATGTTTCATTTGGAAAAAAAGACAAATTTGCAACCGAGTTCTCAAAACCCATCATTTTTAATACAGTTGTTCAAAGAAGTGGTGGCTATGCTTAGTAATTAAAAGTAGATCTGATCTAAGGAAACCTATATTATAATTCAAATCATATATTAGATAATTATGCAACTATTGCCATTTAATTCCCCTATGCCTTATTTTCTTATTTCTTGTTAGCTTATTGGTGCAGGAATTGTGAGGATTAATCAGTTAGTATTCACAGAACATATTTATGGTATATTGATGGTAAGCAGTAGAGGGATCACTTAAAAATAAGAAGAAAGGGCTTATAAGCAGAGATTAATTATGTGGGTGGTCTCTGATGGAGACCACTAAAACTTGGGTAGGGTAGTGGCAGCCAGCATTTACCAACATGCTGAGCCAAATTGAGAGCCTGCCTTCTCTCCTTAGTTCTGGGAGATGGTAAGGGCATTTGGTTGCAGGAAGTAACCTTGGATGAAGTCATGAATTGTCTCAATTCAAACTGAAAGATAAACATAGGTTTATTGTGGAAGTGTTGTTATTGATTGTGAAAGGACAAAGTTTAAGAAATTGAGGAAGTAGCAGAGGAAGTCGAGTGGGGGCCTTGGAAATGTAATAATGGCAGAGGCATAGAATATATTTGGGCTACAAAAGAGGCACATAGCTGTATTTCCTAAATGCATATCTAAATAAAAATATCCTACAGAGAGGGGTGTAAGTAGCAGAGAAGTATTCTAGATATGACGTATTGTCTTGTAAAGAAAGGAAAGAAGGAAAGAGGGAAATCTTAAACGTGCAGAAGCAGGCCATCCTCATGTGCCAAAAGACAAACCAGCAGGGAAGGTGACCAGCCTGTCTGAACAGTTTTTGCTGGGACTCAGGAAAAAAGAGAGTTTATGAAGTTGGGAAGAAGGGACAGACAACTCAGGAGGACAAGGGTGTCATGAGGATATGGAGGGAGAAAACTAGAAGGGCCAAATCCTTAGCACATAATATGGATACTGCCATAAAAGACAATAAAAAATGTTTCTGTAAATACATTAGCAGCAAAAGGAAGTCTAAGGAGAATCTCCATCCTTTTTTTGGATGGTGGAGGAAACAATGACAAAAGATGAGGAAAAAGCTGTAATGCCTTCTTTGCCTCAGTGTTCAATAGTAAGACCAGCTGTTCCCCCGGTACCAGCCCCTGAGCTGGAAGACAGACACTGGGAGCAGAATGAAGCCCCCACAATCCATGGGAAAAGGGTCAGTGACCTTCTTTAACACTTAGACACACACAGTAGGATATCATGAGTTTAAACAGGAAAAATTTCTTCACAGGAAGACCTGACAAGCAACAAACAGGCTGCCCAGGGAAATGGATGAGTCCATCCTACCATCCCTGGAGGTATTTAAAAGACATGTAGATGTGACACCTGGGAACATGGTTTAGTAGAGGGCTTTTCAATGCTTGGTTAAAGGCATTTTTCAACCTAAGTGATTCTCATCCTATAAAGGTACTACGTTGTTCACAAAAAGCTTACAGGGAATGGAGAAATGTAGAAAGTAAAGCAAGTTTTATCTTAGAGAAAAGACGTGTGTGAATAACATTAGAGATAGTAAAAGTCCATCTGTATTTGGCCTTTATATGGAAATGAAAACAAGTAACTGTCTTTTTTAGCTATCTAAGTGGACAGAGAACCGTAGACTTTAACCACTTTGTGAGGTTTATAAAGTACAAGAAATGAGGTCCACAGATGCCCCAGTAAATAACGCCTCACCCATTTTATTGGAGGTTCCGTGCTGGTGCCTGGGACTTCTGTAGCAGGCATGGTCAAGGGTTTCACCCTGCAGAGGTAAATGCTCAGTCCTGCCACGGGACAGCCACAGTCAACAAAACTGTTCATTTGTGTAAAGCAAGCAGGATTTGGAGTCACAGGTATCACTGCTATGCAGTGATGTTTCCCTGCCATCCTATCGTTCTCCACATCTTCATCTCAGAGTAACAAAGGATTACATTCCATCGATGAGCTCAGATATCCCTGTGGCACACAGGGTATGTGTGCACTGAGCATGTCTGTCACAAAAGAAGAAAACGTTTCAAGCAGACTGTGGAAGTCCCTCTGCTGGAGAGCAGAGCATCTTGCATCCAGAGTTTTAATATACATAAAATCCTTTCTGTATCACTGCCATGCCTCTCTGAAACAGTCTTCAGCATAGCAAAACCCCACTGATTTCCATTTTAAGAAAAAAACAGATCATATAAACATCTCGGGATTTTTTTCTGCGAATGAACTTTGCAAAGTGAGGTTTGTTTTCATTAATTTGTAGACAGTGATTGGAAAATCCCATGTACTAAGCTGCATAGCAGCACAGTAGTACATGTTTTTAAGATCTGTGGTCTGAAGAAAAACACAGTCTTTGAAAACAAAACTGCTGATAATTAGAATTTCTTTTTTTAGCTTTCCTGCAAAGCAGAGCTTATTTTCAGACAGATTTCCACAAAACTGTGTTCCTTATCTGCAAATGTGCAGCCTCTCTCCATGCTGCCTGTCAGTTTCTTGCTTTGCAGTGGCCAGGCAGCACTCTCCTTTCCTGTTGCATCCTCAAGGTATGTTATCTTAATTCTGAGGGTTTGTATGCCTCTTAAGGTTTGGTGTCTTCTTGTGGGGAGGACCAGGCAGTGATATCTAGCTCCAATTTAAGCAAGGAAAGAAGATTTAAGCTTTACAGAGATGACCAAAGTAAAATCCAGAAGCCATGCTGAGATTAGAAGGAATAACTCCAGGAGGGAATGAAGATACATGGACAGCTATGAATTAAGGAGTCTCAACGTGCATTGAAGGAATGAAGAAAAAGCTAGAAAATTTATCAGCATCAACACTGAATTTTTTTGTGGCTTATTTTAGAAAAATTGCAGCTCAATTCATTACTTGCCTGGTATCTGCCTGAGCCCTCTGCAAGCTGAGGCAGCATTTTACTTTCCCCACATGACCACATCGGTAAACACAACACAGAAGGCACAAGATGGACAAACTAACCATTACCCTCCAAAATTAAGGACGGCTCTCACTTATTTTATGGTTTGTATGGATATAATATAGCAAAGGGAAAAGGTCTCCAAAGAGTGGAGGACTTGACCATTGTCTTGCACCAAATGAAGTGAATCCATCAATGGTTTATTTGAGAATGGGTCTTTGATAGGCAAGAAATTTAGATACAAGTTGGATCCTTAAATTCATATCTAGGCAGAAAAATTAAAGATTTCTAGAAGAACCAAGTGCTGGGGGAGGCTGGTGCCTGGGGCTGGCAGGCTGAGGGATCTGCAGTACAGACAGGGAAATCCAAGGTTCACAGGGCCGGGAAGCAGAGACCGGCAGTTTTCCAGCACAGTTTTCCAACATAGCAATGTATGTAGGGAAGGAAGAAGCAGATTTTCTACTTTGAATACGCAGCTGGGAGGGTTTGTCTTTGTGTTCCTATCTCATTGGCCTGGGACAGGGGTAGGGCACACCGGGCTGTGTGAGCAAGGACAGGAGAGGAGCCCCTTGGGATCGCTTGGGTCCGTGCCAGAGGCGGCCTGGGCGAAAATGCCCTTTAGCAACTGTTCAAAATGGACAGTTTGGCTAATCCAACGGGGTTAGGAAAAGCTTTATTTACCCCAGAGCCGGGGAGGCGAAGCGGGGTGCTGCTGGAGGTTTGACCCCTGTCCCACCGAGGGCAGGTGGGCTCAGCCCTGGGCTGAGGGGGGTTGGGCCCAGCACAGCCCATTCGGCCAGCCCATCCCACATCCCTCATCCCACATCCTGCACCTGCAGGGGAAGCAGAAGCTTCACTGGGGCTGCCCCACCGGCTCCTGCCCTGCCCTGGAGGGACAGAGGTACAGAGGGAGGAAAGGAGAGGAGGAGGCTTGCTCCAGCCTCAGCTGTTAAATCCCCACTCCTCCACACAACAGCTTAGATAATATTTTATTTAAGACTCAGTATTTAGGTGTCGACTGAAATGCAACCAAAATGTACAACTGTATTGTGAAAAAAAAATTCTAGCATTAAAACTGATGTGAGACCTTCAGGACGACTATTTTGTACTCCAGCTGAAAAATCCCAAACACCTTTTTCTAATTGTTCCATTTTAAAACAAAATCATGATGGAAGGGAAGTTCCACAAAGAAGCTGAGACATATATTTAGATGGTTTTTACATGCATCAGTAGAGCAATACCTTGCAGTTTAAGTGAAGTATAAGCTCATTGTAAAAAATATACAAATCTTTAGAGCAATAATTTGGAATTGAATTTTGACAAGTACTGAGTACTCTTCAGTAACACAGCTACATATTTGTCTCATGCCGAAGTTCACTCTGTATTGCGTCAATTAAATATCACAATCCCAGCTTATAATGTCTCTAGCTTTAGTTGTGAATACAAAACATATTATAGTCTTTGTATGCCTTGTAAGCATTGTGGTCACCCTGTAATTAATGGATGCAGGGAGTGTAAATTGTTGCCATTATGGCTATAATTATTTTTGAAGGCACCTAGACAAAGTACTTCCCCAATGAATTGACATTATCATGCTTTAGTTGGCAAATGTGCATCTGAAAGTGAATACTCCATGAGCATAAACAAAGCATCTGTGCTCTTCTATTATTCTCAGCTTAAAGTTGCCATTTTTTCCCAGCAGCAGTGTACAAGAGTTCAAAAAGTCAGCAAACACCCTGCAGTTGTGGGGCACAGTAGCAGAGCTGGGTTCCTGATTCTGCAGTTAATGAATTCTGCTGTTGAGAAATGGGAACCTATGAATCAAGATCCACTGTTCCATATCTGATCACAGCAGTCATTTTTTTAGCTTCCACTATATGAAAGAAATACAGTCACTGCAGGTAGATGGAGAACTCTGTGGACTGGAGTAGTCCTTCATCCAGTTTGAATACTAGGGAAATGGTAGTAAAAAAATTACTTGTGCTAGTAAGAGAATTTGTGTGTGTTGCACAGCACGGATCCATGTCAGCAGTCAGTACTGTCAATCTGTGCTACATGCACTCCTTGAGGCATCTCAACCTAAAACTAGCATCAGATTCTAGTGATTCTGCTATTTTGGCTCTTATAATGCACAAGGATTTGTAATGAAAGAACCAACTTCTGTCATCCTTGCACTCTGGACCAAAGGGAAAAATGATCCCCGTGGGCTGCTGGTTAAAGATCTCAGGGGACATGCAGTCCCAGATTTCTATTCAAAGGGAATATCTAACTACTGTGCTAATTGCCACTCTTATAGTTTTCTCTGTCCCTCTTTTCTCCTCTAATTTTCTAAAGTTCTGAAAATTTGATGTGTATTTTGGACATAGAATAGCAAAACATACGAAACAATTCATGGGACGGTGGCAATCGTTTTCCTCCCCCTCTGTGTACATGCCAAGTGTTCCTCTTGAGCCAGTACAATGCCTCTGAGATGTCTGTCTCTGTGCTCCTGGAGCCAAGGTTATGGTTGCTCCTTTTTGATACTTGATCTTTTTCTTCATCCAAAATATATGTCCACAGTGTGGGAACAGTCCCATGCCGCTCGCTCTGTAATCTGAGCCCCATGGGGCTTTGGTCTGGACTTTCTATACACTATTTATTACTTTGGATGGTAGCTTCTATTTTTGCTTGAGAAGATATTCACTTAAAGGAACTTAATTACTCCTTATGTTTAGCCATCACATTTAATAAGTCTTGGGATAGTCACTGGATCCAAAACCTGCTTAATGTTGGCCACTAGGATCTACCACAATATTGATTGTGGTGGTGTCCAAGAGTCGCAGTTCTGTGTCGGTAGACAAAATGCATGGAACAAAGGCTGTTCCTGCCCCAAGGAAGTTCAGAGGAATAGATGAGAAAGTAAGAGGTTGCAGATGGGAGTAAGTAGATTAGTAAGCGTATGACTGTCAGGAATTGCTTAAGGTTTGGTTTTTGTGAAATTAGAAAGTGCAAAAAACTATTTGGGGTGCAATCTACTGTATCTGTGAAAGTAATTTTAAATAGTTTTATGTGTCACTGATACAATGAAATGCTTTTGAATGTCTAAAAGGGGAAAACTAGGTATATTTTACTCAGAACACTTACAAATTATGTCTCTCTCTCAAATGGCCCTCTCATGGAGAAGTCTTTAGTGTCTGTGTTGACAAAGTAAAAGTAATGCAGGCGTACACTGAATCTTGTGGATGCTGGTTTTGCAAATGGCTGGGAGAGAGGAAGTCCTCTCGCTCCTGCCTGAGAGGATGGACAGGCATAGAATAACCCACAGTGGAGTACAGAGAGAAACCTGTGGCACAGGCACTTCATGATGGGACAGTGGCCAATTTTACCTTGAGATGATGTCTGGATTTGACTAGTTGTGTGGCCTGAGTGTATTTAGAAAGCTGAATCCAGAGCTATAGGATTTTATTTTCTTGTTCAGACTGAATGTTCATAAGAGTCAGCGATCAGTCACCCTGACTGCCACCATCTTGAAAGTGCCGGGGCATGAGGCATGAGCTGTGTCCTGCAGTGTCACACAGCCCTCTGGGGACTTGGCACTGCTAAGAATCTCTAAGAGTTTGGATTTGCGTGGTTTGTGCCTTTCTAAAGTGCAGCAGAGCCCTGTGCCCACGAGAGGGAGCGGTTGGATTACTTTCCACAGTTCCGGGTGTTTCCCGCGGAGACAAATCTCTTGCACGCATGAAGGCAAAATTCTGCTGTCGACAGTCCAGCCAAATATGTTGTCAACATTTTGGATGAGAGCAACAACAAGAATGTTAATGCTTTGGGGAAGGCTCCACATTGCATTGTGTTGCGTTTCAGCTTGAATCTGGTCTTACATAATCAGTGCATGGGTCCGGAGCAGTGCAAATGGTTTCTAAATATACAAATTGCAAATAGAGAATGCTTATTTAAAAATTAAAATGAAAAAGAAAAGAAAAGAAAAGAAAAGAAAAGAAAAGAAAAGAAAAGAAAAGAAAAGAAAAGAAAAGAAAAGAAAATGCAAACCTTGAAGCAGATGGAATTTCCACATCCATCATCCCTCACCTCCAAGGCATGCCTGACTGATTGGCATGAGAAGCAAATGTGTCAAAGTTGTCTTTTGCTGGTAGACAAGCCTGCTATTGCTGTCCCAACATCTTTTCTTCATCATTCAGCTGGGTTGCTCATGCAGCAGAAGCAGGCCAGTGCATTGCTTTGCCAGGACTCTGGTTTCAGTGTGGCCCCACACTGCCAAAGCAGCCTCTGTGCCACAGCAGGGGGGACAGCAGGCACTGGTGCATCTGAGCATCACTTTGTCACGGTAGGTGCCAAGGCCCACCATGGCTTTGGTGACTCTCCCTCTCCATACAGGTCACAGCATGGGGTTTAGGCACAAAATAGATGTGTCAGGGGGAGGCAGTAATGGGTGAAAGCAGATCAGCTGTAGAAAGAGTAATGCCACAGCAAAAGGGTGTCAGATGTGGGAACAGAGTGACCGGTCTGAGCACCACACCTAGAGTCTGTCATCCTGCCTTGCCCTCAAGTCCCAGTGTGGCTGCCACTATTTCAACTGTGATGGAAGAGAGGAGAAAGAGTATTCCATTCCTTTACCCTGATACCTTATTCTTGCATGAACTTTGTAAGCTTGTCAGCAGAGAACAGAAAGAGGTGAGCTCCATGACAGAAATTGTTGAAACCTTTCAAATGCAATGATATTCTAACAAAGAATGAAATAACATGGCATTTATGAGGTTTTCACTTCACACTTTTTTTAACTGTCCTTACCTAGTTTTTTCTCAGATTGGGAGTTACAGTTTCTTGAACAGGCACAGGACAGACATGAGAAGATCTCACCTGTGTGGTCAGAGGTCTCAGGGGGTTGCTATGTTGTGCCTGGTTTGGATAGAGTTGAAATGGTATGTTAAAACACTTTGAAAAACAGTCAGCTCTGCAGAGAGATTTATGGGGACAGATGCTGCAGCCAATGCAGCACAATGTAGGTGGTTGTTCCCTGGAATTTGAGGTACCCTCCAGAGCCCCTGGAAGTTGATGACAACTGTGTGTCTCTGGAGCCTGAGTGCTTGAATGTGGGGGCAACAGCCAAGCATGGCCTCTGCACCCAGACCCTTCCTTTGAGAGTCAGACTTGAGCATGGGTGTACAGAGTGGGATCCACAGGAACTAATAACTCATATTTCCAATAAAACACTTATGCAGGTCAATGACACAGAGAGATACAGCTTTGTAAGTCTTATGTCACCATTGATCAACTGTGCCTGAGCTGTGATTCTTGCAGCTCGCTGAATCAGTGAGACCACTGTCTGTACTGCCTATTAAAGAAACTAAACATTATCTGGAAGTTTTTAATCTCATTTTTAGCTGCTCTTACAGCACTGTACATGATTCTACTAAAAATAGGTAACAACAAATGTTAACAAATATATAATGCCAGTTGTGTGAAATAATTTCAGTCCAAACATCAATAAGTTGCCTATAAAATAATTTAGTTTGGTAACATTGGTAGCATTCCTTTCTCTTCAGGGAATCTCTCTTAAAGGCATATGTAATAAATTTACTTATTCTCTTCTAAAACTTGTAAATTCACTTCAAAACTTGTTCTGAGACTTTTGTACACAAACAATTAGTTTTGCCATAGTCCCAGAACAATAGCACTTGCTAAGTTTATTTCAAATGGTCTTGCAACCACTCTTGAAGACATTGTGCCTTGGTTAAAAAATTATTTAAAAACAACCCCAGAAGCATGCAATTTCCTTTTTCCCCACCCCCTTTGCTGTGTGTATTTATGTTTAACTCAGGGCAAGAATTTTATAATATTCTTAAAAGAAAAGATAGAAATAAAAATGGCATGAATTCATGAAAGCATGGGTTTATATATAGGCATTCTCTGTAAATGAACCAAACATTCTGTATCCTAGGTAGAACAACCTTATTTGTCTGCTCATACGCATTTCAGTTTCCTCCACACACTCCCACTTGTCCTCCTTTTTTGAGCTGAGTGTATTGTCCCATGTTTCTGTTGGAACTGCGTGTGCCTGATGCATAAAACACGACACAGAGCAGCCAGGTTGTCCCCAACGTCTGCATTGAGTCACAACCATCCAGGCTTTGTTCTCATGGCTCTCACCACCCCACCAGACTCTCGGTGTTTGTGTAGCCTTATACAGTATATTGCACTGACTGTACCTGTATAGTATCTCCTCTGTATACTGTATGCACATAGATATGTATATTCACTCATGTATGTATGTATAGGACGTTTCTCTATCTCTGTATATGTACGTGTGTTTGTTCATAGTCTTTCACTAGAAATGTGTGGCTATTCATATACATTATGTGTGTGTCAATTATAAAAAAAGTATGAATGCCAGCACCCACTTTTGATAACCTACTTTTATTCTCATTTTGTCTGTTAAAACAATGAAAATAAAAACATCATGTATTTTAAATGAGATCTTTAAAAGATTATTCTTTTTACTAATTTTTAAGGTTTCTAGTTTTTCAGATCCAAAATGGCAAATATATTGGTGTTTCTCCTGACAGTTTTCTGTAGGTGGAAAATGTTTGGAAACAGCTCAGTCTGTGTAGTTTTGGCTGTCTGTATTTTATGCAGGTCAAGTGCTCCAAGGTTTAGAAATGCCCTAAACCAGCTGGACTCTCGTGCTGCAGCTCTATTCACGTGAGGGACTTGCTGTCAGTCTAGGGGTGACTCACATCCATAACATCTTACATGAATAGATACTGGATATAGAAGCGCCTTAGGCTGGAAAGAAAGTTTCTCCAGTACAGGTGAGCCTTAGGAATGGATAAAAATACCCAGCTTTATTAGAGGATTTTACAGGAGCATTGCAGACCATTTGCCAGACTTCTTACCCTTTGCAGTTCACAGTAACATATAATTGCTAATTGATTAGGCACTTATTAAAACAGCTAACAAGCATTTATTAGCCCTTTGTAAAATGAATCACCACACAGCTGTATGTAGGCTCAGTTATCCGGCCTTGAGGCAGCAAAGCACTGGCTTACATTAAATAGCAAAGTATTTCTGTGAGTCAGGGGGATGACATACACTTTTTCCAGGTGAACATGTGTTTAGGTTATCTGTTGAATTGAAGCTTAAATGATAATCATCTGTGTTTCTCTATGAGACCTATGAGTGATAAATTTTCTCCCTTTACAGTTAATTTTTTTCATTGTACTAGCTTGTCCAGCTGGACCAGTCTCAGTGTGCAACAAGTTACTGCAGCAGTGTGGCAGCGGCCGCTCAGAAAAATCTCAGAAAACAGATCTTTACACAGGAAATACTGAGAACCTTGTAGGGTGATGGATACACTGTAAGGAAGACACTTCACCCCAACTAAAATTACATAATAGAAAATCCTTTTCATTTTTAATTTAAAGTTACAGGGTTAAATTCTGACCTCACACACATCAGCAGCAAATTCTTATTTTACTCATAAGCTGTAACTAGAATGTCCAAGGAATGCTTTTCCTCAACAAAACACAGGCTGGAGAAAGGACATATTCCGCTAATTGCAATAGGAGTTTATGGGCCAGTGGCCTGATCTTAAGCCTTTACAAGTCAGTGGCAGTTAGTGGATTCTTGGATTCACTTGGCCCTTCTCTTCTTTTACAGTCTGGAAAAGCACATTTTCTATCTGATGTTTCTAATCACAGTTGTATAATTCACAATAGGAAAGAATAAAAATGAGAAAAGACAATAGCAATATGCATTTTTAAAATTAACATTGGTCAGATCATGGCTCTTGGCACCAAACTTTAAAACACAATCAGAGAAAAGCAGCACTTTTTTACTGTTTGAGTTTGTTTGCTTATACAGCAAACTGAGTTTGTTTGCTTGTACACGTGATATGTGTCTATAGGTTAACAAGAAGCTCAATGTTTTCTTTGTCATTTATTGTCGTTAGCCATTCCTTTTAAGCTGGATATTTAAATTTCCTTCCTGCTCTGGAAATCTGGATTTGAGCACAGCCCATGCTGCTGGCATAGGCTAAGCTGAGTTTGCCAGGTCAGTCCACGGCTGAGGAGGCTGCTGCTCCTGGTTTAGTGTGTTAGTGCTGATTCACACACTCTGTCAGCCAGCACCAACCCTTCAGAGATTCCTTTTAAACAGAAAACCAGAAGCAAGGTACAGGGAATCTCTGAACCCAATGAATCCCATTTTCTAAAGCACATGGATGCCAGGCTTAGTCTCTTGCTGTATCTCAGCCGTTCTGTGTGCCAGGAAATCATGTCTATATTAGATTTGGGTACTATATTGTTTAGCCATTCCTGATATAAATCAAATTGCATGGTGTTGCGGTGAGATAACATCAGACATGGTATCTCATACTGAGGCAGGCTCTTACATCTTTGTATTCTTCAGAAACTCTCAGTATGGTTTATAACTTTAGCAACTGTTGATTAACTGCACTTGAAATCGGACTTAGAAATTAATGATTAGTGAAGATTTCTGTCTTTTAATTATGTTTTTATGCATTTTTAAAAGGAAGTTGTGGCCACCTACAAGATTATGATCATCTCTGAACATTCGGTGTTGATTTTTAGTCACGTTTTCCTGAACATTTTTCCCTCCATACAATCAGTACAATAATTGAGAAATGGCATTTACTCGAAGAAAATTATCTTTGACTCAGTTTTGCTATCAAAAATGGAGAAATACAAGAGCATATTTCAAAATTTCTCATAAGTAAAGCAACTTTAAAGTAGAGCCGCTTTCAGTGCTGAGGCATTTTCCCTCCATACATTATTTTCCTAATTTTATATTTCTTTAATTTAAAAAAAATTTTTGGCCATTTTCTTGAAAGTGCTAGAGAAATATAAAGCCTTAGGAGCTTTGCTGGTAAACTGGTGTGGTGAAGTTCTTCATCTGTCGCAGCAATAAAAGTTAGTTGAATCTTGGGTTCTAGTACTGACTTCAATAGAAATAGTGCTGAAGGTCATGTGCTTTTTTATAGTTTGGAAAAAATGAGGTCCAATAAAATGGGGAAACTAATGGAATTTGTGGTGTCCCCACATGTCACATTTTTGTAACTTTAGGACTGGTTTCAATGTCCTCTTTCTTGCAGTTCTTAGGCCTTCCAAAGTTATGGTCTTGTTTCCATTCACTTTCACTCTTCCATTCTCAATTACTGGGCCCTTCTCAGTCAGAGCAGTATCTAGAGCGTGCACCCTGCTGCCTTCAGCTCCCTTGTACATGAGAGCTTTTGCAGTCTCCAGGGATTAGAAGCAGAGGAGGAAAGGACCTTGCCCACAGCAGCTCTCACTGCTCCACGCCCCCTCTCAGTGCAGAGTGGGAGGGCTTTTCATCTCTGCGTGAGATTTAGAATCTTTAGTTTTTCAAAGCTGCCATGACTGAGAATAAGAAACACTAACTGCAGGTGAGTTGCACTGTGGGCACGGCTACCCAGCCATGGGCAGGGCCAGCTGCAGTGGTCATTGGGGTCACAGCTCAAACCACCCTGCTGTGTGATGTCTGGTTCACGAGCAGTTGCGGCACACATGCTGCAGAGCAGCATCTTCCAGCAAGGGGAAATGCTGGAGACAGCGGGTCAGTAACCCCCCAAGGAAATCTGGGACATGAGGGTGTTACCCTGCAGCTGCTGAACTGCAAAATGCAGTATGCACTAGATCTCTGTGTCACTGAACTCTAGCAAAGTGCCTGTCCTTTGTCCTTGCTGTGATTGACCTAATACAATATCGTATTTTCCTTTCTATTTTACAGTGAATGACAGGAAGTATAATGGTGGGCTGCTTGGGTTCTGCATTTATTCCTTAGCAAAGACATAGATGAAGTTTTGATTTTTCATGAGTGGTCTCAATAGGAATGCACTTTGTGATGATCCACTGAGATGCGTGAGATGACTTCACTCAGTATTCCCAATATCAGTTAATTTACAGGCTCTTCTTTTGACAGCATTTACAGAATGTAATCAAGCAGTAAATTTTGGGCAGTTGTTTGGTGTTAAAAAAAAAGCTTAGATGAAAAGAATACATTTCCAAATAAGATAATAATGCAGAGTCAGAAAGATCTATAGCTAGACTTACTGCCAGTATGAAAACGGAAAGCAGAACAGTGATTTTGTCACCTAAAGTTTGCTTTATTAGTAGCCTCAGCAATAATCTGAGGGCTACTGGAAAACTTGAGGCAGTATGTGCCGGGCTGATTCTGAGTAAAGCAACTGTGACATTTAGAAATTGAAAGCAGTGAATCATGAAACTGGAGGTCTGGAACCAGAGGTGCTGAAGGTTTACTAACCATTTGCTAATTTAATTTTGGGGTAAGTATTAATTGCTCATAATCTTGAATCTTTGGGAGTTCCTGGAGTTCCAAATAATCTTTTCAGTCATTTTGAAGTGGTGGATTAGTCAGGCCATAGAGTGCAACACAATGTAGTCAAGACTTTTAGTGACTTCTAATTTTGAAAAAAGGTGTCCAGAGTTTTTTTACAGTACTGCATCATGTAATTACATTGAGTGACAGTGTAGTTTTTCCAGGGACTCTAGTTTTACAGTTTTTCCAGGGACTCTTGTTTTCATTTTTTTTTCTATAGTAGTATCATTTGAAATAAGACATATTTCCAGAAGTTTAGAAATTCAGAATATTGTAAATCAAAACCTTAAACACAGCAATTCAAATGTTATAAGAGCCCTAAAATGTGTTGCATATGCTGTTTAATAGGTTGAAATAGCATGTGCCCGTGAATGCTTCTAATGTTAAATTTATACAGGGTAGGATTACAAAGTGTTCACTCCTACACATTTTGTTAAAATAAAAACTAGTGTGAGGGGGAATTCTTTCCAATGTTCTTAGAGGGAAAATAGAGATTGATCTTGTGTCCCTTGAATAGAAGAATTTATGAAAGGTCAGAAAGGGCAGTTTGTATACTGCTTAACACCTGGTGTGCGCACTTGCGCTTGTGATGCGAGTATGTAAATGCACAGGATCATTCTAATGCGGCTGCTGGCATCAGAGGAAAGCCTCTAGAACTAAACACCCGAGGCACTCCTAGGGAGGAGTTTGCAGTTCTGCTGTCCACTGTCCCCAGGGAGCGTTCCCAGGCACTCCAAACTGCATGGAGAGCGTCTGCTCTCGCAGCTCACCTTGCACATCCTGCGTGTTCCTGAACAGACTGTTAATTTTTAATCACCTTTGTATTAATAATCAACTGTTGTTTTGAATTTGACAGTGACAGGAGAATGGGTTAGCAGTACCAAGCTGTATGAAAAAGTAACTATCCTGGGCCAAATTATGCTGTCTTTCATGTCAATATTCCTCCAGAATACTTCTGTCAGAGAGAGGGGAATGACTGCAAATTTAGCCTGTAGTTCCATCCTGACTTACTGACTTTTGCAGCCATTGGAAGTAACATTCAACAACAGTGCAATGGTTATAGCCCACAGTTAGCAAAAGAAATCTTGTCCAACATAATTTTCCAAGTGCTCTTCTGAAGTATTTTACAACCATTTTTATCGAGGTTATTTTTTACTGTTTGTTTAAACAAACTATAATCAAATTCTTGGACCCATGAGGTCAGACCGTAAATTCCTGTCGGCTTCAAATGGGTGAGGATCTCGCTGCTCAAATTTTCTGAAACCTGATTCTGGCTGAACTCCCTCCTGCCTTGGACAACTCCCCTTCTGCGCACATGTACTAAGAGGACTCGCACGTCAAGCTGAGTATCAGATAGCGAAGTAACTGTTGCTGCCTAACATGGCCTTCCAGCGCTTGCCCCCGGGGCACAGGACTGCCTCCTAGGAGTGGGATTTCACACCTTCCCAGTGGAAATGCCTTACCAGCCAGGGGGCTGGCACCCATCTGCACCAGAGAAAGTGCCGTCGAGAGTGTCAGTGGGAAACAGAGTTTGGAAACTCCTGTCTGAGAACAGGCGTGAGGGAGGGAGTCCCTTTTTCTCTCAGAGGATGGTAAGTGGCTTTCAGAAAGCCTTTCTTCTTCACTTACTGCAGCCTGCCAAAACAAGCCAGCATGCTTGGCTCTGCTGAATGATGTGTAGCACTGCACACAGATTGCACTGTTAGAGACCACTTTGCTTACAGATCCAGGAGACATTTCTAATAATCTCCTCCTGCCGCCTTTTTTTATTTCATTGTATTTTGTGTTAGTTTAGGATCACTTTGTTATAGCCTCACATCAGCTGTTGGGCTTTTGCTTTATCTGTGTTATGCAATTCTGACAAAGAAAAGGATATTTTTATATGACAGCCACGATCATATATGTGGGATGTAGTTTTCCCTATTCTTCGAGAGTCAGCTCCTCTGCTCATCCAGCAGGAGATGGAGATGCTCACGAAGGCCAGAAGCAAACAGCATCTTCCTCAGCCCCATAACCTATGGAATTTCAGCACAATAAGTGGGAACCTACACTACTAGGAAAAAATTATGGAAACACAACTGAATCATGGGGATCTCTTACTGCCCAGAGCTTCCGATTTCACCCCAAACAAACCAACAGCTTTAAAACGAGGCAAGCAAAGAATTTAGAAGCCAAGATATCACGAGGAGAAACAGCTGAAGGGGATATGGTGGTGTCTAAAGCCCTCACGTAAGCTACAGTGGAAGATATTTTTTTAGGTCATTAGAAGTTCATACACCACAAAAGAACACCCTGCTCACAGATGTGTCCAGAGCATGAAATATTGTGTGATCACTTCAAATGTTAGAAAAGTTTCCTCAAAAATGAATGAAAATTGACAACATTTTCAAACTTAGTGACTACTAATAGAGCTGTGTACAATATTTCAGGTATTTCTTCTCCCACATGGCAATTTTAGCAGCACATATTTTCACGGTCACTCATGTGAAAAATTATAGTGCACCTTCAATGACAGGATTCCTGGAACACCTCTTAGCACTGGGAATTAGCATGGCTTTATCCTCATACCACACTTCACCCCAGTGGCCTGACTTTAGAGGAGCAGAATTTCTCCTGGCACTTGCTCTCCTCTTGTCTCCTGCCTGCCCAGTGTTCAGGGCTAAAGTTACCTAGGGCTTGGCTTGAGACAAGTGGATATGAGCGGGACTTATGTAGCACAAAATGTCTTTTTAATAAGAGAGAGCACTATCCATCCATGTATTTATGTAGCTATTTATGTCACACATGAACAAGTAAATTTTTTCACAGCTAACAAAAAGGGTCCCAGGCCTGGTGCTGAGGATGTTTCACTTTCTATTTTCAGTCCTGCTCATGGATTTTTCTTTTCACAGCCCTCATGTTTTTCATTTGGAAAGGCTATGCTACATGGGATCATTTGGTTTGTATGTAACTTACAGGTATCACAAGGTCTTTTTTCAGCGTCATCCATGTGTTCAGGAGCTTGCGCAGACCTGTTTGGGGCCTGTCCTGATGCTCTTTGCCTGGTGCTCCTTACAGCAATAGTCCAGTTCCTATGGGGCCCAAAGTCTGACCTCATAGTGTGGATATTCATCCACTAAAAGAGACAAGATGTTTTCTACACCTGGTGAACACAGCTAGCCTGTGTGTAAAGTGGCTGCTTAATTATATAATTGGATAATATTTTATTCTTTTTCTATCCGTAACTATGACTCTTTCTGCCAAACCAAACTATCCTGCTTAGTTAAAAATAAGGAAAGAACCATGTTCATTTACATTTCTCTTTCTTGCTTTGAACACCCATGTTTTGAGCACTTTCGTGGATGTGCTGGTGCAGTGTGTCACAGCACAGCGAGGGTGCTGGTGGGGGTGCCCAGGGCCCGGCAGAGGCAGGGCTGGGGCAGTAGAAAACAGAAACAGTCTGCTGTGGTACCAGGGACTTCCTGGCAGTGTGAGTAACTGTCTGTTCCCCAAAGCCTGTTCTGAGTTTTCCCTGGGACTACGTGCTTTTCCCAGTAAATTCTGATGTGGCAGAGAGCTATGGTACATACTGACCTGGCTTCAAGTCCTGGCCTCTAAAAGCGATAGAACTGGACATGTTCTGCCC
The DNA here is from genome assembly GCA_013397845.1 of Melanocharis versteri. Lineage (NCBI taxonomy): Eukaryota > Metazoa > Chordata > Aves > Passeriformes > Melanocharitidae > Melanocharis > Melanocharis versteri. Next base: position 1,054,042 of record VZTG01008820.1, on the reverse strand, counting down.
ATCAAACCTCTGCTCCAAGACAGTTCTGTGGTCGAGCTCAGGGCAGTCTAATTTAAGCAATACATATATTTGGAAACCATTGGGACTGCTAATTATCTTCCTGGAATAATACAAAATTTCAAACCGATGAGATATGAGAGCAGGCCCACTGCTAATGTAGGCACACACAAAAATGTACCGTTTTCACTTTGGAGAGAAGGGAACTACTTTGTCTAGTTTGTTTCTTTGACCTTCATAAAGCATTAAAACACTCACCAGAAGGGATTTTTTTTTCCACTTTGAAAGATTTTAATTTTGCATTGTTTTGAGGATATGTAAAGTTGTTTTTTCTTAGTTGAAGATGGGTTTATAATATTACTTCTTGTCCTGTGGTGTTACCATCACAGAACCCCAGACTACATAAAAGATCTTAATAATATTTATTTCCAATGTTTTGGAAATAAAAAATGTCAGAAAACTGAGAGGAAATAGTAAAAGTAAGGTGGCCACATAGACTGGTTTCTCCTAAAGATTGCAAAAAAGTTGTTGATTAAAACTGGCTCAGTTTTGTATAGTGGAAAGAGTTTCTTACTTTTTGTTGTTGATGTTCAAGTTTGGCACAAGCATTTGCTTTGGAGAAGATTTTTGAAGGAAAACTAGAGACTGATGAGTAATCAAAGGGTGAGTGTGTTTACCAAGAACTTGTCAGACATCCTGGTTTACTCTTGCACTCAGTCACATTCAGGTGAGAGAATTTATCCAACCACTCTACATTCCTGTATGCTTCCCACACATCCAGTCATCACACAGCTTTTCCTGCCTGCCTAGGAGCAAGGATTTGAGCCTGCCTCCAACAACTCCTTGGTGAATGTCCAAACTTCTGGGCCTTTGCCTGGTGTTTTTCTTCACTCTCTTGCTCTGTCTGATTTAAAATAAATTTTTTTTAAAAGGTGTCTTATACCTTGGATAATCTAATGAATAAAAATTCTATTAAAAAAAATAATTGATGTGTAATCAGCGAATTTTGTAATCCAAAGGATATTGTGGGACATAGTATCTGATACACATTCTGGAGTCTCCAGGAGGTCCCTTCTTACAATCCTAACTTTAGCTTCTGGCTCCTTCTTCTCTCTTCAGTAAGAACAGGCTTTGGTCAGAACCAAGTTTTCTTCTCCTGTGCTGTGTCTTGTTGGCTGTTACCCCCAGTGCTGATGCATTTTGTGCCTATCTGTGTACATCCACATCTGCAGCCAAGCTCTGACATGCTGCAGTGTGTGCACCATTCCTCAAGCACGATGGGATCTTTCCCAGGAGACCTATATGGCTGTAAAATGTTTTGAATGCTCTACTTTTTTTCCATAAATTAAGCTGTAACATCATTATTTTTTGTGCCTCTCACACTGAAGAAATTCCTTGTTACGATGTAGCAGGGATATTAACAGTCTGGTGCATGACCAGAGGAGCAGTCTGAAGCCAGAAAGGAGGGAGGATGTGAAAAAAACTAGTGCTGGAACTAAGTGTGAGTGTCATCAGTTCAGTCACTGGGAGGATTAGACCTAAGACTGCAGTGTTAAATACATTAGCTTAAACACCTCAATAGCCCTACTGAAGTCATTGAGGGTTTTCATTGTGATTAAACAGCTGGGTTGAGTCCTGGCCTGTGAGCCTCAGTGCCTGTTATTTGCCTAGGACACACTGAAAATTTAATTAACACTCTGGAACTTCATATCAGCAACATGGTTATTGTCATTTCTGTAGATCATTGATCTGCAGTGGGGATTTCCTCTTAGGTCTGTTCCGCAGCTTCCAGTGACCATGAACCTTTCTTCCTAATATTTTTATTTTGTTGCACTTAAACACTGAACAACTGGGCAAAACTATTTAAAAAAAAAACCTTTAATATTTAAGCTTATTTTAATTTTTAAGCTTTCTTTCCCCCAGGCCTTTCAACATCATATGTGTTCACTTGGTGTATTTTAGCAAATTACTTCGCCCATCCCAGTTCTAGGTGCTTCCCCTGCAGACACCATTATGGAATGCAGTTCCAGGAGAGGATTGTGCCATATGGACAATACACCTAAGAAGATGTTGATAGAAAAGACTTAGCCATCAAACGAAAATAGCGTTAAAAAAATCCCAAGTAGACTTGAAAATCTGTGTTTGGGCAAGCGGGAAAATTCAAATTCTTCACAGTCAATGATTCACTAACTGTAACAAAATACGGTGGCCAGTATAAAAAAAGGATTTTGGAGCTGCCTACTCTCGGGTTTATTTTAGGTGCTGTTTTGCGGGGTGTGGCAGAGTGTCTGTGTAACTGATACTTTCTACAACTCCATTTCTATCTTTGGGAAGTTGCAACCAGCATTTTAGAAATCAGCATGTCAAATCCTGCTTCTGTCCCCTTGAATACCGCCTTGAATGCAGGAGATCAGTCCCACGAGGCGCCGTGTTGGCACTGCACGTGGTAGCACGGAGGTGAGCGGGGGTGGCGTGGGTGTGACGCTCTCACGGTGGCTGTCGCGGCTGCTGCGCACGGTGCTTGTGACACTTGGTGACCGGAGCGCACCGCGTGCCGTGGGGATTGGCACTGGCACACGCTCTGCCTGTGACGTGATGGGCTGTAAAAGAGAAGGTATTTCCCGGTGCCCACGAGAGGAAATCCATGCACAAGCGCTGTTGTCGTCAAGCCCGGCGCAGAAGCCGCTGTGCTGGTGGATATTTGTGTAATGAATTGTGTGCAGACTGTGTCCCTGTCCTTCCCCACGGAGGAGGACCCAGCCAAGCTGAAGACACTGCTGTGAGTACTGACCCACCACTGGTGAGCAGAGTGGCAGGAAATCTGGCTCAGGTAGAGCCTCTCCGAACATCTGTGGAGTGGAGCCGAGGGGTGGGAGGGGAGCATCTCCAGTTCAGTCAGGGAGTTTGGGACCACACCTGGGCACCCAAAGAGAGAAAGTCTCATGACCGTGGCAGATGCTGTGTCTCATGCCCACCTGCACCACAGCAAACGTTAGATCACTCCTGAAATGAAAGGTAAGTATTCGATTAAAAGAGCAGGCACAGCAGAATTCCTGAAGAAATGGCCCAGCCATTCAGGAGGACACATTGCAGAAAAATTACCTGTGTAATTCAAAATTCATAAGAACATTCAAGAACAAAATTCATGTTATGATTTAAACTTGTTTTACTCAGAGTACTATCTAGTGTATAAGGTAAGCATGGTTTTGTGATAAGATTCTTTTCTCCTGTTTTGCCCCTTTTTTTAACAAAAAACACCAACATTTCTAAATTCTATCGAATTTTCTGTTTGAGTACATAATTTTTTATTACTTTTTAGGGTAGGCTTTCTTACATTTATTCCTTTTGCTTTGTTTTCTGCTATGAATCTGAACATTTGCTTTATCTATTATCAAGAAATGCTAAATATGCTTCTAGCTGAACAGAAAAACTACTGAGATCCAAGGAAGTTTCTATAGGGGCTTCTAAGCAAATCAAGCCCCAGTTCGAGGGACTTAGTGTATGCCCATGCTTGGCATTCTAAGACTTGTGAATGAAAGGCATGTGCATTATTAAATGTATTCTATTCCAATACCCTTAATAATAAAGATACATTTCCTTCATGAACTGCAAACTCTGCCAAAGTATTGCTGTACGTGTTCATTTTCATGACAAGAGCAGAGATGTACCTGGACAGCCCCTGTGAATGCATCACATGTGTTTATTTACACACAAATCCTTAACTCACAGGAAATAAATGTGGGGACACCCAAGACATCACTTCAAATTTGTGAAGTGTTGAGAGGAAATTTTCTGAGCTGCAGGTATAAAGCGGTACCCAATGAGCCCTTTCAGAAGAGTTTACTGTTAGTGATTTCTGTTCCAGTCTCTAAAGCCTCTAAAGACACATTTTCAATTGTGAACTCCCCACTGAACTCAAATGAAGCCACATTCTCAGCTTCAGAGGGGCTGTGACACGTACTTACAGCTAAACATATGCTAACCTCCCCTTTTGGATCAGGATCACGTTCTCAAGTATTCCACATGCATGAAAACATGGAGTTTCTAAACTCTTGGTGCCTTCCTGTTAATGAAATATCACAGAGTAGGATAGGTTAATCCATATAATTCGCATGGAGTTCATTAAATCATTTTAACGAAATTTAACAGTTATATTTAGCTTGATACTCAGAAATGTTAACACCCTGCTTTTAATGTGACAGATTGGATTTGGAAAGCAATATAAAACATGAGCTTCAGTGTGTAGAATTTTTTATTTCCACAACTTAAAGATGCTGTTAAGATCCATGTGCCTTTTTAAGATCTATTCTATAATTTAAAATCCAACCCGTGCTAGATAGCCAAAACCATTTATCTTTATTAGATTTTAGCGCTCTGGAGAAGTTAAAACAGGGATCTTTTATTACCCTTTTTTCTTAAAGAAGAAGTTAGAAGTAAAGACTAACTCTGTTTCTGTTGTTGGCATAGAAATTTTTATCCGTCAGATTAGAGTGTTTCAAATAATAGTGAGCTAACTTTGCAAAGAAAAAGCATATTCAATGACTAAGACAGTTATTTGTATGCTTTTTTCCTCTTTCCCATTTCCCCCCCATTTCTTTTCTTCCTCCACCCACTTCCCCCCATAGGTGACGTGCATGCAGTGGTTGCAAGGGGACCATACAATGCTGGACATGATTGAAAAAAAGCGCTGCCTCTGCAAAGAAATCAAAGCTCGACAGAAATCAGAGAAAGGACTCTGCAAACAGGACAGCATGCCAATTTTGCCGAGTTGGAAAAAGAATGCCGGGACCAAGAAATACAGCCCTCCTCCTTATTCCAAACAACAAACTGTTTTCTGGGACACTGCAATTTGACAGGCCTGTGGAGGACACCCTCTCCACTGTGTTGCACCAAGCACAGGTAGCCTGCTTTCTTAATAAGGCAAAGGCTCTAACCTAAGACTTACCTACAGGTGCTGAACTTCCTAGGAAAAAACACACCAGTACAGTGCTCACCTGTCAATCAAGAGAGAGATTTAAGTTTCCAACTGGATTAAGGCATACATATTTATCCAGGATTTTTTTGGATCCAGAAGATATCAAAATGTAAATATTTCGCCAATATATTGAAAACACCCAAACTAATACACTGTTTAAATATATATATATATATATAAAAATTCAAAAATTTATGGAGAATTTTACTATATAACGTTACTGTTATACTGTTTTATTACCTATTTTCTATGTTCTATTCTACTGTTCACCCCCACCCCCGCCACCACCATTTTATTTCTCTGACCTGCCTAGATGTGGCCTCTGTACAAAAGCATGTGGTTGTACGTGTTGTTGGAGAGGACAATGTACAAAACTGGGTGCTAGGGCTGTAGAAGATAACTAGAGTCGTACTTGTTAGATGTCCTTAGCTTGGGGGGTGGGATGGACAAAGGAGAGAATTCTGGTGGGAAACAGCAAACCTGCAAGCATTGAAAATAAAAGTGCTCAGTGTGAGTGCCCAAGTTGCATTTAAAATATCAATGGTTCTGCATCTGTTTACCCGTAACAGTAACCAGATGAGTTGCCCTTGGTTTTATATGAACCAGTTACTAAAATGATTTGGCCAAGGAACTAAATTTTCTGGAGCAAAGCCTGCGACAGAATCTCTTCCTTGATGACGTTCCGTTGATTAGCAGAGACCATGGTTCACTGTGACTAAGCATTGTGCAGCCCTTGGCAGAGGAGCCGGTCGCTCAGCGGGTTGAGGCAGTGCCACTGCAGCCACCGTCCCTGTCCACATTACCGACAGCCCAGAAAATAAAGGCGACAAAATCCATTTACATGTTTATTATTTTTAAATCCAGCAGCACATCCTTACTTACGCTGTGTCAGATTTCCTCGTGTTGTTTCTGTGGGCTGGAATTCAGGCCCCCTGGAAGGCAGTTGGGAAATCCCTCTTGATTTCATGCGGTTTTGAAGCAGAAGCCCACGTAATGCATTCTCCCGGCTATGCCGTTTCTTCTTCCTGGCTGCTTCTGGAATTGGCTTGCAATCCTGTATTATATTACACCCATTTTAACAGAATATTATGTCATGACCAAAGAATTATAACCTCCTGGTTTTAACGGGAGAAAGAGATGGCTTATACTGATTATGAGGGTGAAATCCGTGAGGTGAAATATCTTCCAAAAGGATCTGTTGTAAACGAGGGAAACTTGTACTGCGGTGGTATAGGGGGGAAAAAAGATCTATGGCATATATTTTGTATATTAAAATTTCTATCTGTGTGTCTGAAGTTTGGTAGTACAAAATTCCCTCTTTAAAACAATCATTTTAATGTTATATTTGCCAAGAAGAAAAGGTGTGTTGTTTGAAACTTCTTGTTATATTGGCTTTTCTTTGAAATTATATTGACAGCATTGCCACAGCTGTAATTGCTGATCAAAAAAGACCAAAAATAACAAATTTTAGAAGGTTTTTGTAATCTATATTGCTAAAGTTTGAGTTTCAGTAATGCTTTATCAGTAGTAGTTTCTTTTCAGCCTCTGAAATAAAGTTTTTAAATATTTTATAACTAATTAACTAATGTATATTTTGATGTCCAAACTGAGATTTCTGTAAAAGATGAAGTGTGTGTTTATATGTGTGTATGTATATTAGCATTACTGTATATGTATATATGCATATGTGTACAAACATATACATGTATATATGCATGTATCTATATATACTCATAGATGTGTGCATACGTATATCTGCATACGTTAAATATTGGTGTGTTATGAATATACAAAGGCTGGAATAGGTACAGAATTGAAATGCAGATTTGAAGACCCTCTCACAGCCAAAATGACAGAAGACATGAAAAAACCCAGAGGCTGTGAGGGAATCTTTGAACGCGTTACATCCAAAAGACACCAACAGTATATTCTGCTTATTCTCTTTTTTTAAAAGAAAGAAAATGGCAGAAGAAAAACTCCAGAGGTCTCTGGAATCTGCTGGAAAGAAGACAACTTGTTGGTCATGAGATATCTGTTGAGATAACAGGTTCATTATTCAGCAAGTGTTCATGCTTTGTCTTCCTTGTAATGTGGCAAGAGAAGAATTTTCCACATCCATGTGTGAAATACTTAGCTCAGCCGTTTCCCCCAACTGCACAAAGTCACTGGTGACAAAACGCAAGCCGGCGTTCGGTCAGTTCTGCCAGTCCTTGTCCTCACTGGTTGCCTCCTGGAGCAGCTGCGTTAAAGCCGCGCTGCCGCAGCGTCGCTGGCAGCGCAGGCCCTGGGCACACCCGCTGGGGGAAGGCAGTGTCAGTGTGAACAGTTCCGTCTTTGGTAGTGTTTGTTCATATCGTGTCCTTTCCACATCGAGACGTAATAGGAATAATGATCAGGGAATTGAAGCATTCTTCTCCTAAGCAGACTTGCTTGTACACTTAGCCCACTGCAAACTTCTTGTTTTGCTTTTATTGCCCAACACTGTTTATGTTGTCCTTCCTAAATAACTGCCCACGTGCTTCCAGACCTCCATTGTATCCCATGGAAACAATGGCTTTTTGTTTTAAAGTGCAACAACATGAAAAAGTAAAATATAACTTAGCACTTACCTTCAAAGCACTTTAGAAATGTGAAGTGAACCTCATGCTCGCGAGAGCCGTTTTACTGAGGAGGGACGTGAGGCTCAGGTGGAGTAGTTTCCAAAGGTCAGGGACAGAGCCAGAGCAGGACACAGCCACTGCCCTGTCCCGTGACTGCTGGCCCACCCCATGGCTCGAGTAAAAGGCACATCGTCCTGCCGAGAGCTGCCATCACAATGCTGTCAAACATTCCTACATCACCTCTTGTCTCAGCAGCTTCTGTGTCACAGGGTGAATGACAGTGCTTAGTTACACACGGTCATTAAAGCTGTAGTCTGTATAAATATGCAATCTGTATATACATACAGATCACATATATACACACACTTATGGAGACTGTATATATGAAATTGTTTGGTATGCACTTATTTTGCTTTAAACTCCTGAAGTTAAACATTATAGTGTAGCAATTTGTGTAAGGTGCACTGTGATTTCAAGAAAGCACAGTAAAGTCACAGGTCTTGTTATTCTTGCACTAAAAATGTGTTTACGTATATTAGCCAATGTATGTCTACTTTATCGCTCCTTTCGACAAATTAAAGCAAATGGTATAAAATAGTATGGGGTTTTTTGGTTTGGGTTGTTTATTTTTAAGTGGACAATGGCACTATGTTTTTAAATGACAGGGTTTTTAAATAAAATGAAATCATTCTGTGTTCATTCCAATGTAATACATTTACCAATATCTTGAAACTGAATGTCATGTTGCTTTTTTTTATATTTCATTAGAAATTGTCAGGTATGTGCCTGAGATTGTGTAGGACTAAGGAGTAGCTAGAGGCTAACTGTAATCATATATTATTAGCCGTTTCTATATACACAGTATAAATACATATTAATTTTCTTTTCATTTTTGTACTTGATTTTTTTAGGTAAGATGTAATTAAATGTACTTTGATACTTCTGAAGTAATAAGATGTTGTTTGAAGATCAATTCTGCTTTCTTTAGTGCATTGACAATATTTTACAATAATTTAGTGCTTATTTATTTGTGCTCCAGTGTAATTATAATAAAAAGCAATAGTTTAAAATATTTGGCCGTTCATTTTCATTTGATGGTTTAAGTTTAGAGACAGGTTATCCGCCAGGGATTAGCCAGAGATTCCTGGGAAGAAAAGTCAAGTCAAAGATGTATATTTATAGCATTCCCTAGGCACATTTTTAATCGCACTGTTTGTTGGAGGAAATGAATTAATTGCTTTAATAGGTTAGTATTTGCAAGTCATGCCTGGTTGCATCTAATGCCATGAGTGCCATCCACACTAAATCCTTAGGATAAGATTTCTCTGAAGAGCAGATAAATTTTTGTTTAAGCACCTTTCACAGTTTGGGATGGCAGATGCTCACTTCAAAGACACCCCTTTCAAAGACCTCCATTTGCAGAATATCCCCGAATGGGAGAGGGACTTATCACACTCTCCATAAAGCTCTAAAAAAACTGCTCAAAAGTAAGCATAATCTTCCTGCTTTCAGACAAAAGCTTTAGTCCCATTAGGATGTAAAACCCAGCCCTTGCAGAGGAATTCCACAACTTTTTTTAAGAAGACATCCCCCCTAAGATTTTTAGGAAAGCATTTTGTAATTTAAAAAGGTTTCCAAGGACAAGTAAGAAAGTAGTTAATAAAGAACCCAGTAAGAAATAGTAATGCTCTTGCTGTGGCACTGAGACCGTGCTTCTCTCCTTTCACAAACAAAAAGCTGCCTGTAATATGCGAAAAAGATACTGTCCATGTCTGTACAGATCTGTATGCAGCAGCACACCGGCAGGATGGGGGTTGGAGCTTTTGGCTGTCTTCAGCAGGAGCTGCTTCTGGGACAGGTTGCAACTGATCCAGAAGGTGCTTTCCAAGTGCTTCCCTGCCCCAGGAGTCACCTGCTTTCCCCAAGGCACAGCCTCTCTCCTCAGCAGCAATCCCAATGACAGGGCCCATATATAGGATGAAGAGCTTTGCTACCTCTTCATGCTCCTCTTCCTCTCCCCAGCCTGACACAGACATTCAGAATGACTCATCCTGTAAAGCAAAGGCCAGCATTTTCCTCACAGGCTCTGTTTCGTATGAAGACCCCATGGGAATGACTAGAAATTAACAGGACACTGTTTTACAGGGATTTCTCCAGCCCTAAAAGAGGAAAAGAGATTCTGTCAGTTTGTCAGATTGATGTCTGTGCTCTTCAGTGGTACAGTTCACAAAGTCCTGTGTCCTAGTTAATTTCTAAAGGCTTGCCATGGTGACTTCCAGCACTCACCTTACTCCACATGACATGCCTGGCCACTGCTGGACACAGCAGCACCTGAACAGAGAAGGAATGAAATGGAAGCATTGCCAAATGCATCAGGGAGAATAAATATGGGGCAAATTCAGACTTTTCCCTATTTGAAATATGTGTATTCTCTTTCTTTGCCACTGCAGAAACACTTTTTATATACCATTGTTTTTTAAACAGAAGAGGTTTAAATTAAAAGGAGACAAGACCATAAAAAGTAGCAGTTGAGTTTTACACTTGTATTTGCTCTAAGTTTATTTAGAAGTGGAAAGGTGCCTGCAGTGCTCTATCTTGGGTCTCTGCTCCTTTTGCGTTTTGAAAGCCATCACAGTACCATTGGCTGGAGTTGCTGCTGTTTCTCCCCCGCAGTCACTCAGAGTGACCTCAGCTGGTGCCAGAGTGGCTGAGAAGCAATTAAAGCACAGAGAGGCCTGTCTTGCTCGGGAACAAGTAACCTGCCCTGAGCACAGCAGGGAAGTCGAGCAGCCCTTAGAGAGAAGATGGGCCAACATCTCTCAGATCTATGGCCAGCACTCACAGAGCTGGCAAGGGAACTGCAGGAAACCAAATAAAATTTAAAAAACCAAAAGACAACTGGAAAGAAACACTGCTAAAAAGGAAAGACTGAACACATTTGGCGTTTATTTTCTAAATCTGCCAACATCTTTTTTTATGGTGCTTTTTCTTTTCCTTTAAAACAAGGTTACACACCTGTCACCTTTTAATTGAGATTTTTGGCACCCAGGTGGGTGGTGGTTTCGGTGTTTTCCCCACCTGTGATATATTTTCATCTTCTTTTGTCTCCTTCTGTCTTTTGGTCTCATTCCTTTCTTTCATGATGCGCTTTGGGAAATGTATTTGTAGGTATGAGAGTTCCCATCATCTTTTTTCTCCCATTAATGTTCTCTACCTTGCCTGCACTCAGCTGGCTCTGTGCTCTCTAACCCTCACGAAAACATATAAGGAGAGCAGGAGGAAGAGCCACCTCTGATTTTATTTTAGAAGGTAGGATTCATCAATGCTGTTCTTGGTTTATGCGCAGCGAGTTTCACAGAGGGCTGGGGAAGGAGGAACAGCTGGGAATGTGGTGGGAAACACCGAGCCTCAGCCTCGGGCACAAGGGTGTCCCTGCGGCACCGGGGCCGGTCACAGGCCCTGCAGGGAGCCAGGCAGGGTCCCTTTCCCTCGCACAGGTGACACCCGCCGGGAGGAGCCTCCTGCGCTGGGTTCTTGGTGGCCGTGGCAGCGTGCGGCGCTCGGGAAGGCGGAAAGCGCCCGGCTGGCAGTCCCGAGGAGAGCAGAGAGCCTGCGCTTCCTCAGCACTCGCTCCCGATTGAATGCCTTTGCTTCTGCTCTCCACGACCCTATACTTTCTTTGGACGTTAACACCTCTGCAAAGTGGGTGTTAAATGGGGCTGTTAGTGTCTGTTGCCCGGTTTTACATCCACTTGAGAAGTGTAAATGATTCTACAAGGTGCAGGGCACTGGAAAATCAGCTTTCCCCAGCCTCCAGCTGGCTGGGGAAATTCAAATTAACTCCTGTGGAATCCAGCTCCTACCAAAGAGCTCTTTTCTTTCCCAAGTTCTTCAGGGTTTTTTTACTGTTCTTTTAAACACAACAACTGAATGGCTAGTGTGTTTATTTATTAAGTTTAAAGAGGCTAAGATGTCCTTGGCCAAGCAGGCAAAGACATTCACTTTCTACCTGGCTTTTAGGCCCATTTGAGAATTTTGTCACGGTTTCTGCTGGACTATGTGCCCCATCCAAGAAGCCCACGCTTTCTTTCCCTGGCTCTTACCCTGCGTGTGGGATGTGGTGCCACGTGTAGTAGATGGAATGAGCTGACAGGATGAGTTATTCCCTGGGGTACGTGTTTCACTGACCAGGCACTACCTGAGAGTGTTTGTTTCTCCATCCTCTGAACTGTGTCGCTTACAATTTCCACTCTCACCATGGGTAAGACTTTCCCCCCATGCTTTGGCCATCCCTATCCCTGGTCATGGTGACAGAAATCTGGCCTAGCTTCCTAAAAGGTATCTAATTTGGTGGTGTGTCCAAATAAAAGGACAAATTTTGAAACTAACTGGGGTCCAACCTATTCAGGGTACTCAAGGTTGCAAGCAAAGCCATCAGCACCAATAAAAACCAGGCTTCTTCTTCCTGTGCAGCAGCAGTCAGCAGGGGAAAACCTGTGGTTCTGCACACAGGGTCACAGGATAGAAAATCAGCACCTGGAAGGGTCATTCAAGCTCACCTAAGCTTCTCAATACCCCTGGAAGTGCAACTTGCAGTAGTCTCTTGGGTTTGCAGCTCTTCAGAAAGGTGGTGACCTCTGAGGGAAAGCCCAGCCAGGCATCTCATCGGAGCAGCAGCCTGGGGCAGCCCTGGCACTGCCCACGCCTGTGGGTGTGGGTGTGCCTTCAGGTGTGACCCTCATGTGAGCCCTTGCAAACAGGTGCTGCACAGTCACCACAGACAGTGCTGCAATGATCCTGCCAACATTTGTGCCAGGGATCTACTGCTGTGGACTGACAGAAACTGTGAATTTGACCAGTTATCATGTGTTTTTCCTCGTTCTTCTGCTGCTGTTTCATTTATCCTGGGAAGCTCCTCTGTGTTTCATCACTTATGTCTATTTTTGTAGACACAGATGGAAGTACAAATCTCCACTACACTGTCTGAATTAATACTCTGAATCTCTGGCTGAGAGAAATGCTGAAAGCCCTTCATAATAGCAGAGTTTGAAATGAACTAAGTAACATGTCAGATCCTTATTTTTATTTTTGCCAAAAGTTTCATATTCCTTTTTTCCCGTCTGTTTCAGGAATTCAAGCACAAATAATATTTTGAAACTTGGTAGCAAAAGAAATTTCAAATTCAGACATGTTTTAATCCAATAGAAAAGCAAATTTGAGTTCATGCTTTCTTTACTTCCTTAAGAAAGCTTTCTTACTGCCTATTTAATTTCCACAGAGAAGCTATTGCTTGTGTTAACAGGGTTCTACCACACATAAATCACCTTTCTGTCCTTCTGTCTCTGAGAAAGAATGAATATGTACTGCTTTTCACTCAGGTTTTTCTTTCTCAGTATGTCCACAAGATAAATGAGAGCTCTGTCAAGTGAGGTTAGTGGGTTTAAGGAAGGGAAAGATTGTTTAGTGTCTTGGTGTGGTGAAATATAGCACTTAATATATATATTCTGCTAGTTCAAGGCATGTTTTAGGAAAGTTTTGTACTCTTTCCATGACAAATTAATAGGAAATTGGATAAAATGCTGACTTTGGATTTTTTGCTTGTGGCAAAATGTTCTCTGTCCTTCAAACTTTATCTTGACTGAAGAGCACTAGATAATACAGCCAAGAAGAATAATTAATGGTACATTTACTGCTGTTCTAGCACAGACAGGTACACTTTTAGTTTTACTCTGGACCAAAAATATTTTATACACCTTTGATTTATCTTTGAGTAGATTGTTAGTGGCTGTCTGATACTGACAAAGGTAAATCAAAGCCTTAAAGAAGGATCGGTGTCAACTTATCCCACTATTTCTGAGAACATTTTAAATGTTGGACACTTCAACCTCCAGTACCTTACCTCTTCTCTCCATTTTTAAATTTAGTCCCATTTTCTACAATGTGCACCTTACAGATGCTCTCCACATTCCTGCTATTAGCTAGTTTGCTATGGGTTGGGTTTTGGGGTTGTAAGTCTTGTTATATGTTTTTATTCTCTTATTCTCTTTATTCTCTTGACACTCTCCCATACACCTTTGAAGGAAGAGGTAAATTAGTTTTCCATGACAAGGAATGGGCATATCACACATCTATTCATGTGTATATGTATATCTTAAAAGCCAAATGAGTACCTGATTCCAAGTGCTCCTATAGAAGAACAAGAGAACAGGATCGTATGCCTTTTTGGCATTCAGGGCATTCGCATTGAGAAAGTCTCATACCATGTTATGACAGCTCCAGCTTGGAATCCTAATTTGAAGATGTCATTTATTTTGCCATAGGTTTTGGCACTTATTTACTTAGACATGTGGGTTACTTTCCTCTAGAGAATTCAAGAAACGACATTACATGCTCCCACAGAATTCAAACAGCAGTATATGCTTTAGCTTAACAAATTATTATTGTTTTAAAAGAAAATAGTTTTCAATGTCACAGTTGTCAAGTGCTATTTGATGGATGTAATTCTGTAATGGAATGTGAAACTTTAAGATAGTGTCTTCTTTTAAAAACTCTTCTGAGGGGCATTAAGCTCTAGTGTATCTAATTAATGCTTTAAATATTCTTTCCTATCAGTTCAATCTTTAGCTGTCACTGTGCTGCCTTGTTACCCAATATGAACTGCTCATTGAAATCGATTGTTCCTGGTCTTTTCAGCCGTTGATTGTTCTTTCATGGCTGAACATTTTAAAATAACAATATTGATTTTTCTTACATTATAGCCCTCCTCATAAGTCTTAACTAGAGACTGTCACTGTGGCCTAAGAACATGTGGGGACACTTAGCAGTTCTGAAATTAGAATGAAAAAGGTATGCTTAGTGCAGTATTCATCCAGGCATGGACCTTAAAGCAGTCATTCCGAGGATTCTATCTTAAAACACTGCTTTGGTTTACTTTTCTTTTAAAATTGGTGAAAACATTTACTCTCAAATGTGAAATAGCGTGACGTAGATCCTAGAATGTGCTAACTGGAATATCTTGTGTCTTCACAAGCCTTCAGCTTTCTGAGTTTCCACAACTTCGTGGAATCAGAGTAGGACTAGAGAATAATTTCTGTTGTCTCTTCTTCTGCTGAGCGTGTAGAGAGTGTAGGGAATTGACTCCATCTCTTGGACCTTTGGTGGCCCAGAGCACTCACCATGTGCTTGGAGGTGACTTTCAGGCTGGTACTCACTGGTGGCTGTGCAGGGAAGGATGTTCACATCTGTCTGCTCTGGCAGGATTAGCAGTAGCGTGGCAAATTGTGGTCTCATATTACTGCAGCACTCAGGCCTGGCTCTGGGGAAAGTATTAATTGGATCGCTTTCCATTTTCACAGGAGAAAGAGGAACAAACTTCTTTGTATATTATAAATGATTGGACATATCAGGAAGATAAATGCAAAGAACAGGAAGCACAGTTGATCAGAAAATTTGAAATGGAAGACTTTTTTCTAGAGACTTTTGTTTTAATAGAAAAATATGTTAAAATTCTGGTTTTGTTTAAAAATATGAAGCAATTTTTCAATGTTTGTGTGTCCTAAGATTAATTTTGCAAGTGGAATGGGTTTCTTTCCCATTTTGAAATAGATTTTTAACATTAAGCAGGTTTTGCATATTAATAAAAAACTCAAGGAGAAATCACCATTTTTGGTGCTGTTACTCAAGTTTAGGACCTTGGAATGGGAAAGACTAGAAACCTTGTTTCTTTTGGAAACAAGTTGCAAAATGATTACATGATTCAGAAAACAAAAAAATCTGATAGGAATTCGAAGCAGCAGAGCATGACACACTGACACATAAACACCAGGACAGTGGCCACCATGTGGTCTTTCAGAAAAGCTGGCTGTGGGCATAGTGTCAAAGGACAACATGAATATCAAGAAAACCCTAAAACAAGCCCTCAGATTCATGAGAAGTGGTTGTCTCTGTGACCACACAAAATGATGTGACTAAAAAGTGAGGCAGAAAGAAAAAAAATGCTGTGTGTCGTGGCCTGTTCTGTCAGCTAGAAACTCTTTTCCTGCAAGAGAAAGTGTTGCTCTGGACTTGGCTGGTGATCTGAATTGTTACCTGCACCCCAGCCTGCTCTGCTTTTACTCATCATATCACTGGAAACTTAATAGTTGAAGTTGTTAACAGGAATATTTAGAAAAAGACAAAGTCAGGTAGAAGAAAATCTGAAGACATGACACTGAAAAGCTTGTAGCCTGACCCAAAAAAAGTGAAATAATGAACAGAATGAATATGTTTTAGTGGAGGAAGTAAAACTAGAAGGGAGAAGAGAAAAATTTACAACTTTTGTACTTAATGGAGTTAAAACCAGGAAAACAGCCAAAGATACTGTAAAAATTTAAGGATATTCAGAATAATTAGTAAAAAATAAAACCAGTAGGGATTAACTAAGTAAATGGGAAAGAATTTTCAGGTGTTTTAAGTCCCTCCATCACCCATATTGATGCGTGGCCCTTGTGAAACTGTCCTCAAGACTGCAATACTGTGGGGTCAAGGTATGGTGTGGATACAAATATTTTTACTCTGAAAACAATATAGAGTTTTGGGGAAGTTTTTTCTGGTTTTGAAAACTTGGTCCATTATTGCCAGTGCAAACATGGTACAGGGGATGATTGAGCAAGGGCAATGCTGTTAATACACAGCATGAGACATGATCCTTGGACTTTGGGTCCCAGATAGGGATATTTTGCATAAGGTGTTCCTCACTACCTCCAGAGAGTTGGAAATGGTCGTGGGAGGTGTCGGGTTGTGGCTCCTGTTAAAATCAAGCTGATTTTTTGAGGTTGTGCTGTGGTTTACTGGCTGTGTGCAAGGCACCATCACACACGTCCCTCACGTGCCCGCATTGGAGAGAAGATGGGCGTCGCCATCGGGGACATGCAGCGCACAGGCCGAGCACCAGAGACCACTGAGAAAACATTGTCATCAAGGCTTAGCTCTGAAAGAGTTCCTTTGTACTTCAGGGAAAACTTCTTGGCATCATCTGAGCAAGTCTTTAAACCTTTTTCCTGACGGTTGTTGTCCAAGCTAACAAAGTACCGTGGAATACAAACATCAGTTACAGGAGGGCCCTCGTGAGTTTGGCCTGTATTATCTCCTTGTACTTTTCTGCTGACTGTGTGACCCTCTGTCCCTTCTTTGTAAAAGGGTGAACATTTTTTTTTTTTTTTTTGGTTTAAACACTATGCAGTGCAGCAAGGCCTTTGGTCATGAGCAGGGCTCCTGGTCAGGTTGATTTTGGGCAGGTCACTGAGGTAGGCCTGGAAACGGCTCCTGGCCCTGGGCTGCAGAGATCAAATCAAACTCCCTGCACCCTTATGACAGCAAGAGCAGCAGAGGAGCCTGGCACCACACAGAACTGAGGCATTGAGCCAGAGGACCTGTGTGTACGTGGAGCCTGGACCAGGGTGGCCACAAAGCTGTGGGGCG
This sequence comes from Melanocharis versteri, assembly GCA_013397845.1. Lineage (NCBI taxonomy): Eukaryota > Metazoa > Chordata > Aves > Passeriformes > Melanocharitidae > Melanocharis > Melanocharis versteri. Next base: position 1,037,011 of record VZTG01008820.1, on the reverse strand, counting down.
CTTTGCTGGTGACGGGCAGATGCTCATGAAGGCTTCCACAGCAATCTCTGAAATACCCTGGATTTAATTTTTGTGCCAGGCTTCTTGCTTCTGCAGAGAACAGTTTATGGTGGAGTTTTGTGTTTACAGAGAACTGTTAGGCTGCCCTTTAAAGTGTTTAAATAATATTGTATCAACACGGTGCAGACTGATATGTATCTTAGCAACTGTGTCAAGTTCACGACGGGCTAAAAATCCAGATGGGAATCAAACAATCTGGAGCCTTAGAGCTTAGAAAGCTGAGAATAAGGAGAAAATTACAAGGTTATTCTGGGCCCAACCAAGGCAGTCCTTCAGCTTCACACTGTGCTAATTGTAGGTTAATGAGTACCTTGAAACCATAAATAAAATGAAAGATATGCACAGTACCTCAAAAAATTATAACCAAATAAACAGTGTTTCAAGGCAAGAAAAAAAAATAATTGAAATAACAGAAGTACAGTTGAAGTTTGAAAGGAGTGAAGTCTATAACAAAGCAAAACAGTGTTGCATGGTTTTATTTACGCTTTACACATCCGTTGATTCTTAAGTCTGAAAAGCTCTGTATTTGAATACCAGTTTGAATGCTGCATGTTTACCCCAAGTGTATGTGAGCAAGAATAGGGGTGCAGGTCCTGCTGTAAACATGAGCAAATGCTCGTCAACCACTGTGCTATTGCAAAAAGTGATGCAGAAACCAGCACTACAGGGAGTTTACAGGCTTCTGAGTCTGAGAAAGGTTAAATGAGTCGTAAATTGTCCCAGATCTAGCAACAGTCACTTGGCATCACATTCCAATGATCTACATTCATGGTCACCCCATTTATTGTGTGACTCTTTCAAATCATTCCTGAACATACTGTGTGAGCAATTTTTTTTGTCTTGAACAGGCTGAATTGGTCCTGTCTGCAGTACCTGAGCTCAGTCTGCAATGCCCCTTACCTTAGGAACCTTAAGTTTCCTCCACAAAGCACATTTCAGCTCCAAAATGTATCATGCAAGAGTTCATATTTTCCAGATTTATACACATTTATACAGAGATCTGTGGCCCAACTGATGGTTTGTACAAAGCCAATATTTAAAGGCATTGTTAGTTAAGCCTTTTAAGTACTTTGAGGATCTTTATAGGTCTGACAGTTTCTAGTTATCAGGACTTTAACCCACACCTCTCTGCCAGAATTCTTACAAGGCAGCACTGTGCTTCTTCTGTTTGTCTTTTTCCTCTCCAAGAACAGATATAAGAGAGAATGAAGGAATAACAATGGCCCAAACCAAAACTGACACAAAGCTTGCTTTAGGTGTTAGTGGTTATGGTCTTGTAGTTCTTGATTGTGCTGGAGAAATCATTGCAGTAAATACCAGGGAGTCTCAAAAAACAATCTGGGCCCCTGAAGTTCCAGCCAGGTTTTGGGAAGGGATGCGCTGTGTGAGAACAAAGCCTTTGGTTTGGCGCATGGAGATTAAAGGATCAATTGGGTAAGATGGAGCAAGAAGGCAGAGTTATTAAAGTTAAAAGTATCTTGAACTTGTTTCACCATGTGATGTGAGGAGGGCACAAGGGGTTTGTGTGGTTATGCTGCTTCTTGTACCGTGTGAACCTCTGAAGAGCGGAGGTCCCATCTAATCTTAAATTACTTTGTCCTTCCCAGTTCTTGTGTCATGCCCGAGATGTGAGATTTCACTGGCTCTCTGTGCTCAGTAACTGAATCTGCCAGTTGATGACTTGAACCTTTCCCAGGAATCACAAGGGACAGTCTAAACATCTCTGCATTTTAAGACACTGAGAACATTTCACCATATGAACTTGAGGATTTCTTGAATATCCCAATATACTGGGGTGTTGGAAGAAGCATTAGAGATGGGAAAAAACAGTAACTTCAAAAGGCAAAGAGGAAACTTATTTTTAAGCGTTATTCCTTTGGAAGAGGCTAGATTTATTAAAAATGTAAAGTATGAAGATCTGAATAGAAAAACAGTGGAGTGTTTTCTCAAGAGCTAATAATCTGTTCCCAGCAAATATTTTAAAATAATTTACTGTGAAATCAATTTTATCAGATGATAAAATCATATGGGTGTCTTCTGTCATGTAAATTCTCTGAAATGAAATGCCATTTTTGGGTGAAATAACCTATTTTTTCCATGCAAAAAATGATGGTTTTACAGGAAAGAAAGTATTTTCCCCTCAGAAAAACTTTGCCTGAAGAGAGAAAGTGAAACCGAGAAGCTCTTTTCCTGTGAATATCTTACAGGGAGATGAAGATGCTGAGTACCCTGCAGTCTCACTGCCATTGAAGCAGCCAGCCAATGGAGGCAAAAATTTCTGGGAGCTTGGATTCTCTCTGTCAGCCTAGGCTGTGTTCGGGTCAATTTAATTCTTGTGAAATTCCCAAGATCCTTTCAAGTAGACAGCAGGAAGAGAAAAGTCATTATCGTTCTTCCAAAACAGTCCCTTTTTTTCCAAGAATTCCCTGTCTATAAAGGAGAAAAAGCCATATTTCGAAGTTTTTGGCCCCTCCCCTTTCAAAACTCTATACCCTTTTGAAGGAATGGAAGTGATTTTTCCAACTCTTCTACTGAAGACATTCACTGGATTTTTGTCCAACATCCAGTGGGGATTTTGGAGCATCACACAAGGAGTGCTTTGTGGTGAGAAGGAGCGTTGTGCCTAGTGCAGGTGAAGCTCTGAGTTTCCAGTGGCCCTGGACACAGGATTGTCGATGTTTCAGGATGGAGGAGGCTGTCTACAGGGGCTCTAGTCTCTAGTGGAACTTCACAATCAGTATTGTATTAAAATCTGACACCTGTCTAGTGAAACTACTTTTGTTAATCAATCCCTGTTTTTTCCATCTGTTCTCCCCTGCTTATCTTTCCTCTGGTTTATCTTCCCTTGACTTCTGTCACCTTTCTTGCTATGTATCATCCCCCTACTTTTCTTTCCATAGAAGTTTCCTTCATGGAGGTGGGAGGACAAGAAATTTGTTGTATTCAATGCCATTTCCTCCTGATAACAGTATTTTTAACATTCATGATATCTAAAGATATTGTCAAGATATAAGAGAAGAAAAGAACTAGACAGTGACACCAGCATTCCATCTGGTACAGTAAAAAAATAAAATTAAATGGCACAGCCTGAACGTTTCTGCCAATGATAGTTATAACAACAGCATGCACCATCTAAATAATAATGCTCTTCTCTCCCTGAATGACAAGGTAGTAATAGGAGTATATGTACTTTTCCCTTTATCTAAAATACTGTGATTTAAGGGCCATGATCCTTTCTGGTCTTTTTGATTTGCTCCCTATTATGGAATTAATTTTATTGATTCCTTGGAATTGATACTTACCTGATACTCTCCAAATGAATAACAAGTCCTTGGACCTCAAATAACAACCCAGATTTTGCTTGAGAAATTCAGACAGATGTGTACAAACCATAATTCTTTCTAAGTCTGCCTGCTCTCCTGCTCAGCAGATATGAGTTTGATCTGTCTGCAATTTTAAATGAAAATTTTGGTGATTGACTGTAAAATAATGATTTCCTGAGCAGTATTTCTGTTTCAGTAGAGTTTGTTGGTATTTTCATCAGGATAAAAGGAAACACATCTATTTCCATCCAGATTGTGCAAGAGAAAAAAACCTGTGTAGCTGACAATCCTTTATTCTGCTTTTAGACAATTTTAGAGAGAGTATTGTGGTTTTATGTAGCCTATGATTCACTAAGATGATTTCAAGAGCTTGAAATAAATATTAATTCTCATTTCAACATTTGTATTTGACTGTAGATCACAGCTCTAAAGAGAATTTTGTCTCTTGCCCCTCAGTTACAGTATTTGACACATAAGGTACTGTGTAGAACTCAGTTATTCTGTTACAGGAGAATGTGTTTGTTTATCTTGCCTAGCTAGTCTCCTTTAGCAAAACTGCTTCTTAAATGACTGTTCTGCTCCCAGATGTTGTTTAACATTCAGCTTCCCTCCTTGGCTTGAACCATGTTGCAATGTTCTCATTTGTTTTGAGATTAGCTATGGTTACAATATTTGATTTCAGCATTTTGAACACTTTGGAGTTAAATAACATTTAAATCCAAGATTAATCATGTTGGATTTTGCCATTAAATAAAGAGTTCCATCTGCTAAATTTAAAGTTACTTTGGGTTGAGTAGTTTCAAATCCTAACAGCAAGGCATTTAAGCTTGAGCTTGCTTAAATTCTATTTTTTGAAATCAAAACCCTTCCACTTCCTTTATACTTGCTGTCAAATTACAATACAATATTTAGAAGAATGTTTTTGTCCTATTTCAGTAGTCACAAAGATATAACAAGATGGTGTTCTATTTTTTCATTCAGCACCTGGAAAACTTCCATTTAAACCTGCCAAAAGATAGGATTTTTCATTCTTCCTGAAATGTTTCAAATGCAAACAAACACTCAAAAATGCAGTTCTGCCATCCTGTTGGTTTCCACTGTCCATGCCTGGTTACTGGACAGCCTGTGCTTGAGTCATGGGAATTCTGTGTTGTTAAAACATTCCTGCACCTTTCTCAATAGCAACACTTGGGCTGGTGCTTCAAAACAGAAATTACAATAGGAACATGGGCTTCCCTGATTTCATGGAGACTTAAGATGTGACTAGATATTGTTCTCATCTCTTATCTCTAGGGTGTGGACAAAGCCACTGAGTTCTGCTTCCTGGGGAGCGCTGCAAGCACATAAGGAGCTGCTCTGGGGCTGGGGAGCATCTGCGGGAAGGCAGGATCAGTTGTCATCATGTTGCTGTTTTGTGAAAGTTGGATTGGAGGTTCATGTCAAGCAGTTATTTTACACTGAATTTTTTATCAATTTTCTCTGAAAAGAGTAAATTCTACCTTAAATTTATATAAATCATGGCTATGAATTTATTGGGAAAGATTTCCCAGTGTTCTTGCAGAAACTGGAAAACTTCACCTTGTGTGAAGTCTGCGGCAAACCAATGCCTTCTCTGAAAATACCTGTTGAAGGCACTGTTTCACGAAGGACAAAATATGTGACACGATTCTATTGCCTTTTGCTTGTCAACTTCAACATCCCTTCATGTTCTTCTCTCAGTCAGGGGGTTTTACATCCCTGCAGTAAAAAATATCCCTGACTAGTAGTGTTCTCCCTTTTTTTATGCTTCCTTTATCATAAGGGTGTTTTTTTTCCATCATATCCTATTTTCAGACTTGTTATTTCACCTCCCCTCTCTCTTTCCTTTCAACATACTAAGGGATTAAGAAAGGAAGAGTAGTAGATGAATTCCTGAGAGCAGAGATTTCAAGATTTGATTCCTATAATGTAGAGTACTTTCATCTCCAGTTAAAAGGAATAATGAATGAATCTATTTTAAACACAAATTCAGTCACCAAATTATTTCCTTTTACCTATGCTACTGTTGTTTCAAATACAGCTCTGGGTCTAATGGAAATTCTCCTCTGCATGACTAGGAACAGAGTCTTAAGATATCGAAATTTAAAATTAAAAAAATCATTAAAAAAATTAATTTTGAGCTAAGACATGACTCATGTAAAATTTTCTGCTTCATTTTTGAAGCTGCTAGTTAATTAGGAAAAAGGTGAAGCAACTTCATTCACTATTGCATAACTCTTTCTGTATCTTTCAATGAATTTTTAACGTCTAATATACAAACAGGCAATCAAGCATTGCATCACTCTAACCAATACTCTAAGTTCAAGAATTAGTCAAAAATAATTTCTTATCTTTGTGGGCTTTAAGTCACACAAATATATATATATTCATTTTTATGCAACAGAGCAAATGTGAGGACATGTATGGATATAAACTAAGGCAAGATGGGTGAACTATATGTGTCCTCAGGGAAAAAAAAATGTTTAACAGTGTAATTTTTAAAAAATCAATACAAAACTTAATCTACTAATCCCTTTCCTTAAGGTCATTGAGTTTTACTGAAACCACATCAGGCTGTAGTTACAATGATATTTATATATAAAATGTATTAAATATTACCACTAAAATAATTTAAGGTTGCAAGGCAGATATTACTACACAAGAAGATGCATTTTAAGAAAAATACAAAGCAACATAGTGATTTTAAAACAGTGATCAGTTTTGTGTGCCTTCACAAAGTGGATAAGTAGTCTTTGACTTTTATTATTTGTCTGTTAAACATAACTCATTAAAGAAAAAAAAAGGAGAGAAAAATTATATACAGTGACATTTACTGTGTGGGTCACAGGAAAGTTTACTTCCTCAAAATCTTCCAGACCACTGCAAGTCTAACATCTATTAAATCACTCAGGAATATCAAAAATACAAATGGAAATTATGAAAGTGAGATATGTGTCAAGTTAATTTATTTTTGGTTACTACGTTACTGAAATTTCGTCACAGTTAACAAAAAGTAGGAGACATTTTCTTATTTAATTTTCAGCCTTCAGCAACATGCAGCCTGACCATCAGAAATTTTAGCTGGTGAAACAGAACCAGTGCCTGGATCTGAGCAATCTAAGAATGACTGAAAAACTGAGGGTAGGAGAGGGTTTGCTGATCTGGAAGCTTTTCCAGGCAGTTTAGTGTGGTCATTGCTGTTTATGGATGGCTGGGTACTGACTTGCTTCAGAAACCGAAGTGTTCTTAACTCATGTCAGACTCAGAAATAAAGTTGTGCGTATATTTATATAAACATATATAATTGTGATAGGTGCGTGTTTGTGTCAGGATGGTGAAGAGCTGCATTTGCTTACACTTCCTCTTGGCAGTTTTGTTAAAAGTGCTCTGCGAAAGTGGAGCTACATAGCCAAAGTCTCAGTTTCTGAGAAATGGTGGCATTGCACCTGTTTGCTTAAGCTTTAGGATGCACTCAATTCACACAGATTAAATGTTGGGATGGATTTGATATCACAGTCAGATTTTCATAGAAGCAGCATAAAGGCAATGGGTAGAGAGCTGAAATCCGGTCAAAACAAACTCTACAGCAACTGAGGCCTGCCTTGGATGCCTTGCACAGTTTGCTTTTCGCTGCACTAGAGCTGATTGATCCCACAGCACAGATGGATTCCTGAGCTCCAGAGGTTAGTTTCATACCAATATTACCCTGGCATCATGTCTCAAAAATAATCAGCAGTTTAGTTCTGAATCGTTTTTCTTAGTAGTCTTTTTCCTGCGTTTGTGATAATCCATCTGCCAGAGCCCTAATTTCTCTTGTTTTGTGGCTTATCTGAAAAATCTGATTTTCGCATCTTTATGTACCACCTGGCTCACAGGAATGAAACTGAAAATGAACCACAACAAAGAAAATAGAGTTAGGTTTTTCCTGGCAAATCTTTATTGTAAATGAAACTATCCAGTTCCTTCGGGACTAACTGAATGTTTCTTCTTGTGCTACACTTATCTTTTACCGAGGCTGGGTTTTTTCTATTATAAATGTCTATTCTTACATGTGCTGTTAATAAATTATTTTGAAGAGTATGTGAGGGAAGAGAAAAAGTGAGGAGCTAGTATTTCTTTTCCCTATGTAAGCCTGAATATTTTTAAATTCAAAGAATCTAAAATATTATCAATTTTATGTTTGAATGACTTTACATTCATAGAATACTAAGGCTTAAAAAGATGCTAACTAAAAATTCTGCATTAAGAAAATTTCAATGCATTGTTATGCACTCAAAAATCAAGAAATGATAGCATTAAGACTTTGTGTCTAACCAAATATTCTGCCTTCATATTGTCATGACAATAAAATCTTTAGATTGTAATAAAAGACTGCATGTAGCACTGCTACTATATCTTATGGGCTCATATCTGACAGCCTAATGCATATCTAGACTAGAAAACAACAACTCTATTTTGGTTTTATTAAAAAAAAATAATATGACATTTTCATATTTCAGCTTGCATATTCCGAGAGTTTTCAAAATCCTGGGGGAAAATCTGAGCATGACAGAGAAGCCCTTCCCTGGTAAGGTTGGTTACCTGGCAGTGAAAGCATCCCCTGCACTTTTCCTCTCAGCCCTTGACCAACACTTACATCGTGGAGCTAAAAGCAAAGTGTTGTTGCAGTCACCTGTGCACTTCAGGATAAAAAAGGTGCTGTTAGAAAAGTATCTGGGAAAAGTCTTTCAGAATTGTGAGTGCTGTTTATGGAACCTGCTATTAGAACTGCAGCATTTACCAGGGTTAGCCACAAAATATCCAACATGACCATGGGTTCTCCCTGCACTTGGAAATGCAAATACTGGTGACAAATTGTTAGTAGAAGTTTACTTAAGAAAAAATTTTACTTCATCTTCTGATTTTTATGCTAGCAAAGGATCCGCAGAGTTATGCTGTGACAAAGTTTGGGCTTTGTGTTTGGAGATGACAGATGTTTAAGGGGTTATCAGTATTTTGGACCAGTTCTTTGTGGTTATATTTTCTGTCTCTTGTATTGTTCAAGGGGCAGTCATGAAGTGAAAAATTTCTCCAAGTCACTTCTGAACAATTTTGGCCCAGGAAAAGATGCTGTGTTTAAATTGCATTTAAACCTGGCCATTAGTGCTGCTACACCCCTGTGCCAGCACAGGGTCCTGGGCTTATTTCCTTTCCTGTGCTACATGAATTTTACCTGCCAGGAGCCCTTGGAATCAGCTACATCCACCTGCGAGCAGCTTTATCCCTCACCTGAGAGCAGCTTTATCCAGCCGTGAAGTGTCTACCCATGGGCACTCTAAGATCCCACTATGCACTGAGAATGTGCTACTAAACAAATAAACCTGGCTTGTTCTTTTGCACAGGCTCTATCTAACTCTCTCTTTCACTGAGCACAGATCAAAAGGAAGTCACTTAAATCCAGTGAAATCCAGACTCCCAAGTGAAATGCAATAGACTTGGGATAGGTCTTGCAGAATAAAAAATATACCTTTTTACTATGCACCCTCGAGGACTGTAGTAAATATGTTACATTTAATGTAGTGTTTTTATGAGCTGAGAACACAGCCTGCTGAATTTTTTTGTCTCTGATTATTTAAGACTGTATCATATCTGAACTTCTACTTTCAATAAGATCTGCTATGATTACTCTGGGGATGTGAAAGCCAAAGCACAGAATTTATCATAGGCTTGTTTTAAATAAATATTTGGTTTGATTTGGTTGTTTTCTTTTGCCTGACTACTTTCACTACCTGTTTAGCATCTTCTCCCATGATAAACCAATAAGCGCCCAAAAGTTAATGAGGGGGATGCTGAGTTTTGGGACAGACTTGTAAAAATTGCTGGGGAAGGGAGAAGTTCCTACTCATGGGAGAAAAGCAGGATCTTGGGTGGCACGTGCAATGAAAACCTGGTGAGTCTATTGGGGCATATTTCCCACACCACTGGCATATTTATATCTTGTGTTGACAGAAACAGGGGAAGTAACAGGGTCTGCTGGATTTGCAAGCCAGCATGGGATGCCCAGGCAGTACTGGTGAGCAAGCGGAAGACAATTAAAAGGGATCTTGTTATAGTGGGTTTATTTGGCAGACTTTCCACCTCTCCACCTTTCCCTAACCCACTTCACGCTCTCCCTTGACCTTGTCTTAACCTCTGGCTTCTCCCAGTCTTGCTCTCTTGCATCTGTTCTTCCTTCCCATGCAAACAATCAGCCAGTGAATCCTCTCTCAATGAGAGCCTGCAATTGGGAAGCTGAGGTGTGCAGGAAGCAGCCTGTTGTCCAGATCACTCTCTGATGGGAAGAGTCTAACAGCTGGTGAATCCTCTGCTGCATTTCCTGTTGCAGTGTTTAGACACTCCTTCTTGCACGCATGTTGTCGTCCTTTCTTGTCTCTAGCTTCCAAAGGACTCCCTGTACAGTTTCAAGCTTTGGGGACGTACACGGTCTCCTTCCGTGGGCTGGTTGTGCAGAAGCCAAAGCACGTCCAATCACTCTCCAGACAGTGTGGTGGGAGCTTTCTGAAGGATAAGTCAACTGTGGCAAAGTAGAATGACTCAGCCATAGTTTTAACCACCAAGGATTGTATAGCTACATTTTTCAGACAAGAAAAGCTAGAGAGTAAATCAGATGCATTCCTAAACTGCAGAGCAGGATGAAAGTGGTGGTTATGATACAAGCTGTTTTATCACCCTAGCAATTTTCCAGTGGTCTCAACTATAATTTTAGTAAATCCAGCTGTGGTGTTTAGTTAAAAAAAAAAAAAAAAGTGGTTTTTTTGCTTTTTAAGTTTTTGTTTTCTTTAATTTACAGACTTTTCACATACTGTAAGAAGTCAGGGGTGAATGGGAAAGGTTGATTAATTTCTCTCAAAGCTCTACCTGCCTCTTTAAAAATAATATTTTGTTGTCCATTTGTCCCAAAGTTGGCAATTTTTCTGTAACAATCTGTATCTTGTGGTCTAAATCAGCCTTATTCCAGCAAAGGGAGGCAGGATTGGCATCTTTGAACTAGAGACATAGAAGTAGCGAGGTTGTTCTTTTATGATCCCCGAGAATACTTTTTACAAGGCTGCTCTTTAATTGTGGTGAACATGATGGCCAGCCTCCCTTCAGAGCACTCTTCCAGGGAGCCCATCTTTTTATTTTTGGCTGGGAAATGAGAGGGTGGCCTGGCAGGGAGCAGCAGTGCTGGAACTCACCCATCCCTGCCAGCAGTGGCTCCCAGATGTTTGTAAGATCTTTTCTGAAGCCATGATAGTCTAAGAGTATAAGGCAGGCAGGATCTGTGGGCAGAATTAATAGTTTTTATTAGATTTATATTCTTGGAAAAAGATGTACTTTCAGGCACTCAGCCTGTCTTCATGTCTGACACTGTGTTCTGCATGGCCTACCATGGGCTGAGAGGCTGAGTGCCTGCCAGCTACTCTGCTTTTCCCAGCTTCCTTTTTTTTTATCCTGTTCTTTTAATCAAGGCTATTACCTCTTCCTGCAGATGCTGACTCTGACTCTATAACGTTGAGCCTTCAGCAGGTGGCAGAAACTAAACCAGTCTGGATTGCTTCATCAGAAACCTGAGGTGGAACGAGTCAGAGGTGGCACATCCTGAAATGAGGGAGAATGTGTGTTTCCATCCTCCTAAGTCCAAGATTGATTTCTCACTGTATGCTCTGCCCATGACAATGGCCCTGCAGGGTGACAGAAACTGTAATTGAAAGAACAAGGTTATTGGGCAATATGAACCGAGCGAGGTTTGCTAGAACAGTCCTCAGCTGCTTGCACACCTTTTACACAGACTGGGGGTCTTGTTCCCCTTTTCCTTGACACCGGATGTTGTTTCACAGCAGGTCTCTTAGTCAATTCCTTGCTCTCATACTGGAGCTGAACAATGATGAAGATTGCTATAGAAGTTATGACTTGAAGTATCCTTCTCTTAAAACTCTTAATAGTTTAATCAACACCTACTAGAAACACCAACACGCATATTACAATGATTTCTTAACTTCTGCGTATGACTACATGAATATCCAAAGTATATCTGGAAAGTGCAAATAGTATCATTTTTATTATTTGCCTCTTCTTACTCCAATTCTTTTTTCCATATGATTCTTTTCTGAACAGCAAAATCTAATGAAATTAACTTTTATTGTTTATGTCTCTAATTTGGCTCTGCAGAAACTCTGCAGTGGCAATTACCAGGTATTTGTGCTCATGGTCAGCCACTCCTCACTCTGGTATATAATCCTTAGGAGGTAAGAAGTTTCTTGGAAGGTATTAGTTTCCTGGGTCCTTGTTTGGGCCTGCTAACAGACCTCTCACTAATTATCAAATGAGTCATGCAATCCTGCTGCATTACAGTGTAAAATGTTACACCTGTAAAATGTTCTGCCAGATAAAACAGTCTCTCAAGTACAACTGAATGTGTCAGTGTCAAAGTCAGCTTTGTCTGTGATGGAGTGAAAAGCTTTACATCATGTGCAACATTTCTGTAAGTGCATCCACAGCTTGTCACTTAGATTAACCACACCCAGCTGTGGTAAAAGTGCCAGCCTGAGCACCAGTGTCCACTTTGGAGCCCTGGAGTTAGGCTTGTTAAAGGTGATGAGGTTCAGCTGTTCTGCGAGTGTTCCCTTCACCCAGGCACTGCACAAAACAGCCCTGGGAGTACCTGGGGCTGCTTTTGCCTTGGAGTGAGAGTGTGGCCGACATGGGTGTGTTGGAGGTGAGGTGGGCTGGGAAAGGTTTGCAGTGTAATTTAGAAGAATAGTATCACAGAGGTGCTTCTCTTAAATGTGGTAAGCTAAAAATCTCCTCTTCATTACTAAGACATCATTCTTTCTTCTTTGAGAGAGAGCAGCAGTTGTAGACTGACAACCAAGTAATTTTTTCCAGAACAAAGGAGACTTGTCCTAGAGTACCTGCAAAGCTGAAAGTAAAGGTAGGTTAGAGAACTTCTGAGGTGTCTTCCTATCTAAAAGCCAGCATTATATGTATATGTACTGGATTTAGCATTCATTGAGGGGCATATTTAATAATCATCTTAATGACTTTTGCTTGAAATATCAGTGATAACAGAGTCTCCTAGGGAAACATATTCTATCATCGTTGTCTGCACTTGTCAGAAGGACACAGGGTTGGAGGTTTTTTGTATATTTCTTGTTGTTTCTGACTTATTTTGCTTTAGATCCCTCCATACTCAGTTCAGAGTGCAAAGGATTTTGAAGCTGTAAGTTCTCAATTGAGGTGTGTCTATTTAACAACAGACATCACAAGTGTAAAAAAAAATACTGTGCTTGAAAAGGAAAAAAAATTTAAAAATAGTGTTGAAAACCAAACTTACTCTAAGGAACATTCTGGAGGTCTTTCAAAAGTAAGAGCATCTCTGAAACCTTACACTTATGTATTATTAACAGAAATAAGCACTGAAATTTAAAGTCTCAGATGGAACCAGGCTCGCTGCAGATACGCTGAGGGCAGCATACCTGTGTTTGAGGAAGAATGTCCAGAGAAAGGTGAGGGAGCTGGGGAAGGGTCTGGAGCACAAGTCTGATGAGGAGCAGCTGGGGGATCTGGAAAAAAGGAGGATAAAGGAGAACCATAGAGCTGTCTGCAGCTATCAAAGAGAGGTGAGGTGGGGGTCAATCTCTTCGCCCCCTTAGCAAGTGGCAGAGCAGCAGGAGATGGCCTCAGGTTGCACCAGGGGAGGTTTAGATTGGGTATTAGGAAAATTGTCTGTGTGGAAAGGGTTTTTAAGCCCTAGAATAGGCTGCCCAGGGAAGAGGTGGAGTCACCATCCCTGGAGGTATTTAAGACATGTAGATGTGGCACTTGGGGATGTGGTTTAGTGGTGGACTTGGCAATCCTGTTAATGGTTAGACTTGATGATCCTAAGTTCTTTTCCAACCTAAATAATTCTATTATTCTAACGAAGCCTTCATTATTTAACTACGTGAGTATAACATGGTAGTTCAGAAAACTGGTGATCTTATTCAATTGAAGGGAATTACTAATGTTACAGCTGTTCGTACCATCAAATATCTCTCAGCTGGGTGGGTTGTTCCGTGGCTCCTTTCATCAAGACTTAATCTGTGATTTATAACTCCTAGTAACGAGTCAGATTTCTGCTGGTTTCCACATTGCATCTGGAGGAAGCATCGCTTTAAGATAAAGCCTTAACTATTTATAGCATTAGAAAATCCTAAAAGTGGCTTAATTTTTTCCAGCTTAGCATAACACTGGCTCTTTCTAGTTGCTTCCATGTGGCTTCTCGTGGTATATATTAATAAGAGGCAAACTCTTTTGTTAAAAAGAAATTTTACAGTAATTTTGGAGGAAGCAACCAAGTAACAAATTTGCTCTTGCTAACAGGTGTAGGTCTCTTCTAGTCGCAAGAACAAGATTGTACTGATGAGTTTGGACCTTTTATTTTAAAACACATGTGGAAATTGCCCAACATTGGGATTTATATGGCTACACTACTTTTTTTTTGTGTGTGTGAACAAATAAGAGACCAAGAAATGTGAATGTTAAATGAAGCTCAAAACTACAGGAGATAAATCAACAATATAGCAGAAAGACAATGCAAAGGAGATCTCTAACAGCTAATGATTTAGCTGTTACCTGGTTTCTGGGGCTGTGCTGGCCTTCAGGGTAACATTTGTGTTTCTACACCCAGAGCAGAGAGGGTGTGCTCAGCAGGGGAGGAGGGCAAGGTCTCTTTTGTTCTGATCCATCACAGCCTCACCTAGATGTCTAATGGGCTGCCAGCAGCACTGCTGAAACTAGAAAGGCAGAGGTACCTACTAGAGCAGGTCTTTGCCCTGTATTTCCCAGTCCCCTGTACAAAGCAGAAACCCAAAATCTGTGATAGTTGTGCAATGCATTAAATATTAAAAAGTGCCTTGCCAACTTTGGTGCCCGAGGCGTGAGTTTCATTAAACACACCATCTTCACAGAGTGCCTGGCTTCTAACTGGAAATGCTAGTAATTAAGTCATCCAGATTTTTAATGACAGCCTTGAACTTAGTTGCCCTGGATCTTGATCTAGTATGGTTTCTGTTTTAGAACAGAAACCCCCTAACCCCATGTGCTCTAGTAATTGCCTTATCAATAAGAGAAGCAAGCATCTTGGGTGGTCATGTATCTGGCACGTAATATTACATGAAGAGTGTAAAGCAGTTGAAAAGACAGAGTTGTTCAATGCAAAATAAGAATCTGGATAGCCAAGGTATTCAGAGAAAGTGTCACATCTGTCAAATAACTTTAGTTTGTCTTCAGTGATTCTCTAGTGCTAGTTGTGTTTGGGTTTTTTTCCTCAAATGTAATGCAGTCGCCTTAGATCCTGAGGTCAAAGTTACAAACTGTAAAAAAGAGCTCAGTTTCAAGTAGTTGTTAATCAGACAGAATAAATGTTTTACAAAATTCGAGCTGATTTGTCTCCCTACTTCTGTGAAATGATTTATGCATGCAACTAATTTTCAGTAGTCTCTGAGCCTCATGCAGTGTTGCTGTGTGTAATAACTGGCTTGGCCTGGGTGGTGAACTGATGCACAGGCCAGAGGAAAGCTTTCTGCACAGCCAATCCTCCCCATTTAAAAAAGCAAAGGCCAGTTCAGCGGGAATACATACACATGTATGCATGTACATATATAACTGCAAGTATAGGCACACGCTGTGCATAAACAGCTCAAGAGAAATCAGTGCAACAGAAACAAACAGAAGAAAAAGTGGAAAGTAGGGTACACAAATCTGTGGGGAGTTGAGAAGGGACTGCTTTCTTCAGTTTCCTGGGAGACAGTTTGACATAGAAACAGAAGAGATCCTGGCTCAAGCAAAGGAATGGGTTGGTGGGTGCTCTTTAGAGTACTTGTTCCCACGCATAAGCTTTCAGAAGTTTTAGGGCTTATTTAACTGCATGCCACTTCTAAACAGCATCAAGTAGAACTAATTACTTGTTTATATTTATTTATTTTCTAACAATACAGACTTTACTGGCAAACAACTTCTTTCCTCTCAAAACTGACTTTGTAAGGGTGGATAAAAAATGACAAAAGTTTGTGGTTTTGTTTTTAAGGAGATTTTTCTAAGGTTCTCAGACCTAAAAATCCTGCCTAAAGCTAAAAATGACACACCCAAATATGAAGTTTAGATAAAATTGGACATTCTAAAAATACTTGAAGTTGGTCTTGCTTCTGTTAAGTTAATGGTAGTTACAAGAAATCCTTGTGTTTGATAACGAACTGAATCCTGAGTCATGTCCAGTATTAGACTTATACTGGATCAGGTATTTTCATCTTGTCAGTGGGAATTATGTTCAAGATTTCTATAGGCATCTTTAATTGCCTATATGTTTTCAATTACTCTGTTATAAAGCTTCTCTGTAAGTAATTTTTCCTGGTTTCATAAGGACACAGGGTTCTGAGGGTTTGCTCACTAAGTACAAAAATAAGAAAGAATCTTGGTGGTATAGAAATTGTGGCCCCTTTTGGTATGAAGTTTCAGAAAGAATGCATTAAAAATAAGAGCAAATGCTGAGAACTACAGAATTAATTAGGCTATAAGGACATGTTGTGTATTGAAAGATGTCTACTTGGTCCATTAACTTCTCCAAGTAAAGGTTAAGATGTTACTTAACAGTGGTCAAGTGTCTTTGTAGAGAAAAATTATAGAGAGCTCTTATATTCAGCTGGAAAAGACAGAGAGAAATCTAATCATGAAAAGTGAAGCTATGTAAATTCAGACCAGAGATAAGGCAGTCTCTTATCAGTAAGGGTTATTCATCACTGGAACAACTTACCTAGACATGCAATAATTTCACCTCCACTTTGTGTATGAGTGAAGATCTTTCTAAAAGAGATGCTATAACTCAAAAGCAAATTATGGTCTTGAAGCGTAAATTATTGGGTGAGGTTCACTGGCCTGTGTTATGCAGGAGGCCAGACCATACTGTCTTAAACAGTCCCTTTTTGCCTTATGCTCTGTGACAAAGTAGCTGCCAGCAGGATTATTTGGAGGTATAAATCCGTCTTAGATGAATATCCCTATTGATCTTGATGAATTTTGTAAGCACACTTTATGGATCAGGCGAAGAAATTATTGTCCACAAGCACTTGACTGGCACTGCACATAGGAAAAACTTAGTCTTGTGGATTTTCTAAATGCCTCCTTGTAGTCAATCCCAATCCATTAGAACAGTAATGGTAGGAAAATATCTCTGTTATTATCAGCCTTGTTTGTTCAAGTCCACTGAACTATCTGGTGTAATCCTAGTAAGGCTGCTGGCATATTTACAGCTAACTGCAAAATTATTACAGGATGATGGAATCTGAAGGACAGCTTGTGATATCAGTAAAAAAAGCCAGACGTTACATGCAGGCAAATGTAATAAATTAACTGACATAGTTACAGTTGATAGGGTAATAGCCCAAATTCACAGACACTTTAATAATGGGTGATACATAAATATGCTTACTGAAATCAATTGGGCTATTCACATTGTCTAGTAACTTGCAGGAGCCTTGTTTCTTATCCTATCTAAATAACTAAGAGCTCAGACCTTATATAAGCTTGTACACATCTGCTGCGTGTTTAACACCCTCTCTCAGCAGACTCCTAACACTGGTACAAAAGATTCCCGTACTGGTGGTGAATGCTTCTGGAATCAGAGCTCAGTTGTAGCTGTATGCTATTGCAAACAAAGAGGACGAGGAATACTGCCTCTTGGTGCGTGGTAGAGCAGCAGATTTTACCAGCTAAAGATACAGCGGTCTCTTTAGGGAAAGAGTTGTTGGCCCTGAGTGTGACTTTTTCTTTAAACAAGGACCTCAAAGGACACCATGTTCTCTTCAAGGTCAAACTGACATGTGCAAAAAAAGTCTAGATGGGTTACAGGAAAAAAACTATTGTGCTCTTTGTACAGACTCCTTAAGGGAGCATGCCAGGTTTGACATCATGGAATTCAAAACAAAATCTGACTCTTATTAACTGTAATTAAAATATGCTATTTGTGTCAGCTAAGTACATAATGCCCTTAAAAGATCATTATCTTGGGATCTGTCAAGGTTGAGCTGTCTCTATAGTAAAATCTGAGAACATATTTCAAAACTGACTAGATTCCTCTGAAAACCCATTAAATCCTAGTAATTCAACATATCCTCGTTGTCAACTTCCACTGAAAGTATGTATTTATTTCCCTAAAATCATTGTAGTCTATCCAGCAAGAGTCATATGCTCTGGTTTAATTTGTGACTAACTAAACTGTGTGTTTGATAGCTACGTGTAGGATGGTCTTACAGGCTGCAGGACAGTCTTAGTTCATGTTTTTGTAAGGGTGGATTTAAACTGAGTTCTCCAGAAAGATGTTGTGGGCCCAGCTGTCCCTTCTCCACAGCGAGATATTAGTGATTGCTGTGGACCCTGGCAGGGTTTCCTCCCTTCTTTCTGCGGTGTCTGCAAGGTGGAGCCCAGGGCTGGGCAGTGAAGGAGGCAGGAATGGGATTGCCAGGCCCATCTGTGACTGCTGCTGTCCCTGCTTGCCCCATTCCCAAGGGCTGGCTGTGAGCCCTGCTGCTGCATGCAGCAGGGACAGTCCTTTGTACCTCCAGGCATGGCTGGGGACAAACAAGGTTCAGAGTGAGGCAGGGCTTTTCTTGTGGCTTGAGGACTTCCCTGGCTGTTGGACTTCTGCACAGGCTGGACGAGTCCCTGCCAATGCCTGCATTGTGCTCAGCTTGCACTTCTGAGCAGGGAAAGCATTGTGCTTTTCTGGAGAAAGCCAGAAGGGCAGCACCAGTACCACGGGTGGGGTGCTGTGATGGTGTGAGGTAGCTCTTGACCGGTACATCGTGGCTGTGAGTGCCCAAGGGTGTGTTGGAACTGCTCTTGCCTTGACTGTTGTAGGTGTAAGTAGCCTCTAATAGGGTTCCCATTGTTGCTTGGCTTTATAAAAAAGGGTAAAAATTCAGTCCTAAATGAATTCTGGTTCTTCAGGCTGACCTGTAGTCTGAAGCTCATCTCAATCAAAGCTGAGACAAATTTACATATATTCAAGGCCAATTCTGAGCTTATTCCTAGCACAGCTTTCTTTCACTTCCTTCAAGAACCATTGTGAGAGTTTCTGTAACTAATTTAGAAGCAATAACTGCACCGATAGATGGTGTTCAAATGTTCTCGAAAAGTTTAGGAACAGGGATCAACTCCTGCAGCAGCATTAGAACATTGGCCAGGGTGTTTTTATTGAAAAGAATAAAATATTCTTGGACCGGACTGCAGAAGGCTCATTTATTCCATAATGGAAAGTGGCATTTTGAGAATGGAAACCAGTGTTGCAAAAGACGGATTTCCTAATTAGCTCTGGTTACTAAACTCTACACTAGGATACATGTTATGGCTTGTCATGGCTTGTGGCAGCATTCTGAAATGTAGTTTTGACCTGCTAAAATTGTCTATAGGAACAGTAGGAAAAATAGTTTTACTGTGGATGAGCCCCTTTGCTCTAGGAAGGAAATGATCAGTAATTCAGAAGAATGTCCAGGTGGCTGTGTGTTCTTAAAGTACTCTCATGGCACTCTTGAAATTTTCATTGAAAGCATCTTTAATAATGCAGTCTCTTTCCTACTTCCTTTTAAAATCCTGATAAAGCATTGCAAAAGTTTTAACAACTTAAAGGATTGAAATTGTGTTTGAAAAGCTGGATAATGTGGGTTTGATATCTTTACATGTAACCAAAATAGTTACCTGCAGATAGTGACGAGTGCTCAGAAATGCAAACCAGATTGAGGCAAACAAAGCATCATTGTGGAATTTGAGGTAAACAGACTTTAAATAGAACATTTGGAATAAATGTGCTATTTCTGGAACAGGCAATTATTCAGCCTTTCTTTTTCTAATAACTTTTTATTAAACTCATTCTTATAGATGGAAAAAATCTTTGAGTAATGTGTAACAATTCTCAGAAGAGATTCTATCAGAAGTGTATTCAACAATGCTTATTGTAGCATTACACATTTGGAGAACAAATGGCTCCTTACAGCGAGTTTCTACAACATCCAGTGCAGCCAGACAGGGCAGGTTTGCAATGTTAGAGTGAATGAAGGTGAAAGGCATTATTAAAGAAAAAATTATGATTAGTGAGTTTATGATCCTTGGTACCACAACTGTGTTCACAGTCACTTTCTGACCTGCTTTCTGGAGGGATGGGGAGGGAGGAGCAGCTACATTTTTGCTTCCCAAATGTTTGTCAAGCAGCTAATCATACTACCTCTTGTTACTGTCATAATTCTGATGTAAGGGGGGTCAGTGTCCCCTTTAAAGAAAAAATCTGAATTCATGTGTTTGCTTACAATATTAAAAGACCAAATTCATGGGTTATTTTAGCATCTGACAAAATAAGGACTGAAGTGAAATGTAATGCAATCTAGTTTAAGAAACAATTTCTAGAAACACTGCCTGGCAGTTGCTGAAGCCAAGGGCAGCAGGTTGGTTTTATCTCTGCAGAAGGAAGATGAGGCAGCTGGTCTTTTGATAGCACAGGATAGAAGGGTTTTATTATTATGCAGAGATTTGTTGAGAATTAGATGAAGACTTGAGATGTCAATTTAAACAGTGCAGATATCAAAAACATAATTATTCTTTAGATTAATTGAGAGTTGAACAAGTATACACTAGGAACAGAAAAAATTGCCATTGAAAATTCTGTAGAGGTGAAGTGGGTAATGGAGGTAACTTCCAAGGAAAACTTTGGCTATCTGGGATGGGGTGTAAATATTATCTGAAAACCAGGAACTGATCATGTGGGAGGTGTCATGAGTTTCTGGGATTACTGTGACGTGAGATGCAATTTCTCTGCAATATGAAAGCAAGTGGCATCCATCCCATAAGTCACATGATACTGCAGACATTTAAAAATAATTTTAAAATCTTTGGATGAAATCTGTATATTGTTAATGTATACAAAATACTTTGTGGAGTGCAGATTTTTTTTCACAAAAAAAAAGACAAGCAAAGTGCAATTTTCCATCAAAATTTTTTTTAATTTATTCTTCTGCATATAAACAAATAGTACAAATTGCTATAAAAACTCTATGTGTTTTATCAAGTGTAAATAACAGCATCTATTTTCCATCGTGTGCTCATCTATCAAAGATTAATTTTATAGCTTTTACATCTAATTATTTGTAATGGTCTCATGGTAACATTTCCTATGAAATCACCTGTTCTGGTAGAACCACTAAAACAAGGCATGCAAATGTTTCCCTTGCCTTTGCAACCACTTCCCTGGTCTAAAGGGCAGACCTTATATTCTTTTCCTTCTGGAGCAGCTCACAAGACAAAATCTGAAATATTTTGTAGCCCAAACAGAAGTCAACATGGGGTGGAAGAAGTCCCTCTGATGGTTTATCACTGCTTGCAGTCCTTCCTGCAGGTCTGTGCCTGATAGGTAACTGTGCTGTTAGTTTAGGCCAGGTATGAGCAATTGCACAGTGTATTCTGTAAGGTGATGTAGAAAACACAGGGAATTTTGGTTCAAGCAGCAAAGGAATGAATTTCCGAAAGAGCTGGAGAGGAAACAACAATAAATATCTAACTGAGGTCTAAGTTTCAGTCCAGCAGCAGAAACACAAGAGGACTAATATTAAAAACTTGCCCTCTCTATAGAACACATATTTCCAGATCTGTAAGAGCCACCCTCCCTTCCCAAGGTGGGATCCAGCTGTGCTTCCACTGTCTCTGCCTCTGTTTCCTTGCTGCAAAACCTTGCAGCAAAAGCCACTGCAGTAGGTGCTGGCTGCCCACTCCTGCACTTCTGAACACTGCCTTTGGACAACTTTCCTTCATTTTCCTTGGTGTCATTTCCACCAGCCGAAATCTCTAAGCCCCTAAAACCTATCTTCTATGGGAATGAAAAGATTTCCTCTCCTGCCATAGTTTGCTATGTCTGTCCTTCAGCATCTTGTTTTCAAGAATAAACAATTCCAGTCCATTCATTCTTTCATTGTGCGCTGTGTTTTCTAGGCCTTGAATATATTCTTCATTTCTTTCCCCTGCTGTAAGTGATCATTTTTATAGTCTGGTGGCCACAGTGGAGGTAATCCTTACCCTGTGACACATGCAACATCAATAGAGCAACATGACTATTTTATCAAATTCATGCTTGCAAGTTGCTGCAATTCCCTGGTCTATAGATAAGCTACTTGCACAATCCGACATTGTTAATTTTTTTTCAGATGAAAAATACTCTATTTACCTACTGACTTGTATCTGTGGGTTTACTTTATTTTTGCTTGTCTAGAATTCAAATTAACTTTGACCATCCCACATCCATAGAGTGAGTGGTACCAGAGGCAGTGCAGAACTCTTTTTGAGACACTTCTCTGAGACACTCTTCTCCCCTGACACAGAGCAGCTGACAGCTGCTCTCTGGATATGATTTTCAAACTATTTCAAAATCCTTACTAAAGTCAGGGCATGACATTTACTGCTTCTCCTTTGTCCATAGCACCTGTTATCTGAAACAAATAATGTCAAATCAACCCCATTCCCCACTTCTGTTACAGTGTAATGTCCATTGTGGATGTGTCAAATGTCATGTTATCTTCTAAGTATTTCTAAGGAGTCCAAGTATTTTTCTGCATGTTGAAGTTAAGCCAGCTGGGATATTTTCTTTCTGCATCCTGTCCCTGTTAAAACATCTGTTGATATAACTGAGTACAGCTGCAATAGCATTCATGTTACAAGGTCTCTAGAAGTTTCACAGCCAATGATGGGAATCTTTAGACACAGTGATGGATGGTTTTGACAGCAGCAGTAACTCACTGTGACTGACTCATTCTTAAGTCCTTACAGCCACTCCATGTGTAAAACTTACTGCAAAGGCCTAAACTTACAGGCACCAAGAGGAGAGTTCAACCTTGCTCTGAAGCAGCAGGTTCTAGCTACAACTAGGTGTGGAACAAAGCCTAAGCAACAGCTTAATGTTGGTAAAAGTCATTTTACAGCATGGTAGTTTTTGCTGAAGCCTAGTGCAAATTTTTAATTGCATAAAAAAAATCATCTGATCTAAGAAATGTTTCTTTAGGACTTCCTTCTCCCTTAACTTCTAGTTTAGTAAAAGTAGTCCAGTATGTGAAAACTTAAAAAAAATTTTAAATTCTCTATTTTCTGATTTAGTTGTTGTCAACTTCTAATATAAAGGGTAAAACAATGGCAAAGCGTATAAGTGTTACCTCTCATGTTAAAGTAAAAATACTTTGTTATTAAGATTAAAAATTCTGCATTTCACGAATTAGCAGCTGTATCTTTTGTTATATACAGGCTAACTCCATGTTTGTCTAAAAGATTTCCATCTGTTTACATAGAGTGAGGTGCTAGAGGTGCCTGAAACTATATTACAAAGATGTAAGAGGAGGGGGATTCAATAATACCATCTATATGCTATAATACCATCTATATGCTATAATACTTGGCAAATAAGTATTGTACGATATAAGGTTTCTAACCAATTTAATCTATAACTCATGTGGTCTGGTTTTCCTAATTGAAGTGATATTTAAAATTGCACCAATTTGTGAGTAGAACTGGATTCTGTTCAACTGTCAGGAGTATTGTATTATAATAACCTGCTTCACACTAAGTTTTAAAACATAAAATCTGAGTAATTTTAAATTCAGTGAAGGTGCTGTTAGCTACACACACCTGTCTGTTAAAAGCTGCCTCAGTAAAATGGCTTAGATCATTTAAGAAAAATGAAATGGATATAGTAAAAAATACTGAAAGATGTGACAGGCTGTGGGTGAATAGCTAGAGCCCATTCCAGTTCTTGGATATGCTTGTGACTTCCGATCATGCACATTAGGGAGCAGAATTTGGGCCAAATAGTAAGTATTTGACTAGAAAGTTGGATATAGAGAGGTATGAACACAATAAAAGAACAGCTGGCAAACACATTCTGTAAAACAAATTGAAAATTAAGTTGAAGACAATACACTTAAACAAAAAACCTTAATTCTTGCATTCATTTCTTGAGTCTGTTTTTAAAGGAAATTTGAACACAGGGGAAAAATTAAATACCATTAAATACTTTCAGGAGGAGAGTGATGTCATTGTTGCAATTGAGCTATATCAGTATAGCTGGTTCAAATATCAGGCTTCCAGCTCGTAAAGAGCACTGGGAGAATAGGCCCACAGGAGAGGAAGAAGCTGAGAAGAAACTGGAAATGGAAAACAGAAGTCTGATATGTAAATTGCTTGTACAGTTGACTTACTATAATAGAAGGCATTTGTTGCTTAACAGCAATAACTAAAAAACAGCAGCATTGTTACAAATTGTTATAGAATTTGAGGGTAGGATGAAAAAGATCAGTCAGCGGACAATGGTTTGAACAATGGTTGCAGGAGAAGTCAATTACTCTGAAAACATTAAAAAAGGAAGAAGAGCCTAGAAGTGAAAAAGAATAATGAGAAGATGCCCGATTTTTGTTGACCAATGAAGCTACATAAATAATGTACTTTTGGTCACTTTCATAGAGGATGTAGCAGTCAGTGCTTTAGGAGAAAATGGAAGAGTATTGCTCTTGATTGGCCTCCTTGCATTCAAAACCCTTGTGAAAATCAGAGTAGATCTATGTTTTGATTGTTCTCTCTGTTCTTTAATGAAGGGGACAAAATAGCCCCAAGGAAATGTGAAGAGGTTGATTATTATTGATTCAGTACAAAGCAAGGCTTGTGCGGAGCAGCAACATCTCTTATTCGACCAACTTACTCAGCATCAAGGGAAGTCCTATTTTGAGCAATTTACAAACGGAGGTTATTCTGTTGGTCTGCTGCACTTGCATCCAGTGGACTTGGACATACCACAACAAAATTGTCCTAAGCACAAGCTCTGTGAGTGAGAGGAAATTCCGCTTACCTGACTTTATATTTTCTTTCGGCATGCTGAGTGCTCGAGGTGCACCCTTACAGATAACTTGGGCTGGTGTCCCTTGGCCGTGCAAGGGGTGGAGAATGTACCAAGAAAGTCTAGACAACATCTGACCATGTCTTGGATTCCTACCTTCTGCTGGCAGGCATTGACTACTCGGGGATGGAACACGCTCTGTAGTGCTCATGTATGGAACAGGTCCTGTATTTGCAATTTGTCTGTTGGGACAGGAGTGCCTGATGCCTGTTATAGCCATTCCTTTCCCTGGTAGGATTTATCCCTTCACTATCTTCAAAGTCAATTCCTGGGGAAAATGGAGTACTTTCTTACCAAGGCATTCCACTACTCTGCTGTTAACCAGAAGAGTTCATGAATCCTGAAGGATGTGTGTGGCACTCCTTCAGCTCCTTGCTGTTGGTGAACAACAGGGACGGATGCTGATGTATCCTCTAGTTGGTCTAGGAGCAAAAGAGCACCCTGGTACTCAGGGATGCTCTATGTCAAATGCCTGAATGTGGATTCCTTCTGTCACATGGAGGTATAGAAGGGAACTTCTGAGCCTCCAAGAATGTGGCTTGCATGGGCTCTTAGGAAAAACTTGATAGTATTCACGACGTCTCTCTTTTGCAATCTCTTAAGATCATCTTAAAGCTATTATTATGTATTTTTTAAATTATTATTTTAATCTGGGATGGTGCTATTTTTTTAAATTATGAATCTGCTCTGTTGCCATTTGAATAATTTTAAATAAAGTGTGTATGTTCAAGACTTATAAGACCTATTTCATATGTTGTTTTGACCTGCCTGAATCCAGAACAGCCCTACTGGATTAGGTTAATGGTCCCTCTGAACTAATATTTTGCCTTTGACAGCAGCCAGACAGCAGCACATGCTGAGGCAAGGAATATAAACAAGGGCAAACATGATCCTTGATAGATACTAGTTTTTGGTAATCTGCAGCCTTTTTAACACTAAGGCTGCATTTGCACTAATGTATTTAACAGCCCTTTGAGGCTTTGTTCTACGAACTTGTGTAAATTATGTAGAAGTTAATGCTCTTTTTCTCTGTTGGCAGTCAATGCTTCTGATAGTGTTTTGCAACCAGCTACAAGCAATCATGGAAAAAGTGCTCCCTTTGGTTTTATCTCTGAGTTTGCCACTCAGTAGTTTCATGACTAACTCCTGATATGAGGTGTTAATCTTATCTGCCTCTCTGATATTTGAAAGTCCCACTGTATTTGCTGCACCCTCTTCCAGCTCTTTCACCAGAATCCTGAATGGTTTGATCTGTGTTCACATGGAAGCTGTTACAGGTTTCTAAGATAATCTTCATCACTCTCGTTTAAGTATTTTTCCCTCTTCTGATGTGAGAGGACTGTAACTACACAAAGTGTCAGGGAGTGGCTATACCATAGATTAGCAGAGCAATGCAATGGCATTTTCTGTTTGGGTTCATTATTTCTAATCATGCTTTCACATCTTTTTGCCTTCATGAGCGCTGCTGAGCATCAAGATCCACTTTCCACACAACTATTTATATAGAATCCAATGTAATTTTCATGTTATATCTAATTAAGCAACAATGAATTCTAATGTATTTAGGGTTATTTTCTTTGCATGTGCAATCCTGCTTTGAATTTTGCTTGCCACTTTCTTGCTTGTACGATACCACGAAATTCTTCTGTTTTTGAGTCAGTCTGATACCTGCACTGTTATTTTGTAGAGTCACTTTTCTTACTCTTGAATATTTCAGTTTCTGGGAGGATTTTGCACAGATCCTCTGGCAGTTCAGTTTCTTTCAGAGCCCTTAATGCTCCTTGCAGTTTCAAGAATACCATTAGATCATGCCTTGATCTGTCACTTTCTCAGTAACTCTTAGACTTGAGCAGTGTAATATCCCTTTGTAAAAAACACCCTCAGCTCTTTCACGTTAGTATGTTAACTAATTCTGCTCTTTATTATTGTTTCAACCACATGGATACATAACAAATATTAAATTTCCTGTTCTAGATATTTCTGGGTCCTTTTTGGAACATTCCGGAAAACTGGTGTCCTACTAATGTTTTTTGGCTGTAAGGGGAGATTTTGGGCGACAGAGGAGAAAAAACATGATGTCACACCATGGATGTCACTTAAGAATTAAATCTTGCCTCAGTAATTCAGCAAAAAGGAATATACCCCTCTGTGTTTTGCAAGTTAACTAAGAGTCTTCAGGACTTACATCTTTCTTACCTATCTTTTGTTGCCCCTCTCTCTTCATCAGTGGGCTTTGCTAGAGCTTTGGCACACTAACACTTGTGTAAGGTGAAGGGCAGCACTTTAAAGACACCTCTCACCCAAGCCATACAGGAGAACATTGTCTGAGAACCAATACCCTGCACACACAACAGGGACAAGCAGTGCATCAGCAGGCCTTGGGGTTCAGCATAGCTACTAGAAGGAAGGAGACATGGAGTCTAGTAATGACTCTATTTGTATTGGAATGATTGTTTACTAAGTCTCCTGAATATGAATTTTCATGCATTCACATAGCACATGTACAGTTTCTTGCTTATAGAACTGAAAACTTATATGTTGGGATTTTCTGTAAGCCTCAAGAACAGTTTATCTTTTCCTTGGATATTTTAGCATTTTCCCATTCAAAGTGCTCATCTTCACCCTTTAACTCTTCTTCTGGTTTGCTAAGAAATAGCTCTGCTTTATTTCTTTCTTGGCGTAAGTTTTCAAATGTTGAAGTCTAAAAGGCAAACTCAGAGGTTGCATCAATGCACTGTAAAAAGGCATTTTAACACTCTGTTAAATGTCCAGTAGCAGAATGATATTTCCTCTGTGATCACCTGAGAAAGTAAGTGAATTTTCAGCAGATGGAGCGCTGTTTTATTACCCCCATGAAAACTGAAATTAGAAATTCATCACCGTTATCAAGGTCTAATTTCTTTAGTTTGTCTGCCAGCATATACACCTGCATTGTATTACCCATTGTCAGTTTTCCATGGTTTCTGCGCACAACGTAAGCAGTTAAACTAATTGGCAAGTAATCAAAGTTTTTCCCATGTTAGTGTTTTCTTGTAACTATCTTATTTGGTAGTGAAACAAGAAATCTAATGACTAATAATCTTGATTTGTGAAGGTGGAAACTTAGCAGTATCTGCTTTTAATCTGAGATTTTGCAATGGGAAAACTTTCTTTGAGCTATGGCTTTAGTCAGGGGAAGGTGCCTCCCTAATGAAGATGTAGTCAATGTAATTAAACTCAGGAGGAATATAGCTGTATTTGCAAATTCAGAGTTGGGTGATGGCTCTGTGCTGCCAGGCTGCACAGCAGTGCTGCAGGGCTGGGTGCAGACACCAACTCCTGGCATTCAGGGCCCAAAGACACCCTTACTTTCCTTGCTGCTCTCTGGTTTTGGAGCCACTAGCACCTGGCAGGAGGTCAAAGGCTGGTGGCACGCAGCCCCTGAGCACTAGCAAGGTGTGATGCAGCCACCAGCCTTTCCAAAGGACTGAGCCAGAACAGTGCCCTGGCATGTGCTGCACTCCTCATGAGGAAGTTTGTGCAGAGCATGGAATGGTGCTTATGAAAGAACCCAGCTCTGAATTTGGGATGTTCCTCTACCCCAGCTGAATTCTCACCTCTCAGGCTGGTCTGTGCACTGTAAAAATCAAAAGTCATAGCACTGAATGCCTAGTCAAAGTCCATGATACAAGGTGGATATTTGGTTATTCTTTTTTGTTTTATTAAATCTGATTCAGCAAATAAAACCTCTATAGCTGCTTTGTATTTCCCTGCTAATGCAGCCCTGTTGGAAGGAAAATTTATGAGCTAGGAGACTATTTGTATGTTGCTTTAAGGATGTAAGTTGATCTACTTGAATTTGGCCATCAAAATGGCTGCAAGTGACTTTAGGTTAAGAACAAAAGTGATTATCAAAGAGCAGAGCTATGAAATGCATCCAGCTCTTCTTGAGAAGTGATCCCAGCTTGCTTAAGAAACACAGACATGGCAGATTCAGCCTTTCCGAAAAGCTGAAAAACGCCAGTTTCTTTGTGTTAACTTTGATTGACCATCTCTAAAGGTGCTGAGACTGGCGCTGTCTGTAGCTTAGTTTTGCTGCAGCCTCAGTGGATGTTCGTAGTAGTGGACCAGGTCCTTCAGCAAGATACTTGGCCTAGTAACCAGAGCTAGATTTACTTTTTTGTCTGCACAGGTTTGCAAATGTTAGAAAGGAGTGTTTGCAGCAGCTCTTGTTGACTGGTACTATTGATGCTTCTCACTTCAGAAGTTTGGAGTAATCCAGACCAGAAGCAGGAACTATAAATATGAAGTACATAAAAAAATTAGTCCCTCTCCTTAGAAGAGATTAAAATAATGGAAGAATTCATTAAAAGATGATGTGACTGTCTTTAATAGTTAAAAGATAGTATGATAGCTTCAACACATAAGATACCATCTGAAGCCTGCCTTGTGAAATTGATATGTTAGTACTTGGGAACTAAATTATTTTCAATAAAAAAAAAGTTTGAGTCAGCTTTATCTCAGCTGAGGTCTATTATTGAACATTCAACTGGAGAGAAGGCACACAGAGCCCTTCTCTTCCCCTTCCATTCTCAAGCTCTAAAGGATTAAAGTAATCTCTCCTATGGTAGTGAGTGTAGAGAAAGCACTTTCCTTACTCTCCCTTCTCAGGGTCCCAGGGGAAAGCATGCTCTTTACAGGAATAAGGCCCTTCCCTGCTGGCAGTCTCCCCCTGTCTCTCTTTTGAGCACTTAAGCCTCTATGAGCCGTTCTTGGTCCCTTAATGAATTCAAAGGTAAAGTCAAAGCTTACCAGGCATAACATTTCCTCTAATGTACTTGGAAACACCTACCTCCATGCAGTGTAGTCAGCATCCCTACTCTGGCTTTATACTTGTGCAGCTGAGAGAATTGTGCACGTTCCTCTTTCTTGGGTGTTGTTTTACGTAAGCTGTAAAAGCTCAAGCAGGTGTTAAGTGAAAATTCCTACCCGAGATGGTGAGAAAACCAAAGAGCTCCTTAGTATGAAGATCGTTAAATAACTACTTACAACAAAATACATTTTGGGGGTTTTTTTTATCAGGCATGATAACTGTTGAACAGGTATTTCAGAAAAAAACCCCAACCCTGTAGCTTACCAGCACCTAAATTTTCAGTTGCATAGTTCATTTTGGTTTGGGCTATGTTAATGCCATTTCACAATCAAACAATCTCGGTTTAAAAACTTGTTCCAGTTTCAGCCCATGCTTATTTATGTATAATTCTCAGTCAGCAGCTGGTTGTAACTTGGGTAAGATTGAATTGAATTTAGATGCTAAGATGAAAATACTCCCTTTAGATAGAAAAATTAATCTTTGTCACCAAGGTTACAATTTCTAAAGCCATTCTATTTTGGAAAAAAAATTTTGGAAAAAATATTTTGGAACATTGTTTTCTTGTGACTTAAAAATCAGTGCTTGTTGTACTGCCTAATATATATTCTATGTGATAAATATTTGGGCTAAATAATATTTTATTTTGTAAGCTAAAGGTCTAATTTTTAAGGTTTAGTAGAACCAATTAATTAGGAAACGTACTAGGAGCTGAGTGGCCATGCTGAAGGTGATCACTGCCGTTCAAACAGAAATTTCTTAGATGCACAGAGATGTAAGATACTCCTATATTGTTTATACATCCATAACATCATTCCCCTGCTCTTCAGAATGAAGTCTCTAGCTCTCTGTAGACACCAGTTACAAGTTAAAAGCGGCAACGGTTGCGTTGGAAGTAGCACTTGGCATGTGAACACCGTCTGCTAGGTCTGCTCTTGAATGTTACAAGCTCTGAGGGCAGCGTCCACAGGAAATTGTACAAGGCTAAGAGAGTGAACAAGCTGCCCTAGAGTACCTGAGCAGTAACTATACTCTGGTAAAATGTTAACATTCTTTATAGTGGCTGTATTTAGCATTGTTTAGTTTTCTCCCCTTCTGATGACAAGTGAAAGATTTTATTTCAGTCTGAATCACACTCTCCTCCATACATATTCTGTGGTTCCTGGATGATATTTGGCTCTTTCACTTAACAGTTGCATGATTGACGGCTGATTTTATATTAAAATCCCCCAACTTTTCTGGGAGCACATCCCAAATATGATGACTGGAAGTAGAATTTCAGAAGTAAAATAATTGTTATTCTATCTAGAATTCACAAATTCACTTTACCTATTCTACCATGTGCCAATAAAACCCTGAATTAAACAAAAAATTGTCTGAAGTGATGCAAAAGATCTTGTCCCCACTTGTGCAAGTCAAGCAGCAAGCCCCCAGTTAAACACTGTTTTAGTTGAGCAAGAACAAATCCCATGTGTTTCAACAGGAAAAGCAGAACTTGGTTTTGTATTCTTCAGTGAACATAGTCCAAACCTACCATGAGCGAAGCCTAAAGCAAGAGCTTTTTATTCATTGTTTTGTTGGGGGGTTTGGTTTTGTTGTTTTTTTAATTGCAGTAATGGAAATTCAAAGTCCTAGAAGAAAGGTCGTGTGTTTCTATGTAAAATGCTTCCACTGTGCAATAATGGCAAAGGTCTGAAAACTAATAAAAAAATCACTCAAGTGAATAAAGCAAAAAAAGGCATCTTGCAACCACAATTTATACATTGCCAAATTGTCCCTGAGAGCATCATGCAAAAATTATATGTGAATTCATTGCAAGGAGCTTAGAGCCTTCTATGTTCACAAGTAGTTAACAGTGTGCAATGCAGTTCTGGGGCCAACTTCACCTTAGAATCTTTAACATATTGGCATTTATCACACCATTTATATGTGTGAGACCAGAGCTCTTGATCCTGCCAAGGATAGAGAGCTCCAGTTGTTGTAAGCAAGGAGCTGTACTTACAGCAGACAAATCCTATGGTTAATGCAAGAAGCAGGGCAGAGCTAAGACCGGATCCATACCCAGCCTCTGGGAGTGGGAAATGGGGAGGTACTGGAGCAGTTTCAGAAATACATTGTCACCTCTTTCCTGCAAAATCCTACTTCATGGCTGACTGATAAAGGGGTGGAAAATATTGTTGTTGATCAATGAATGTCAACAGTTCAGAGCCCATCTTGAGCTGATTTCTAGAATAAGCCTTTTTCCTACACAAGCATCTCTAACACCACAGCTCTGCAGAGGTAGCCCAGGGCTGTGCAACCACAGAGGCACTTTGTCTTGGGTGGGGGAGCAAAATCCAGCTTTGTTTTGTGCCACAGCTCCTGCCAGCTTGTTATGCTCCCCTGGGGTAGGGCCTGGTCTGTGGTAAGATCAAACCAGGCAAAAGAATAATAAAAAAATGAGTAAGCTATATAGGGGAGCCACTCTTCCCAGTCTGCAGCACTGGGATGCTCCACTAAAACCTTGTGCAAAGTTTTTAATGACACTCGGATGGTTTTTCTAATGGGCACAGTGAATTTTTCGAGTGGCATGCCTGATTGCTCTCACATACTCTTGTAATAAAGCAAACAACCACGATTACTGAGCGCTCCAGCCAAAAAAATGTGATATTAAAATAAGAATGCAAAATATCTGGACTTTGCAGAGCATTTAGGTATGCGCATAAATCCACAAGATTTGGTTTTGCAAAGGTCTTGTCTTGTTCAGATGATGTTTTTGGCACGTGAATATCGATTGTTTCATAAGGCCACAAGCGTCCACTCTGGCTATCTAGAGCGGCCTCTGACATACAGCACGACACAACTTCACAGAAACACTGCAACTGCTCTTGCCTGTGGTTGAGGCTGCATGTTTATTTTAGAGTAAGAGCCGGTGCGGAACCCTGACCCTGCTGAAGTCTTTAGAAATAATGTAACAGCCTTTTGGAAAGGCAGAGCTTTTTCAGAGAAGCTTAAGAAACACAATAAAAATCAGACATTGAAGGCTCTCGGCTCTTTGATACTTTAATCTTCCAGTATTACATGTGGTATCTACATGGTCATGTCATTCATGTAATGGTTTCTGTAATAATTGGCCTGTAGAAAAAATATTTTATTTTCCAGTAGAAAAAAAGAAACAAGTTGCATTTTGTATTTTTGTAAGCTCACGTTGGAGCTCTTGACTGTCAGATCCTTTCACCGAGTACAAGGGCTTGGAAGCACTGACCAAGCAGTCTTGCTATGCTTGGATCATCCACTCGGAAATTTTGGTGCCGAGGCATCGTGCAAGAGAGCTGCACATTTTCTTATGCTTTCTTACAACAATCTCTCAATCATTTCTCTTCTATATGATATAAAACTCTATATCTACCCAAACCCAAGTATTTTACAATAATTATACTATATACCTATGTGGTATATAACTACTTATTATAATTAAAAAGTATATAATCACATAGTTCATAAAACAAGTGGCCATGAAGAACCATCAGGGTATAAGGAAAAAAGAAAGTTAAATCATGCAAGAAACTTGGTTGTTGTAATAATTTAAGGTCTGGGATTCATTTAAGCTCTAAATTGGCTACAGTGTACTTGTGAGTCCTTGTTGGTTTATTATGCTATAAGGACCCTGAGTATCTTCTCTGTACCCATGAGCACTGCTAGCCTCCTTGATCGGCTATTGTAGTTCTGTTAAAATATTTCAACTACATGGTCGAGGAACCTTGTGTCTTGCTGCAGCTGTCGTATCCCCCAGATCTTTTCTGTTTCACTGTTATCCTGCCCCACAGCGAGCATGGAAAGTGT
Organism: Melanocharis versteri; assembly: GCA_013397845.1. Lineage (NCBI taxonomy): Eukaryota > Metazoa > Chordata > Aves > Passeriformes > Melanocharitidae > Melanocharis > Melanocharis versteri. Next base: position 1,003,971 of record VZTG01008820.1, on the reverse strand, counting down.
TTAAGGACTGGCAGTTGCAACTGATATAAATTGCCTCTGGAGGACTGAGAAACAGTGATGCTCTGTTGGTAAAATTTTGACTTGTTATAGAATTTTCCCTCAAAAGCTTGGTTGATCATGTCACAATATCAGCAACTTCTCACTTAACATTATTAGAATGACACGGCTTAAGTTGCTGTATATATGCTGTAATCACGATTTTCCTTCCCAGAGAAAGATTAAAATCTAGCTTTAAGTCTTTTAATGACAAACTCTGCTCGTAATATATTTTCTATATCCTTTTTTTTTTTGCTTTTTTCTGGCATCTGTCCAGAAATAGCTGTTCTACTGTATAAAGTAATATTGCTTCCAAGTACTGGATTACTTTATAAAATCCAGTATGAAAACTGATTGCTTCACAATACTATGAAGACACCTTTAGAGATATTAAGGATATAACTTTTGTTGAGACTAGCAACTACTTAATGTTTGTCAGAAGTAGAGCACTGGATCCTACAAGAAATAAATAAGGGAGAAATGCCTTTAGGTTTTAAAGTGAATCCTTAAAAAGGAAAGACATCTTGAAGCAACTGGAGATAAAGCAAAAATCTTCAGACTGCAATGCAGTAAAGACTTCAAGGCTGTATATGTGCACATGTGCACACTCAAATACACATGTGCATGTATGTTAATTTATGTATAAATTCATCCGAAGTCAGTTGAAATTGTCAACACTAGGTAGGATCTTCAAAAAACTGTGTGTCATAGTACAAAAAATCAGATTTTTTTGATGTTACTGAAGAATATAATTCTTTTTCACGGGGCTCTCTCATTCAGGATATTTCTTATATTTATTGGACTGTGCACAGTAACGAAGGCTGATTCTAGGTATGCAGGTGTCCTAGATCTATAGTATAGCCCAAAAAACCCCCACCAATTTTGACACAAAGAAATGACTGTGAAAGCCCTACTACCAGAGGTACAATCAAGAATAAATTATCCATTTGTCTGTAGAATATCATCTCTTTTATTCAGAAAAATATATGGTGTAATTTTTCAGTGTAAAACAGGCTTTTTAGTGACTTGTTAGTATCTATGAATTTAAATGGACACTTTTATAATTCTGGGTTTTTTAATAAAATCATCAGTATAGCTCAGAAGAGGCCATTTTCCTGAACACAGATTATTGACTCTTCAAGTGTGAGTGATGCATAGCAGAAAATAAAGTAAAAGTGACAGACTTTTCTGCTGTAGGGTAGTTATAATTCATCTGAGTCTTATACAATTCTATTCTATCCAAAGTTAATAGACTAAAATTTTCCTGGGCACTGAATTTCTAAGTTTTGTGGGATTTCTAACCATAATGAGTTTGGCCCAAGGAGACAAAGACATATTTATCTTAGTTTTAGCCTAAAAAAAAGCTGCAGAAAACCTACAGTCATGGCCATAAGTTGGCAAGTCTTCTCCTAGGAATATGTCTTTATCACTGGAATGCAGCTCAAACTGGCTACTGTGTTTATCTAAAAAATATCCACAGAACAATATTTAAGAAGGAAATTCTTCTTGACTTGCTGGGGAAAAATCCCTGAGATGCAAATGTGAGAGTGGTTTAGTGTAAGGCATTGTGGCTCCCCAAGGATCAGAAAGGAGACAAAGGGAGGATCATTCAGCTTTTGGAACACCTTACTCAGCAAGGTCTTCTTTCAAATCATTTTCTGTTTTTTTCTGCAGGTAGGATATTTGAGTCTGATGGTGTCACGGAAGGAGCTGTGTTTGATCACTGCTTACTCTTGTTACCTCTGCTCACTTGTGCAGCCACTGGCACACTCTGTCTTCTGATGAAATAAAAACCACACAAAAAGCACCCCAAACCTTGAATGATTTTAATCCTGAATCTTGAGCTTAGACTCGCGAAAAAGCAACAAAATTGAGCTGCTCCAGGGGTTGCAGGACTAAAGTCTGGTGTTCTACATCTGCCTGCCGTGTGGATTGTCTGATACGGAAAGAGTTGTGAGCTCTTTGCCACGTGGCCTTCACTGAGCACTGATAGGGCCTTTCTCTGCCACCCATCTTCCTTTCACTGAATTCATAGAAACTTGATGTCTTTGGGCTCTCTTTTGAATTTTTCCAGTAGGTACAAAGTTACTGGGGTAGACTGATATACACAAAGCAAGATTGCATAAATTCCATTTCCCTAGGGAACCAAAATAAAAACCTGCAGTCTTAACAATCCCTTGAGAGCAAGGCCTAGGCCTGCTGAAGTCTGGCGGGACACTTAGCACTTGATTTCAGTGGGATCCATGTTTGGTTGCAGGACTTTGTACCTAGTTGGAGCAGTTCTGTGCTTTGGAACTGATAGATGTGGAACACATTTAATAACATGACACTAGCTGGCTCAATGCTTAATTTTCTTGTGTGAAATCAGTGCTTGTCCTTTTCTCATGCCCACAAACACAGGATTAAAGATGTGCAGTCAGGCCCTGAATTTTTCACTGCTGCCTCACACCATGGACTACAATGCATAGCAGAAGTGGAAGCCTCTTGGATTAAGGGGGACGTGCATTTAGATGAACTTGGTGGGTCTGTTCAGAACAAGTTTTTCACATGTACAATGTTAAATATGAGTCTGTGCTGCATATTGACCGATATTGTGGCTTGGAAATTAAAAATATTGGAAACAGCAGCAGGCTTGATTTAGGTATCTTGAACAAAGGAAAACACCCAGTGCAGTTTGAAACATTTGGGTGTTGAGAATGGGGGTCATAGAGAAGGTGTAGTGAAGGAGCTCAGGCAGACCTGCAGCTTTCAGGAGTAGCTGTGTGGAGCCCAGCAGGCTGCTCTGCAAAGGTAGCTGGCACGAGGTGCTTGTAGACAGGCAAATAAGCCAGGAACCACTCATGATTCATGCTTTGCATACAGAGGTCTCAAGATTGTATTTGCAGCTCTTCTCACTCCCTTTGTTCATAGCCAATTCCAGAGTAAAAGGAAGAACTTGCAGCACAAAAGAGAAATACAAAGGCAACATGGTGATATATTATTTTCATTTTCCCAGGAATTATAGCCCTCCTTTATCCATACAAAAGGTTGGAACAAATAAAATTTACTATCTTTTGTTGTATTTGGAAAGGAAAAGAGTCTTTTCTCTTGAAATAGAATTGAAGTGAGAAGCAAGAGCCCTTCTCTCTTTCTGAAATTTGAATACTGAAACAGTCTGAATTCAAGAGTTTTAATCAAGGGCTATTGATAGCTCGCCTGCCTTTGCAGGCCATTTCCCTGCCTGAACTCTGAAAATCTGTTCTGTTTCTCTGCCACAGAAACATAAATGGTGGTTCCTGGCCCTGCGTTCACCTCAGTAAAAGTGCCTTCCCCCAAGACTGCACTGTGGCGAGCTCGCAGGGTCCCCTCATTCACTGGCTTTACACAGGGACCCACAGAATACATTCTATAGTTGATTTTAGTGAAAATAGAACCGGTTCCTCCTGGATGTAGCTTCTGACTGTCAGCAGATTTCGCGCCTGTAGGAATTACGGTAATGCTTTACTCAATTTATGAGTGCAAGAAATCCCACGTTATGCTTGGCCTGTTTGTCTCAAATGGAGAGAAAAAGAGAATGGATGGCACACAGCTCAAGCATTAAGACACAGTGAACATTTATTGTGGCAAAGAAGAAGCAAACCCTCAGAGCCGGACAAACTCTTCCAGTTCTGAAGATCTCAAGGATAGTAAGGGCAGCATTTCATGGGGACTGCATTTCTCATCAGGCCACAGCCAGGTGTTTGGGCTCAGGACAAGGATTGATGTGCTGCATGTCCTCTCTGTACCCTCACTCTGTTGCACGGTGGAGTGCAGGAAAGATTCTGACTGTTCTCCATTCTTCTCCCTCCTGTCCCTAACCAACATTCTCCAGAGCAGGATATGTTGCTACTCACAATCCAGCAGCACCTCTGTGGCTGCTCCCTCCCCTGCTGCTGTGCCGAGCGAGGGCTTCACCACCAGCTCCTTGGGCTGAGGGTGCTGCAATGCGAGGGCTGAGTCCTGCCCATCCCTCTGGTTTCCACACGGCTGCACTCCCCTTGGAGACATGGGGTTGTGTTGTGTGGAGAGGATGAAGCCCTAAATATGAACACAAAAATGTACCCTAAGTCAGAAATTAAAAGTATCAATGTTTTTATTGTGGGGATAGGATTTGGGAGGAATGACCCAGGAGTTCCCTCATGACAGGAAAGCTGTAAATGTCATGTACTGAAGGAAAAGGCTGATGTCTGTGAGGGTGGGCTTTACAGGTAGGTGGAAGGGGGCTATCTCCTGCAATTTAGCTCCTAATAAAAAAAACAAAAAAACCAGCCCTTTGAAAACCCTGTGGGCCTTTGTGTAACAATATAGCACATTATACTTGCTGGCAAATCCCAGCTATGGTGGTAAGCTGGCTGCTGAGTTTGTGTTTCGTTGTGACTGCCCTTCCTGGGCTCTCTCTGCCTCTACCCCATCTGCAGAGTCTCAGCCACCTCGTAACTCTCTTCCAGGTCAGACCTCATCCATGCATGGGGTGCTGGGCACCCTCAGTGATTTCTCAGGACCTGCCAGTTCCATCGTGGGTATTTATCACAGTGCAGGCACCATGCACCCGGTTAGTTTTTGGCTTTGTCTATAGCTTGGGTGCAAAAATACAATTGCCACCATATGTCTGGGAGCTCTGCTTGTGTTTCCATCATGGCCTCTTGTTTTACAGCACTTTTACCAGAGTCCTGTGCTTTCAGCCTTGAGTGAAGCTTTGGTCGGTATTTTGGCTTTCTGCTCTAGCAAATCCCTGAAAGCATCTATGCTGCAGGATATCTTCCTGTGGTGAGGCTGAGTAAGTGTCTTTGGCAAGTTCAGTCAGGTCGAAGAACTAAGCATGGATCCATGAAGAGACCCAGAGACGTATGTGTGTCCTAGAGCAGATAGATAAATTTGATATGTTGATTCTGTAGGGCTACTGATAATTAAACAGAAAGTGCATTTGGCAAAGGCAACGTCAACACTCTAGAGACACAGAAATATCAAGGCAGCTCAGCACAGAGTTACTAAGTGAAGGACTTGTGGCAGCAGAGCAGCGAGGGCCATGTGAATTCCACGGGGAACAGGCTTCCTGCAAAATGGATTGATGTCTGCTCTAAGGAGGGCTGCTTTATGTAGCCTGAGGTACTAAATCACTTTGAAAACCAGTCTGATGTATGCACCAGGTACTTTAATGTAAGCTAACCACGGTTAAAGTGGTACAACTACCCAATGTAGACATGGCCTAAAGCAGTGCAATAAAATTCCCTTCTTTTCCAAGCCATTTGGGGTTGTGTTGGCAGGTAATATAATCCTGGAGGTGGAAAAATTACTGTCTTACCAACAGAAACTGGGAGGGAAAGTCAGTTAACAATATTGCTAGCACTCACTGCAGAATCAGCAATTACCACACAATTCTCTCTGATTCTGAAAAAAAAATTAAAGCAGGGACATGCATCCTAAATCTCAGGAATATACCATCCCTAAGAGCAAAGAGTTTCTTATTATTACCATCTGAGATATTTTTGCATAATTTATTTTGCAAAGGGTTATTCAGACCTATGGAGTGAAGCCTGTGTCCCTTGTTTCTCACTATACGCCTTATTTTTCAACATGTTTCCATGCTAGCTATCTACATTTGGGAGAAATAACTTAATATACTTTACTATATATTTATAGGTTCATAAGAATTCTAAGTGGAACTTTAATAACTTATTTCATTTTATGTTATAAGTTTCATGATGCTTTCTGCAGGATTGTATTTTTAATTGCTTGTGCAGTTCCCTGATGGGTTGGATGTCAGGGCTGCTTGTCATTATAATAAATCAATTAAATGATTGCCATTAATGATTATATAATGCAAGGGGAAAAAGGCATTTCTAATCCTGGGGCAGGTATGTCTAGGGATGGAAATGTTTCTGGTGTGGTAGCTGAAGACTCCCTCCTCTGCCAAGATGGTGCCAATGCATTCTCCTCTATCTTCAAATAGTAAAAGGGATTTGTAGTTTTTGGCAATGTTACAGGGTGCTTGGGATGTTTGCTCAACTCCCTAAGAACATAGAGATACTTGTAAATGTCATAAAAAATAATAATTTGGCCTAGGAAAAAATGATTCATGTCCTGCAAAAGTGAGATTTGCCATTGTGTGGTAAATATTGAATGCTTTTTGTTTCTTATTTTCACACTTTAAAGTTAAAATTAGGATACCATGGTTGATGTGAGTGTAACAACCATGTCCTACCTGTATAATCTTCCGTGTTACCAGCAAACTGTATCTGTAGCAGACTCCAATGATTATCTACTCTTTTTCATTTCATAGCTCAGTTGTAACTGAAAGCTACACACCAGCAAGTCCAGAAGAGTACCTGCTCTGAGGTGGTCCTTGAAGCACTGATAGCTCATTGCATTGAGCTGCCCATGCCAAAAAGGCTTCATGTCTCTGTGGAAATGGAGCCAGAGAACAGTCTCTATTATTTTCATATAAAAAATGTTGATATTGAGCTTGTAGTATCAAAATTCCACTAGTTTTCCTTGGAGACTTGAAAGCCTGGCTGAGTGAACTCTCAACAAAATAAGGTCTGTTTGGGTAATACTACTGGTCATTTAAGTATAAATTTTTCTTGAAAGTGGGCCTTGAAGTAGATCATGAAAAAAGAGGAAAGGAGTAGAAGAGAACCACAGTCAGTTGAAGTGGTGTGTGCCAACTGCCATTCCTGCAAAGTTAAAGAGTGTGCTGGAGTGAGAAATAAAGGCACATTTTGGTTTAGCTATGCAGTGGGAGATTATGAGTATTTCTGTATTTGTGACCAACAGCAAATCTTGTACCACTCAGGAAAAACTTCACTGAGTCAACCTAAGGAAAACATCTTTCATTTAATTTTATATGAATATTCTACAAGAAATAGCTCTAAAATAAAGAAGAAACAACTGAGCTGATGGCTACCTGCCAGTTACAGCACCTCTATTGATCCATCACTGCAAGACTTTGTGATCACATAAGCTCATCTGCTATTAACAGTTCTAACCTGAGGTGTTTCATATTAAGTGATTTCCATAATAACAAAACAGTAATTGAAGTGATTTCTTAAGAGTCTAGATTAAAAAGAAAACAACACTGATAATTACAGTATTTGAGGTTAATTACTTGGGGCTTGCTTCCTTTCAAATGGTGTATATTTTGTGCTCTCTGTGTGCATAAAAGGTGCAGCTTGTGAACTTAACAAAGCTAAACTCCTTCCTTCTGATTTATATTTTCAATTCACCATCAGACTGCATAGAAAAAAAGGTCTGCTAGGTTAGAACAGAGCCAGAAGAGAATGACTGAAACAAATTAACAAGCAACCAAAGCAAGAGGACAAAAGCCCTGCCAGGTTCACAGGGCTGATCGAGAGAGAGGATGAATGAACCTTAATTCCTTATATATTTTTGACTCTGCACTGATCTTGATGCTATAATACATCCTGATGTACTAAACACAGTAGAGTATATACAATATGGGAAATATCTTCCTCTACAAGTGGTGTGTATTAGTTAAAGGGAGAGGTTGGGTCAAGCTGCCTTTGATCTTTCCATCAACTCTTTGAGATAGTAGTGAACTTCCTTGGTTTTGATTACTTCAAACAAGGGTTGCTCCTAGTATGAATCCTGAGGTAGGAGCAGTCTGGTAGAAGTTGGAGGCACTTGGTGCTTCAGTGTAACATTAATTACAGCTGTGGGAGAAATAAGGTTGAGTGGAAAATATAAACCAAGTCGTGGATATGTTTCATTTTGTAGCCTGTAAGTTGTATGCAGTTTGCATTACAGAATTCCGTGGGTGTATGTAGCTTTACTCATGATCACGGCCTTATCTCTGTTCTAAAGCTTAGCTGTGGTACAGTTTTCTCCTACATTTACTTGTGTGTTCCAACAAATTGCATGAGTAAGCTCATCAGGCAATATTAATAGATTCTTCTCTTGGAGTTCATCATCAGCATGGCATTGACTCTGACTCCTCAAGACTCTCTTGTCTGTTTTTACATTCCTTCTGTATTTGCACATTCAGACCATCTAGTTTTAGTAATTCATTGATATATTAATTCTGCAGGCTGCTTTTGAACACTCTTTGTAAGTAAGACTATCCAGCAGGAAGAAGCAAAACTGAAGTCAGAGGCAGATTTCTGTGTGAGACAGTCCACCCGGAGATCATCCACACTCCCCTGGCAGGCTGCAGCTTTCTGTTCACGTCAGGTGCTCTCTGTGGCAAATGACATTCTATTCAGGAGAGGCATCCCTAGCCTTTTAACCAGTCAGAGTAACTTAAGCACCCTTGCATCTGCAATGCCAGGGCAGCAGGTACCAGCAGGCTGTGTCCCGGTGCCTGGCCAGATACGTCGAAAGAGAAAGCACCGAACTTTGTGTGCCCAGACTGGCCCTCAAGCACTTCCCTGTTACCCAGGGAAGGTCGAACCCGCTGGGCTGCAAAATCCTGGACCTGCTGTGCTTACTAAAGAGCTTCACCCCAGGGGACTGTTGTTTCTAGCTAGGTGATATATGGGAACATCAGGGTTTTACTGCCTGATGTATTCACAGGACCTGGAAAGGTTATGACTTGCAGCCAATGAAATGATATGATCCTATTCTTAGTTTTATGTAGGTGATCAAATTTTAAAATAGGTACATTCAGGCAAGGGACTACAGCAACTAAATGCCTTCTTGCTTGACAAATGTGTGTGGCTTTGAAATGGAATCTCCAAATTTTGGTGACAAAGTGTGCGCTCTGTTCCGTTTTAATTCTTGCTTCTGACCAGCCAACTAACAGGAAAACTAAGCTTTTTTTTCCAGTCATCTAAGAATGTTCCGTTTCAAGAACAGGTGAAAACTTGTTTTCTTTGGTTTACTGGGAGCTGTACATGAACAGTCACTGTTGCAAGTCCCCTTTGCTAATGAACAGCAAAAGGGCAGATTAAGCAATTTTCAGAGTTGTTGAGTTGAAATGGGAAGCAGAGAAGATGGGAACTTGTTTCCCTACAGATTAAGAATTTGCATATGGAAGGGAAATGGACCAGAACCATTGAACCCATATCATTAGGATTTGACTCTGCTTCACAGCTGCAGGGCTGGATGCAGCTGTGGGTGATCTGACTCTAACTACATTTACATAGGCATACATTAACAGTTCATCCCCTAAAGTCAATAGACTTTAACATAACACATTCAAATCACTGCTGAAGAGATGGACTCTGGCCCTAAGGTTTCTACACACCTCTAGAGAGACTGGCTGAGTCCATTTTTGCATGGACTTTCATCTCTTATAACCCCACTGCCTGCACTAGGACCCAAAAAATATAATTCAGCAAAAAGCTGGCACCATGTTTCCTGAAGTTCAGTCTATGAACTCAAGTTTCTGGGTGGAGTGGATAGGCACATGTTCTAATTCCTTTTCTAAAAATTGCATTTAATTCACCATGAAAACAGAAGACTTTGCTTTTCCCCCCTAGTATTTATGATTTTCTGACCCTTTTATACAGAAATAGGAGTTTGTCTTGGTGTTATTCCTTAAAGAGTTAAGGCATGCAAATTTTGTATATTTTAAAAAATAGCTAGATGTAATAGAACAACTGAAGGAGTTGTTATATTTATTTTTTTTTCTACACTAAAATTACTATATTTGTTGATTTTTCAGAGTGTTTGATACTCACTTAGGAGACGAAAACTAGATCACCTCAGTTCTAATGATGATCAAATATATTTGCCCTTCTGTGGTCCTACAGCTAACAAAAGAGTTTAGTTAAATATTTATCAGGCTGTTGTCATTAGAGTGACATTTTGAGTGATTCTCATCCACAAAAATGTGCTAATTCATAAGGCAGAAATACTGTTACATAGCTTTGCATAAAAAAGCAAATACATTTATTTTAAGCAGCACAATATATATTTGGAAGTAATTATTACAATGTCATAAACAAATGTAATTTAGCATCTGATTACTAGAATATTACTCTTCCCATAGATGAAATCAGGGTATTCCCAGTATAATGGCTTTTATTTTCTCTGATTTTCCTAGTTGAATACAAGGTCCTAGCAGAAAGTACTTCAGCCTTTTGAACTCTGGGAAGGAAAATAATTTTTACCTTTGTCTAGCTCCAGTGATTTTTCACAACTGCTCTCCCTTTGTTGTTGTTGCAGGTGCAAAGCTGCACCTGCCTCTTTCCCTGACAAAGAGTGTGGGTGTTTAGTTTTGTTGGGTTTTTTTATTTAGCCCTCTAACTCATGGACAAAATAAGGCAGAAGAGGGCTTCAAAGGATCTGACTGCATTTTCCCACAGCATATCTGTGGTGTTTCACAGTTGTGCAGTTTCACTAAGGAACGATTTTGCTCCCTCCTTGCTGATGCAAGGTGGTACCATCCACTGGGACCTTCTGGCTGGTTAATGGTAGGGAGCCCGTACATTGCTGGAAGACACCAGAAATTTCAGCAGTCTCTTTACAGGGCTGACTTCCTCTCAGCTTGCACATTAAGCCTATTTGCCTAAGATGACTGGATTTCACGTCTGAAAAACAACCACACAATTTTTGGTGACTGCTCCCTGCAGCTTCCCAGGGGTTTGGGCACTGGCAGAAATCCAATCATTGACAAGGTTGTTCTGACTGGTTTAGAGAAGTGATATATTTCAGGGCTCTCAGAATTGCATGTTTTGGCTATATGAGAATAGGTGCATATTTTCCAGTTACATATTTCATTCTTGAAACATTTGCATCATATTTGCAGTCCCACAAAATCAGAAGTTTGGAGACAGAAAGAAATCTGCATTTTGTCTTTTCAACTCTAAGCTGCACACAGTCTGTATCTGTGGTCCTGGTTTGGTTACCTAGGAAACAGCTGTAGGATGGAATTTATTTATTCTCTCTGCATAAGGGTCTGTGATATATACATGAGGCTTATCCTGCTTGTACCTGTGGAAAATCAGTGAATTCTCTTATTATTATGAGGCTGATACCGGGCAATTATTGGCACTATTTAAATGGTTAACAAAAGTCCTCTGTCATTCCCAAGAGAGGTGAAAGAACTGTTCAAATATATTATGAACTATTTATGGTGTTGGGTCAGAGAGGGAAGCCCCAGGAGACCACAGCTGTCTGCAGCAAACGGGGACCGGAGTCCAACCCTTGCACAGAGGAGAGCAGCACACACCTGGAGCGTGCTTTGAGCCAGGGCAAGGGCTGCCCTCAGCTCACCAGCTCCAGAGGTGTGGAGAGGATCAGGCACAGGGTCAATCTCCTCATCCAAATCACGGCCCAGTAGCCAAGATACTGAGGTTGTGAACTTGGTCAGTCCTGTCTCTAGGGGACCCAGTAAAACACCAGCTCCTGCAGGAAAGAATCAGGCAGAAGTCCATGTGCTCTCATACCCTGACTTTCACTTTTGTCTGTGCATCCTCACCACCCCCTTCCATGCATAGTGTCATGCCACATGAAAAGCTTGTGTTTCCAGAGTATAGGACATTCTCTGATCCATTCTAGCTCCCAGTGGGAGTCATTACGCTGGCCCCTTGCCTTTATCTGCTTCATTTATTGTTTTGACAAGAACACAATGTGTCCTGAGAGTGGCTATCCCAGTACTCCCTGTGAACTTGGGGAAGGAAGAGATAACCAGCCTGTTCCTTATTCTCATCCTTCCTTGCTTCCCAAAGCTCCCAGCCATGATTACCTCCACCCTTGGGAGACCAGCCTCACACATCAGTACTCAAGGCAGTGTGTGTCCAGTCTGGCATATGCTGTAGGTTTCATGTTTGATCCTACCACGAAAAGTTCAAAGGCAGACAGATTGCATCCCAGGCTTTGAACAGATTTTTTTAACACAGTCATTGTGGCCTTGTTGGTAGCCCAAAGAGGACTCTTCCAGCCCCCAAGGGTGACCGTGTGTGTAGCAGTGATGCCCATGTGTGGGGTTGGAACAAAGCCGCTAAGTGAGGTTTTTCACTTCTGTTTCCCATTGTAATTGCTGTAGTTGGTACAAAGACGGAGCATGTGTGTCTACTTTTAGTATCTGGTGTATTTGTGGCTGCACTGGACACCAGCAATTTCTAAATCAGGGTAGTGTCAGCTCGATTTGGGTCTCTGAGTCCCTGGGGCTGAAGCTACACCTCCCACTTGACAGCCTGGGCAGCCCTGCTGAGCCTGCACCCTGTAATCAGCTTGAGTGCTGGCCTTGTGTTGGAGGTCAGGCTTTTGGCTGCACTACTTTAGCCAGCACATTGACAAAAACACCTCATATTTCAGTAGAGTTAGACGGCACTGGGAACATTTGTGTCAATTGAAACGTTTTCAAAATAATTTAGCAATTTTAATAGTAAATCAGCCGTTGATTACTACCCACTCTAAACTCTCCCACAGGGTGCACCAGGTGCCCCCTATTCTAAGATGAGCCCAGCTGTGTTTTATATTGGTGACTTTTATCCCCCTTTCATAATCTGTATTGCTACTGCTAAGTGCAAAGAAGGTTGCTTGCTCTGCTCTGATTTATGCACCACGTAGTTCTGGTTTTAATAGGATTAAGCAAGAGGGAAGTAAAGGCAGAATGCGGCCATGCATTGTATTTACTGTGCATGTATCTTTATTGTAGCGTTTTAGTATTTCAGTCAAAGATCATAAAGTGCTTTACAAAGCTGGTAAAATCATGAGCCGTACATTATGGGTGGTAAAACTGACTCCAGTTAAGAGAATTTTCCAGTGTCACACTGAGTCAAGAGCAGGAAGAAGCTCCAAGTTATTTTAACTCTACAATCCCTCTTTTAATTGGTATATTATTTATTATAATTAACAGGCTTTTCTTGATACTACATTAGCATAAAGCAATCCAAACCACTCTCAGAAATTATTTTTAAAAGCAGAGGAAACTGTTAAACTCATAGTATGAGCATGCAGAAAATTAAAGCATGTAAGAGGTTTATGAATTTAACAGATGGCAATCTCAGCTCTTGGTACATATGATGTTACGAGTTTTTGAGGACATTTATTTGAGAGGAATTCATTACACTACCAATGTGGAGAATTCTTAAGAAAATCTTGGGTTTGCCTCTAGATGGCTCACCTGCAACTGCCATTGCAAAAATGTTTTCCAAAAAGGAATTCCTACACTATATTCTCATGATATAATGGCTTGCTTTTCCAGCAGCAATGGAGAGTCAATCATGTAAATGTATTATATCTGTGTAAAAACATTCTGCTAAATTGCTTTGTCTTTTGCAAGAACAAGAATAACAAATGGATTAGGGACAAGGCAGATTTATGAGTAAAGTAACTTTCTATTAGTCATTATCATGAGTCATATCTAAAATATCTACAGGGAGGGCTGTCTTTCTGGCTATAAAAAACATTTTCCAGGTGCAGTCCTTGCTGTGGGGTAGGTGATGTGTTATGCCGCAATCACATTGTTGTCTGTCTATTGTATTTCTGCCCTGTGAATAAGAAATGGCATTTTTCTAGGGGCAGTAGGATTTAGATTACTGTATGTAGTCCTAAAACTTCAAAGTATATAAAATAATAATAGATGATCTGTGTTTAATCTAGCAGCAATTAAAAAATACAAATTAATTTGGAGAAGGTTCTAGCAAGTTTTACTTCTCCAACTAAGCAACGTAATTCATAGAGGTTTGTAAAAGTCCAGATTAAAGTACATATTTCATATTTTGTTCATAATAATTCACAAAGAAATGAAAAAGTATGGCTGGTGGCTGAGGTCACAGTGAAACCCACCCAGCTTTCATGAGCAGAATTCAGAAAGGGCTGTTTGCACATTGAAGCTCGCAGGTTTTGTGGTGTGAGAACTGCAGTGTTTGGGGGAGTCCCATCCCAGCCTGCAGATACTGCAAATTGAATTTAGAGCGCTCAGGGGATAAAAAGCCACACACCCGACACAGAAGTTACTGTGCTGTTCTGGGGCTCCAATGTACCTCACTGGTACTTCCAAGCAACTTCCCCAATATTTTTATTCTATATGCTGAGCATTTGGGGATTTTTTCCAAAGGTTTCTTTGGGGCAGGATAAAAATCAGCAGGAAAACCACTTACGTCACACCATTCTTCTGCCCGCAGTGGAGACTGGATTTATCTTTCATCTGCCGCACAGGAGCAGCCCCTGTTTCTCGGCGCTGCCCCGGCCGCTCCCGCTTGCGCATTCCACCTTTGTTCTGCGGGAGGAACTCCCCTTGACGTGGATATGTATTCCACACACCAGGCGAGTGCAGAGCCGGTGATCGCAGCCCCTGCGCTGCAGCCTGGGGAGGAGACCATTGCTCCACATCCTTCCTTGCATCTTAATCGTCCTGAGAAAGTCGAAATCTCCATTTCCTGAAATGGAGAGAGTAAAGAAAGGAAGAAGAAAAAAGGTTCAGGTAATGAAGTGAGGATTAAACTAATTTTTTTTTTCTTTTTTGTAATTCTACTATTTAGTCACACCACTGTTTTTGTGGTAGATTAAATGTTAAGAGTGTAATCTCAGATTGCAGAGATAAGACTGGGAGATTCACCAGACACTTCTCATGAATAACTGGGACATACAAAGATCATGACACATGCCCAGACTTATAGTGAGCTGGGAACAGGCTTGAAATGTCTTGCAAAGTCTCCTACCTCTCTGGAGCATGATTTTTGGGGAAAATCTTCCTAATATACAGTCAAAACTGGAAAAAAACCCATGAGAACAATATTCCTCACTGAAACTTCGCTGCATCTCAGACAAATCGCTTACTTATGGTAAGCTAGTAATAAATAGATCATCTCAAACACTAGGTCTTGAAAAGATGTTAAAAATAGGTTGTGTCTGAATAGCTATTCTGTACGTTGATAAATGTGTGTCCTTAGAAACAACACAAGTTTCTCAGGGCAGTGCACATCTGTGTGCCTGTGTCATGCCTCCTGGTCACAAGCCTTTTTCTACATCTGCAGAAATCTCACTGCCTTTTCTCAGATTTTGGACAGCCAAGCTCCTTTACTGCTTGGCATTCACCTCAAAAAACTTAAGTGTCCTCTCACTCCACAAAAGGACATTACATGCATTGCTCCCCTGCACACATGCCACTCCCCAGCTCATGATACGAAAGATGTTAAGATTTTTGTGCCTCCCAAATGAGATGCTGAGAAACACCACAAAAAAGTGATTCTGCTCTTGTGGGTTTTTTCTGGTGGGAACTCCACTGAGATGTGAACTGCAGAGCCTACTTTTGTGGTCTTTTCTGTGTGCCCAGTTCTGTAAATTACAGTGAGGCTTAGGTATGCTCCAGCTGGAAGGGCAACGTGTTTAGGAGAGGCCATTATTAGAAGAAATTCTACCTCTTCCCCCATTCCCCCAGCACACATCAGGCCTGAAATCAACCCAACCCTACTGCTCTATGAAGAATTTGTCACAGTTCAGCACAATGAGCAAGCCCAGCTCAAGAAAAGCCCAGAGCTACACTAACACAGAAACCAAATATGTGCTGCCGGGTGGCTGTGTGGAACAGAGGGTCCCTTTAGGTCAAGGGCAAGGGCAACAGCTGAGCAGAGATGTGGCTGCCTGCACTGTCACTACCGTGCCTTTTGTATGTACATAAAACTTTGGTTTCCAGGGGTTTGCAGGCACGAAAGTCCTCCTGACACCCAAACAAATAATAAGAAATAAAAAACTCGTGGAGCTGTTGATAATAAAGCCAGAGAATGGCCATTCATAGAAATATGCACTACATCACTCCTCCTGACTGCGTGGTGATTCATCACCATTTCCCTTCTCTCGCCTTTTATTCTTTCGATTATTTTTGCTCAGGGATCCCTTAAACTCTCTCCACCTAATTGTAGATATGTTTTTGTTTGAAATGCTAGATCTTGGAAAAAGCCCCTTTCAATAGGAGTATTTCCTATAAGTAGGTCACTGCAGTAAAGGGGTTAGACGTGCAGCCTTTGCTTACAAGAGACTTTGCTTTCTAAAGCCCTTAATGCAGCTTTACAAAAAAAGAAAGGAAGGGGAAAAAAAAGATACCCATTTGTTGACCTTTGTCTGGTGCTGGATAAAGTGTCTTTCTGACCAGTGCAAGAGAGACATTCAACCAGTGATGTACAGAACTATATTTATACTCTGAATAAATAGACTAAAAATATCCCTTCAAACAGGGTAAGCTATAATTTTAAATTGTAGCACTTCTAAAGAGCTTTCACCGATATCAGACACTCCCAGGCTCCAAGCAGCACAGCGCTGCATTTTAATCAAATAACTGTGAAACCATTGCCACAAAATTGCAACCAAAATGTTTGTGTAATGTTATGTAGCTACGGAAACAAACTTGGGCTTCTAGAATTACCTTATGAACCGATTCACAGCAATGGGCCTGTTGCAGGGTTTTAGCAGAGTTATCTGTAAGGCTGTGAGATTTCTCCTCTTGCCCCAAAGATGAGTAAAACCCCATGTTCAAGAAAGGGCAGGTGTGGAGTGATATTGGGGCTGGAACTGGTAAATCAAAGGTTCTTTTATGCATGCAAATACCACATGATGTTTATAATGGTATTTCTCAATTCTTTTATTACATAACCTTTCTTTTCAGACCCACTTCATTTCAATTTTGGCTAGCTGGGGCGCAGGCAAAGATACAATCTTTTGGTCACTATGTATTGTGCATCTCAGAAAGCATGACATTGAAGTTACGAGATTTTTTTTTTTGAAATATGGATTACACTTATTTACAGAGGCTTAGTTGTTCTTCCCTACCAAGCTCCATTTAGGGTTTGTCAGGAACTTCTGGTATCTAGGAGTGATCGAGGATCAGGAGGTTCCTCCACCCTTTTCCTTTTCCTCCACCCCCTCAAATTTTTGGTGACAAAACACCAAAAATATTTGTGCAGACTTCACCATCTTGCTTTACAGTGTCCCTAAAACAAGAAAGTTTAGTACAGGCTATTCATTTTCTCCATGAAAAAAAGCGAATATTAGATGGGATATTAGTTTTCTGCTGGGGATAACACAGGGCTATATTTCAGATGAAAGCCACTTTTTATGTACCAATAAGCAGTTATCAAAAGCTAAATATTCTACAATTCAGTCATGCTGGAGATGAATTCCAATAGTATTCTGCTATTTCTTTCACTTTTCTTAATCTGACATAAAATGTCATTAGTATCTATTGAAATCTTTCTGCATGGATGAGGAAGGTAGGAAAAAAGCTTGCATATTGGTGAGAGAATAATTTTGCATGGTGCTTATTAAAGAATCCAAGTTTGGGATGAAGAATATGCAGGCTTTAGAGTGGTGGCCACGGTGGTGCTCCCCCAGGCAGGTGGGGAAGGGCAGCACAGTCCCAGCTCTGCCCGGCCAGCTCCCGGGGCTTGTGCTGGCTCAGAGCTGGAGCTGATGGCTCGCAGTGGCCAGGAGCTGCCTCTTGTTGTTCAGCTTCCAAAAGAGGCACTGAGCATGGGTAACTCTTTCTGGTCACAGCTCAAGCTGTGAAACACAAACACTCAGGCTTATTTTCAGTCTTCTTTATTAGTCACCCTTTGGAGGCTGTATTTCTCTTACCTGCAAAGGGTGTATGGATGCAGCTGGTTGAACTCTACAACCAATTCCCCTGTGACAGAACCTTGCAAGCCATCTGCTTTCAACAGACAGAGACAACAACATGCAGCATCGTTTCCAGAGACAATTTTTCAGGTAAATGAGATACCTGAGAGTCACCAGGCTCCACTCTCCACTCCTGTCCTCAGAGGATTTCTCATGTCATCCCTTCTGCTGTAGCCTTAAGCAAGCGTCAAAGAAAAAGTTCTTGGTCATACTTCCTATCTCAAGAGAGCAGGACAGGAAATCTGTCTCTTTCTCTCCCAGCAATACAAATATTAAACATCACAGAAAGCCTCTGGAAAGCAGAGCATACCTGGAGAGCTCCAGAGAAAGCAAGATCCTGCAGGAGTTCTGCAGATGGGGAGGCAGAAGAAACCCTTAGCAGAGCATCTCAAAGGGATCCAACAAACT
This sequence comes from Melanocharis versteri, assembly GCA_013397845.1. Classification (NCBI taxonomy): domain Eukaryota; kingdom Metazoa; phylum Chordata; class Aves; order Passeriformes; family Melanocharitidae; genus Melanocharis; species Melanocharis versteri. The sequence goes on along the minus strand of VZTG01008820.1, from coordinate 985,989 downwards.
CCTGTCTGCAGCCATAACCACTGCACTCTGAACTCAGCCGTGGGTATCTGGCAGATACTGCAGTACTTCTCTCTACACCTGCCAATCCTGCTAAGGAAGGCAGGCTCAAAGAGGACTATGAGTGAATCCAACAGGAAATCAGGTAAGCCTGGCTTGGGATAGAGGCTCATGGTGTTATTCGATGCCAAACACTGCCTGCCCCCCTAGCCAGGCCGAAGAGCTGTCAGGAAGGTGCATGACCTGGGACAACATTGCCACTTGTCTACTGCCAGGTGAGAAGGAGCCATGGAGTGAGAGCTGAAAGCAAATACCAGGGCAGCTGCAGTAAAACCTGAGATGGCAACTACTCAGCAAGGTTTAAATCTCTGTATTTTCCTTTCAAAACCCATTTTTCTCATTTCTGCCAGCCAGGGTCAAGAACAGTTTATATTGCAATCCAGAAGAAACCTAATATTTGTCATTCTCAGTCAGAGAAGATGCAGATGCACATTGCTGTGGACCCAATGTCAGAGCTCTCAATGCAGTGCTATTACAAAAGTCCAGCAGTGCTGATAAAGGCCCATCAGTTCCAGCATGCTTTGAATATGAATGTGCTCTAAATATAAATGTTTGCCTCCTTCACTTTAGATGTGGAAATCCAACAAGTGGGGCATGATCCAGAAAAAGTGTGTGAGAAAAGAATTGTGTTTATGGCCTTTGCAAAATTGTGTTGACCAGTCATGAAACTACAGCCCCTAAAATATGTGTAAGCCTGCCAATATCATATGGAAAACTTCAAGATTTAGATATTAATGTGACTATTTTGCAAAGCTGAAGTGAAGCATTAATGCCAAACCAAAACATTTAATTTCTGAATGAGGTTCCCAAAAAGTATGTAGTGGGTTTTTTTCTTTTTTCTTTCTTTTTTCTTTTAACAGAAAGATTTCAGAGGTGGCTGTCTTGTGATTATGGAGTCTAAAATTCAGATTTTTAAGCTTTCTCTGCAGACAGAACCAGAAGCTTGCCTTTTCAAATGTCTAATCTGTGATTCTCATAATAAATCCAGGATTTTAGACATTGAAGAGAACATGAAATACTGTCAGGTTTATGATAACATCACAAGAGCTGGCAGTGCTACTTAAGCCTGCCTTTTGTTAGCTTTCCTATGGACATAAATTACAGGATATTCCTAAGGTGTTCCTGGAAAGTAGAACTATGCCAGGAGAATGCTGTGCCATGTACAATGGTAATATTCACACTGGTTGCTAATTTTAAAATTAGTTGTTAGTCTCAATAAATAAAGTGCTTAGGGCTTGGTTTTTTTGAAGATTTGAACACCCAAATTGGTGCTGACTTTAGACACGGTTTTGATGATTGGTGCTTCTAAAAACCATGCTCAAATCAACATTTTTGTAACAAGAGCATCAAAATAATTATACTGGACCAGAAAAAAAGTCTGTCTAGCCCATTTTCTACTTCTGACAGTGGTCAACAACCACACTAAGAGCAAGGCAGGCACACTTCAGCAATGCATTCTGCCAGCCTCCAGAAACAGACTGGGAACTTTGTGAGCCACAGCAGCACCAATGCATTTTATAGCCCATGATGGATTATTCTCAGACTGGAATCCTTGTGAATCACTTATGTTCTATTGCACATTGTGTGAAGAACCTGCTTTGGCGTTCTGAGCAGGCGATGATATGACCTGTCTCTATCACAGAAGGCATGTCAAGGTTTATGGATTCCTCTAACTCTCTTGGAGCATTATGATGAAGATTATTTAGGCAGATACTGATTTTTCACACATGGGTTGGATTCCATTTGGACCAGAAGATGAGTAGAGTTGTGACATCTTCTGCATGGTTTTTAAAATCACATCTGTATCTTCAGTAGCCACACTCATCTCTCTTCCCACATGTCTGCTCTCTATTGCATTGACATCCAGAAATGCTTATTAGATGCAAGCACAGCATTTACCAAGAAAGAAGGGAATTACCTACCAAATCCTGGGAGGTTTTGGTACCAAAAGAGAAGAGAGAGAACCACATGTAATCCTTTCTTGAACTTATCCACCCCATGCGTTCTGGAGACAGACACCTTAAAGTAAAATTAGGGCATTTCTTACTTATAAAAGGGTAAGTTGTTGGTGGTGTCTTGTGCTTCACAAATTAGAAAAACTCAAGTTGGAGACAAGCAGCAGCTACCTCTCCCTAGAGATGTTTGAATATTGTTTGCCAGCTTTATAGCTTCTGATAAACTTCTTCAGCAGCATTCCTGGTGAATATCTGCCATAAACCCAGCCTTTCAGCCATATTCATCCAACTCTACCAAGACATGAAGATGTTTAAAAGACAGCTGATTACAAAATAAGTGCCAGGACACATTTTTATTCTTAAAAGCTCCCATTTCAGAGCAGTTTTAGTCTCTAAAGGAGTCACCCTCAAATGGCATTCTCCACTATGCCTGGCCTAGTAGCAAATCTTGCCTGGAGCTCACAAAGATTTTGGGTAGGAAGAGCTTCCTGTGCTCCTGCAGACAAGCTGCCCTTCTGCCAGTCCCCTGGGGAAGAGTTGACAGCACGCTGTCACAGTTCACAGCATGAAACAGCATCCTGAAGTGGGCTTGGGTGGCTGTACTGGGGCAGGCACACTGCCCAGAACAGAGCACATCTCTCTAAAATTAGTGTTGCTCCCAGGTAATGGAAGGATGGCATCTCCCAGTCCTGTGCCATCAGCTGTCTTTGGCTTTAGGCCTTCTTCTCTTGACAGCTTTCACTTAAGTCAAAGACAAGCTGGAATGATCTGGCATCATGGCTGTGGGTAGACTGGGACACTCTGATGAAGCACTGATCATCCTTCAGGGTCAGGGATACCACCCACAGCAGCCATGGCTCCTTGGTGTCAGAAATCTACCTTTTGCTTACTCATGGCAGGAAAAAGCACAGTTAATCCTACTGATTAAAAGTAAGACATCTTACAGTGGAAACATCATTAACAGGCTGTGAGCCCAGTGCTGCTATAACCCACTAAACCCAGCCCTATGCAAGTTACAGCCAGTTCAGGAGGACTTGCTTTAAAAGTGAGTAGTGAGTAGAGCCCATTGGATGTTGGCTGAAGACCCTGGCATTCCCAGATGGCAATACAGCAATTGATGTAAGGTTTCAAAATAATTTTTCAATGACTGAAGAGACTCATTTCTGTGAGTAGCTTGAGTTCCAGATGTCATAGTGCCTGTGAACATAAGGGAGGGGTCTGAGTATTTAACAGATCCCTGGTAGCATTTACAAGAAAGTAAGGGTTTGTAGACAGACCATACCATCTAACATAATCACTCTGGGCCAATTGATCATGTTTTTCTCAGTGTTCCTTTATCATTTGTTGCTGGAGGCTGGATTTATTTTATGTGGAGGTAAGAGAAGCTGTTGTTTGCAATGAAAGCTTAATTACTCAGGACTAGAAACCAGGATTGTCATGGATTTGCATGACAAGGATTCAAATTTGTGGCTTCTCCTTTGTTCTTCTGCAATAGGATTGTCGCTTCTTTTTCTCGGGTTGTTGAAACTACCAAGTTACTTAAGTTATTACCCCTCCCTTTACCCTGCAACACTGTGTTTCCATCTGCCACACTCTGATTATTTCTTTTGGAAGCCTTGAATGAAGAAAATCTTCCAAATGACTTTACTTGTAGATACATTTCTGCTCTAGGCTTTAGGAAACATCCTGCAGCTACTCTCTAAGGCTGATATATTTTTAGTATAACGTGCTGTTTTCAGCAGCCACCACCACCAGGCAGTGCACCAGGCAGCAAAATGTAATTACTTAGTCTGTGAATCCTGCATAGGAGGCAGACTCTGTGAAGACACTGGCATTTCTTGTACTGCACAGGATCCGAATCCTAAGTGTGAACAGAAAATGTCACCAGAGGAGTTGTGTCTACTGTCTCAGCTATCTACGTAGGTTACATGAGATTATTTGAATTCTTTCTTCAATTTATGTACCCATGCTACCTCCTTTGGAGTGAAATGTTAATCTCGGTTATGGTCCTTAGCTTCAAATTACAGAGGGCTACATTCTCAAATTCTGGAAAACACATTGAATGTTTGGTTACAGGGTTGTTGGTTCCTCAGTAAGCCTACCCCAGAGAGCAGCCTTGTGGGTCAGTGTCAGTGATTCAGCCCAAGAGAGTGGAGTAGGGAAACCTTCTTATTCTCTTCTGGATAAGCTACAGCACCACGTAGTACCATACATCAGCTGTGAGGACTTGTAGTAAACCTGGAGTTCATGGTTTATTAAAGGCTGCCAAAGAAAATGCCTGAAGTGCTGTTTATTTGCCATAAATTATTTCAAGCATTATTACTCGTGCTGTAGTATTAATGTTCCATGTGATATTTTATATGAATATGATATTTATTTCTAGTTGCTTGGATAGAAGTAATGCACTCAAAAATTCTGGAACACTTAAAAATGTAGCTTTTATTTAAGAAATCTATTTAATTGATTAAATTGTTTTCTATAAATATATTTAAGTATGACTTAGACATCTGTAAATGGCTGACAAAGAAGCAAAGTCTGCTACTGCAATTACGTTTTTTAATGCAACAGCCTGCAACAATTTTTTTTACAGCACTTATTCCTCCTCATCAGACCTCTGTGAAAATGACACAAAATACATGGGGAGAAATTCCCAGTTCTAGTGATTTCACAGAAAAAAGTATAAAACATCAGAAGAACAATGAATTATTTATTAAAAACAAAACTGAATTTTCCATTCCTGCAATTTCCAGCAGAAGATAAGATAGCAAATGGTATCATTCTTATAAAAAAAAAAAGAAAAAAAGAAAATTTAAAAAAGCTGATGTATATTAACCACTTTTTTCTTTCAATATTGACGTCTGCCTTAGGCACAGATCCTCTAAACACCTACTGCAATTTTAACTTCAGGAATAAAACCAGCCACAAAATCTCCCTAATGGGATTATTCTCATGCTAACAGTTAGGAACACAAATATGTTTCCAGGCCCATGTGTCTTCTGAAAAAGAGAATTCCAGGCCTTCAATCAAGACTATATTTCCTCTTGTGTGGCTGAAGCAATTAGTGCTAGATTGCTGTTCTGGGGAAACCATCTATAGAGTTATTTCCAACATCATTCAGATTGTAGGTCCTATTTTGCTTGTTTTCTGGTGCTTCATGAATATTGCCATATGATAAGAGTGCTGCACACGAATGTCAGTTATAAAATGGCGTGGCCATAAAAATTAGCTTTGCTTGTCTGTAACTGTGCAGCACAAAAAACCACATACATCTCATTAGTGCCTAAGGAATTGGTAACTTAGGCATTGTCCAAAAGCAGTTCTAAATACCATTTTTCAGTTTGTGCCAATCAGGTGGTTAATAGCACGAGAGCTGTAAAACAGCACAAAATGCCATTTTCCAGTGAGAAATACTTAGGAAGTCCCTTGGTTATGACTGCTTTGAGGCTACTCACAGGAGTGTGTGAACACAGGGAAATTAAAGAGAGATGGAATTGAAAAGGGAGGCTGTAGTTCTCACTTGAGAACCAGCCCTCACTCTGGGAGTTGCTCTATATTGACATATCCATCTAGAGACCCCCAAAGCCCAGGTTTAAGACCCACATGGTGCCATCATGCCGGATGAAGTTCTTAGCAGAACATTTCAGCAGTTCCTGAGTTTCTACATAGTGTGTCGTGTCTTCCAAAACAATTTCTGCTTCTGAAGGGCAAAAAATAGAGATACCTAGAAACTGATGTTTTACACTAACTTGCAAAAATTGGAAAGTTACAGACTGATAGTGATACAAGAAGAGGACACCAGTGTGGTCTAAAGAATATTTTTATTTGTCAGTCACAGTTTGCTTCAAGAAAACACTATCAAAGAAGGGAAAGCTGAAGTTGCCACTGATTTTTAGTGAAGAGCATTGTCCCGTAAACCCACACTTGAAAGAGCAGGAATTTTCCCTAGTCTCTTTGCCTATGTTTCTTCCTTCTGGCTGTGCAAGGCAGCTCCCTGCCTGGCATCCTGCACCCCAATCCCATCAGAGTTGCCTGCACTCCCACACTCACTGCGGGGATCTCAGCAGTCAGGTATGGGATCTGCTCCCTGTGGAGAGGAGGGAATCTGAAGGGCTCTTTGGTGATGATTTCAGCATATTTTGATGAGACTTCTTACTTTTTTTCTTCTTTACGTTTTTCTTACATGGCTGCTTTAAACACATTAGAAAATGCGTTCCCTGGGAAAAAATTCTACAGGCTCAAGAGAGTTTTCATTATATTGTAGCTAAAATAGAAGAAATTTCTTATCTCTTACTGATCTAAAGTATTCAAAGGTCTCGAATATTTTACTTTGAGCCATAGCAATATCAATGATAGGTCCTCTTTGTCAGATCATTGATTAAATATATAAGAATAGTAGCTGGATCACTTTTTGTCATTTATCATAACATTTGGTTTTTGATCACATTTAACTTACTTTCTCTGAAAAAAAAAATTCTTTAAGAACTACAACTGGGCAAACCCAAACAAAACCCAAACAGAAGCCACTCCTACAGCCCCCCTACTGCAAAAACTCGGCCATGCAAACCCAGTACAATTGTATTCACTCACTGGGACTTGACACAGTGCATATAGAGCAGTATTTCAGAGTCTGTGATGGGAATGGTCAGTTTAAGAAAGGAGAGAACCTCAGACTGGCTGGGTATTTCCCTATTCTCTTCATGAAGGTTTCTATTTAAGCACTACATTTCTTTCTTTTCGTATTTCTTCTAAATGCTTTGCCAAATCAAAAGTTTCATTACTCTGATATATGAGGTTTTCCACCTGAAGAAGGTTTTTCCTCTTCCAGCCTGTGTTTTATGTGGTTGTTTTTTACTGAGACCTACACAATTACTTAATCAATACAAAGTACCCTCTAGGCAATGAAAGACCACAAGAAAGTGCAGCATCATTAAACTGAATTACAGACAAGCACTTAAGGAGACAAATAAGTATTTTGTTGCTATAAAGCTTCACTTTTTTTTAGCCATGATGATTGAAAATGTTTACAAGCATGCATGGCACAGTGGTGGCAGAGGGGAAGGCTGAGGGAAGCGCTCTAGCTGCATGGCAGCAAACTCGTGCTGCATATTGAAAAATGGCTGGGAGCTGCAAACCAGAGGTCTCCTTCTGGTGTGTCTGGAGAGCCAGTGAGACAGAGCCGGCTCACAGTGCTCTCCTGACAAGCAGCTCCAGCCTGAGGCCAAGGAGGAAGGAGGCGCTCAAACACTGAGCAAGAAATGCACTCCTCCTTTGGTGTGAAAATGCCAGGGTAAACTCACAGATGAGAAAATAAAACTTTGGTCACCAAGGAGAAGTGCACAGGTCCCCAGGGACATCTTACAGACAGATAAGTGATTTCTGCTTTAAATACACAAGTGCCTCCTTCTGTTTTCTCTATTTATTGCTAAAGATCTCTCACTTAGCTATTGAATATTAATAGCTATGATGATTTCTACTGAAGTAATTTGGAAAAGTCGTCAACCCTTCTGTAAAAAGTTGCTTGTCTGATTTCCAACATCCTCCTAATCAAGTTTTTCGTTCCTGTTACTTAAAAAAATAAAAAGAGAGAAATCATGCAGTTCATTGGAAATTCCCATGACAGATCGTGCATGTATCAACCTTCCTCACCCACCTGTCTTTCTGCCAGGACTGTACATGAACACTTTCCTTATAAAATTGAGGAGCAAAACTAAAATCTCTACTTCAGCTGATGTAGACTTTGGCACATCTCCCTTTGTGGGAGACCAGCCTTCTTCTCAGGATAGCATCACTTATTTAATCTTAATAGCTTGCAGCTGGCATAATTATTTAGAGCAACAAAATACTGAGTAAGTTTCAGGATAATCTTTAAAAAAGCACATAGCTTTTCTGTGAACTAGAACCTTCTTTTGTCTTTAAGGTTGTGTAGCTGAAGGAGAAGGATGTCTTCATAAACAAGAAAAGTCACCTAACAACAAAAAATATTTATTCTAACCCTTTTCCCCTCTGCAAAAATATGTGGACAATGGCTTATATCTGTGCTGAGCACACACTTGAATTCCTCATGCGAAGGGATCAAATACCTGATTGTAAAAGGATCAGGGATGTGTCAGTTTTGCTAACTGCTCGTAAACCACTCCATCCTGTTTGTGCAAAGAGAGCAGTTCCATGTTAGGACTGTGTATCTGCATCACTTGTGAATTTATACAAGCAGATCCTTAACGGGAATTGAATGGCTAGGTAAGATTTTTTGGGTGAGTTTTTAAGAACTGTTTAGCATTGGCTTAACTTTGCTTCATTTGACAGAAATTCAAGAATTCATTATTGACTTACAGGAGACCAAATTAGGCTTGTGATGAATGCCTTGGAAAACACATTTTCTTGGTCGTCACACACATCCAAATTGTGATCCAAAACCAACTAGTAGCCTAAAGTGTGTTGAAAGCTGTGGCTGTGCACATGAGGCTGGACCCTTCTCCTCTGTTGATTAAACTGCATTATGATTAGCTACAAAATTTTTTTCTCAGCAATTAATGGCCCTACACCACACTTCCAGTTCCTTCCACACTCCCTTCCTGGTGAGGCAGCAATCACTGGTATGAAGTCTGGGGAAACCTACAAAGTCATGGATTCATTAGGGAAGAAGGGGAACTGAAGAGGTTTTATCCCCTCATTAGCACTGGCTTAATACCTAGTCCTGGGAAAAAAACCTCTAAACATTTATTTACTCCCAACCTAGAACTAGAGCTAGTCAGAGAGCATGCAGGAGATGTCTCAGCTGCAGAAGACTCTCAGCTTCCAAAAAGCTGCTGCCTGCATAGCTGCCTGTGCTCTGGATCTTGCGGGCCCACTCTAAATGACTATAAAGCTCTGGCCATACTTGAATGCTTGTTTACATGCCCAGCCATATACTTTAGAAGATGCACTTAAATGCTTTTTTTATTATAAAGAACTTGATATAAGCAACGGTAGCTGTTGTACTGCTGGTATTTAACCAACAGGGAGGAGAAGTGATCTGTGTTGTTCTCCCATGACACAAGAGGTGGCCCATAAAACAAACTGTTAAGATACAGTCCTTGCTGTGGAAATGTTTGAGTGCTCTCTGACTAGAGAGTGCAGCACAAGAAGGAATGAAATGCACTTTGCGTTTAAATGCAGCCACAATTGTCATTACCTATCAGCCTCACAATTTATGGCATCTGTCTTTTTTCAGCTAAAATTGTAAAAGTGAGCTGGTTTAACAATATGATCTGAAGGATCTACAATGTATTAGAGCTGTCAACATTGCTAAATATCAGAATCAGAATGAAATAACTTCGTTTCTTTAAATTAGGAAGACAGGGAGGCCCCAAGAGGGTTCTGCTATTAAAAAAAAATCTTTCTTTATATCTGAACTTTGATTTTCTATTCTGTTTCTGCCACTTTGAAATGGGTGAGGCATGGTGAGAAAGGCGATAGGACAGGTCCCATTCAAGTAGGCACTCTGCTGGTCAATGGAAACTGGAATTTGTGTCAAGGTCATGGGAAAGGTCAGTGACCTAATTTGTTTTCCTGCTCTCAGCAGAGCACTTCATGTGCTCCAGAAGAGGGGAGAGAAAGGCTCAGATCTTATGGGCAATGCCCTAACACTGCGAATGAAGTGCTCCATGTCATCCACCAAAGCATTGTGCAGAAAGCCTCGCCTTTCCTACAGCTGTGAATATGACAAGCCCTCAGATCTCCTTGCAGCCATTCCCATAAATCCCTCACAAGCAGCCAGCTGCCCACACCTCTGCCTGGACATCTGTTACCGATTTCCAGCCACGTTTGTGCTCCTCCCCTCACCAGCACCCGTTGTGTATGGCCAGGATGGATTAGTGGGGCTCACTTACATGTGAGAAATTCCATCGAGGAGCTGGGATAAAATCAAGAAGCAGCAGATCAAAGCCATTAAACACCAATTTTGCAGTGAGGATACATTACTAATTCAGCCTCTAAATACCCTCCAATCCAGCTACGGGCTGCCACTCAGCTCTCAGGGGAGAAGAGCTGACACTGTCCTACAATACAGCTGCAGCACCGGCCTGGGTCACAGCACAGGTACCCTGGGACAGTGGTGGGGATGTAGGACAAAACACAGGAATGTGTCCCAGTGCCACAGGCACCACGTGGCTCACAAGAGCCCAGTCCCATCTCATTGCTGGCATGGTGGGTGAGGGTCAGAGCTTTGCCAAATGCTGGGCCAAGGAGGGATTTTGCCAAAAGCCCCATGAGGGCTGGATCTTCCTCTAGGTACCAGCAAGCTTCTTGCAAACATCCTGCCATCTGCTTCCTGAGGGTGCTGGGGAAGCACAGAAAGGGCCACCTTGATGCATGGGGTAGCCTGGGACCTCTGATGGGAGAATGCTGCTCACAGGGAGCCTTTGGGAAGTACCAAAGTACCACCTCCCACTTGCTAGCATTTCCCATCTAAATCTCCATGAGACTTCCATCTTTGCACTCGTCTAAGAGGCAGAAGGGCACTGGGAAGTGATGGTAGCCCCGAGCAGCCTCACCCTGTCCTCAGCTGCCCTTGCTGCGTCAGATGTGGCCCCCCACACTCTTGACACCAATGTTTGGGTCTACTCAGGGGAAGCAAGGCCTGCCAAGGTGACAGGCAGGTGTGGACAGCAGCTCAGCCCCAATGTTGGGAGCTCCTCAAGCTGCAGAGACAAACCCTGTGATGCAAAGCCTGTCTATCAGTGGGCTTCATATCCCTGTGTTTGCTCAGGCCCCTTTTAGGCAATCCCAGTTCTGGTGGTTGTTGTGCCAGCATCACAAACTCACAGAGCAGTTATGGTTAGCAGGGATCTCCAGAGGTCCTCTGGTCCAAGCCCCTGATGAAGAAGGGCCACCCTGAGCCAGATGGACAGTGGTTGCCATTGAAAAATCCCAGCTCCTCCTTTGCACTGTCCCTTCAGCTACCCATAGATATGCAGAAGATCACCTGAGCCTCCTCTTCTCAGGCTGAACAGCCCCAGCTCTCACAGCTCCTTCTCTTTGGAGATACTCCAGCCCCACCTTTCCTATTATATGGCAGAGTGGTCGTGTCCTGATGTGGGAACTGGCTCATGCACAGAAAGTTCCTTCCATAAGGAAGTTTGAAAAACAAAACACCTGCTTAGCAACTTAATTTCTCAGTACATTTCATAGCATATCTGGATATGACCTGATCTAGGTAAAGTTGGTGTACTTAAACAGAGCACCACTATGAAAACACTTCTCAATTCTAAAGCAGTTTTCTGGTGTTTAGACTGAGGAAGAGAGGAAACACCTTGAGGATCTCCTAAAGTTCTCTGGAATTTGTACAGGTGCCTCCTGGAAATGTAACCTGATGCAAACAAAAGTGGTTCAGTATCTAATTCGGTACTTCTTCAGATTTAAGATCAGTTGTACACAGCAGCAAAAGGAAAGCTTAGCACTGTCATCCCATCAGGTATTTAGGCACTGCATTGACTTCTTACATTCCCATGCTTGAATAGCATTAGAATGAGGTAAAAAGAAAATTAAATTCTCCAGGATTCAAGTTTTAGACAACGTTTATGCCTGAGATGGGGTTATTCCTTTCCTAGGATATTCTCCCACATGACGGATCCCAAATTTAGCACCATCCTGAGTCCATATACCCCCTGAAATACACAAGGATGGGACAATGGTATATCATGTCAACTGTAAAACCCCCTTTCTGTGCTTCAGAGCAGATTCTGGAAACTTTGTAATGTTGGTCAGCCATACTGTGGTTTTCCTTCCCCGTTCAAGGACTGAACCTGCCAGTAGAAAGCCAGCTGGAGCTAGGAGAGACTCACTGCTGCATGCAGAGGGAGCTGCACATGGTTGATAGCACTGAAGCTTCTGGGGTCCCGTTCTACCATCAGTCCTGGAAGCCTGTGGGTCAGCGAGGCTCAGGAGTGCCAGCCCTGGAGGGAGGAGGGCTGGGTGTCCCCAGGCACAGCCCAGGCTGGGGAAGGCTCCCCTGCTCTGCTCCCGGGCTGGGGATCCTTGCCAGGGTTGATCGGTGGCCGTGGGGAACGAGGCCTGGAGCGTCCCGAGGGAGGGAAGAGCGCCTTCCAGCACGGAGTGCATCACAGACCTGGGAAGAGAAGCTGGCAGTTCAAGGCAGGTCTTTGGCAATTCAGGCTAATTAGAAACATGGTGTATTGACTTTGCTGTTAGACACCCCAGCTTTTGCCATTTGAGAGACATGCTTTTCTCTAGTACCAGTATTGCTCACAGTCTGTTTCTCAAATCTGGGGTTGTTTGCCATCTGTGAGGTTATGTATTTATGTAGATAGATTAAATAGCTCTCTGACACACTGCTTCCATTTCTATTGTGCTAGTTTATAAATTTACATGGTTACAACATTCTCTAATTCAGTGTTAAGAATAACATCTTTAGACACAGACGCTGGTAATATTAACTCCCGCCTCTCCAAGTATGGCAAGCAACTATTAGTAGCATTAGTATTCTATTAGCAGACATTTCACAGAGAATGAAATTCACTTAAATTAGAGCTGGCTGAAAAAGGTAATACATGCATTAAATATTAATATAGTTTCCTCATGAAAATATTCAGAGGACACATCAGAACTGTCATTTCGCTTTCTTTTCTGTTTGTGGAATATCTGTGATCATAATTTTCTTCCATTCATTCTTTATTTAATGAATTGATTATGAATATTTGAAAGTCAAGCTGTGCTGTTGAGTTGTTATTCATCAGAGAAGTCACACAGTACTTTTTACATATTCAAGCATTTATGAAGCAGTTCCTCACATGTGCTGGATAAAATCTTGTTTCCACAAATTCTCTGTGATACAGCTTTGAAACTCCTGTTTTATAAACAGTTGAACACAAATTACTTCTAAAAGTGTCAAGAATTGTGCATGTGGGGGTCAGTTCTGCAGCACAGATGCAAATGTGCATGTGCAGAACCAACCTAATGAAAGAGTAAGACAGTAATAGAAATGCATATCTTCCCAAGTAGCTGCTTGTGTTTAAAAGTTAAATTATATTCCATTTTTTAGCAGATCTAGGGAGAGATTTATCTCCAGCTGTAGCACCTCCAAAGGGCTATTCATTGCATCCTCTCTCAGACATCTCTGGATATATCAGTCTCTCATTGCAGTGAGTAGGGAGGCAGTATAGATATCCAGGTTAGACACACCATTTTTGGATAGCTTATGCCGGGTGAAATAAATGTAGCTTAACAGTGGAAGTCTCAGATGTTGCATTAGTTGGTTTTTGTGACCCTTGGAACCCCAAAATTAAGCTAGTCATGAAAAACAGCTTGACATGGATACAGTTGTCAGGATTTGTTGCTCCCTTTTTTTGGTTTTTTTTGTGTTAAATTGGAATTCTTAGGAAGTTTGATTTTTTTGTTTGTTTATTAAGTGAGGTTTTCAGGTTCAAATGAAGTAATTTCTGTGTACTCTTTAATTTAATTCTATGTGGTACTAAGCACTGCTTATGGCACTTGTTTAGACTATTTCAGTGTCATTATCTAAAAGTATTGGAATGACTTGCAAAATCTGAGGCCATGGAAAAAACACTGTGTTGCTTTTTTGCCTTGGAAAAAATCTGAACTTGATAAATATTCAAACTGAGCAACAGGGCTTCTGACCTGACTAAGCAACTCCAAATACAAGTTATTTTAAAGTCTCGTAGAACCTCTCATGAATTGTAGAAGGACTAGTGAATAATATTTAATCAATGCTCAAAGAGATATTATGAGAAGTAAGCTCTACAGCATCTCAGAATATTATTACATGAGGTTTTCAAGCACTATTATCTTCAGGAGTACTTGAAATATTCATGTATTTAGGCAATTGATAATTCTTGAGTGCCTCCCAAAATAATATTGGATTTTTCATTTAAGGCTTTTCAAAGCAGCACAGAGTACTCACTCCCAGAACATCCAACATCTGCAAGGCAATTTAGGCTAACAACCCAAAACTGGAGGCACTGCTAGCCAATATTAAAAATGTAGATCTTAGCTGCATTGCAAGGAATCAAATGAATTGTACACAGCGCACACCAAGATGCCAAGCACTGATCTTTTTTTTGGAACAGATGTAGCCTCGTGCTGTTGAATCTTCATATTCAAATAGACACATGAGAAATGCATAGCATTTAGCACATTCCTTCAGAGCAGTAACTCCAAGGGCAAGTTAAAATAACTAGCATTATTTCTCTGACTGTTAACAAAAATAAATTCATACTGCATATCTTTGTCTATCTCTCAGTAGAGGACAACACATTTTTAGGGCCTCCCTGCTTGTTTCCTCTGAAAAATATGCAGTAAATGCTTTCCTTTGCAGTGTGGGCAATTGCAAGGACTGTTCACATGCAGATCAGGGTTTTTCTGTGCTGTACAAACAAGGCACGAGGACTCGCTATCTCAATGGGATGAAGCAGAGGGGCACTGTGCTTGAGCTGCACAGTACTGCTCCTTTTAATACACATTTCATTTTCTGTACAGCATTAGAATCTACAACTTGGCTTTAATAGTGACACAGAGCTGAAAATGCGACAAAGGCTTTACAGACATTAGCAAGAGGCATCCTGGCTCCCAAAGGGTTTGCAGCTTCTCTAGCTGATATAGAGGCTTCAGGATAAGCATTGAAAGAAAGGCAGCCAGCCTGTCTTCTGTCCTACTCTGTTTTGTAGAACTCTGCATTCTGATTAATTCTTTGTTTTTAAATTGGGAAATTGTAGCTAAAATCATTGCAGCTTTCTTCACTGATTTTGATGTCTTGTTTTAAAGAGAAGCCAATACGTAAAGGCTAGCCAGCTGGTGAACTAGGTGATGATAGCTCCTCCAGAAATAATGATTTCATGAGGTGCAGAAACAGCATGAAAGTTCTCTTCAGAAATATGAAAATGTTTAAAAGGGACCATCTTACAGTTTTTTTCATTAAAAAAAAATCTCTGGCTTTCAGCATTACACAGCCAAACTGTAACTATTAATCTGACAAATTCTGATCTCTATTTATTGTAAGGCTAGAAGAGACATTGGCTTTTGCAGAATTTATCAGCTATTCACAAGTGTTAATATTTGCAAAGTTACTGGGTTGGGCTATGCATCTGCAAGGCTATTTGGAGAGAGATAAAGGCAACTTTAAAAAAAATACCCCATCTCTCTGCTATGATATTATTAGATGCTTTCTGGGTGTGTTCTCACTTGTCCTAGGTTATTCCATTCCAAAGGTCTTATGTTTTGTCCTTAAAACACTACTGTCCTTGGAATCAAAGAGATGACCATTTTTTTCCTGAATTAAACATACAGTCAGATTTCTCAGCTCCTACACTCTTTTCTTTCTTTACGTCTCTCATTTCTGAGGGTATTTCTTATCACTTCAAGTCTACTTAAATAATTGGCCCTAGAACAACAATTCCATTCTATGGCAACTTTAGACACCTCAAATTCGTTTTGTTCCACCCCAGAACACACAAAACATGATCTTTGGAAAATATCACAAAACATAAATGCTGGATTTGTCTATATTAAATATTAGAGGAGGAGAGATGGGATCACATTTTTTTGAGTCTGTTTTTTTCCCTTTTGTCTCTCTGTTTTGAAATTATCTGCACCACAGGAATATTCACATTATAAACTTTCTGGATTTGTACTTCTTCAGAAATTTTTATGCTTTGACAGTGGAGACTGATCTAAAGAAATACATTTAGTCAGAAATTTTTGGCCATTTCTTTTACTTCAGCACTGGGGGAGGTCTGTTTACTGGGGAGGACTTCTGATATTTGGTGATCTGTCTGCCAAGTGTGCTCTCTCTCTGACTTATTCATCAATGTTTACTGCGAAGTTATCATGCCGTGGATGATTATATCATCCTGCCATTTAAGGCAGTCCAGGATTCTTCAGGAGGAGCCTTTCCCTAGGAATCATCTGGGAAGGTTAGCCTATTCATTCATCCTGGTGTGTGCTAGTAAATGCTGCTCCTCACCAGATGAGAAATGAGATTAGAGCTTTCTCAGGAGTCAGAATGTTCCTGGATTCCTCTCCTGTTTGCTGCCCGAATGTGGGCTCTCCTGGCCACATGCTCGATTGTCTTGCCTATGCAGATTCCTGGCTCTGTGTGGAATCAGTGTCCTCCCCAAGTGCATCTGGGTGCTGCTGGCTTTGTGATACCACCAGAGCTGCTGGAATGAGTGTCCTCCTCCAGCTTTTTCTGCCATCACGTTTTCTGCTCCAAAAGCAGAGCACAGCGTCCTCCTTGCACTTCATCAGAGGCCCCCTAAGCACCCCCCGCAGCACAAATGGCTGCTCAGGCCCTCGTCCCCAGGTCAGCTTGCAGAAGGGACCTGCAGAGCTGCTTTCTGCCATTTCCAGCCCAAGCAGCAGTCTCAGGAATCAGGGCGACAGAGGGGTAAAATGGTCAATATATGAGCACAGCTGTGCCCTGTGCTAGGATAGACCCTCAATTCCCGTTTGCCAGCATCTTCATTCAGATCTTTCCTTTGCTGGCACATCTCGTGGGCCCAAAGCAATTACCCAGACAGGTGGCTTAAATGCTACTCACAACTTGTTTCTCCCTGTGTGGTTGTGAGGCTTTTGTTTGCCTGTTTGCTCAGAGCTAACATTAGAAGAGGTTGGAAAGGCAACTTCAAAAATAAAACTTTATGAGTGTATTTTCTGTGCATGACATATTTACATACACCTATATAACGAGGTGTGGGAGCTTTGCAACACTTTCCAAGGACACGTAAGCTCTGCCTCAAAAGGGAGACACATATAAATAAATGTATACTCATAAAACTGCATTGACGCTCATTGATCCTGTTACACCAAAGATTTATGTGACACTCTACTGTTTTTCTGTCCTGGGAGTTATAATTCTTGCATAATTTCCACCAGTCACCTGACCTCACTGTGTTAGTCTTGCTTGAAAAAGAGGTGGGAACTTGGCCTCACTGACGTGAGTGGTAAAACTTCCACTAAGTTCACCAAAAGAAAATGTTCTTAGCCCTTTTATATAGCTCTAAATGACGGGGTTGTATAAGTGCCTTCAGCAAAGCAGGCTTTTGCATCTCTAAGGAGAGCTGTGTTGCAAAGACAGCACAATGAGAGACACTACCCACTGTAAATTAAGTAAGGGGACTAAAAGGCAATGGCACAGGGACTTCTAAAGAGAAGCAAAGTGTGAGGGCTGTTGCACTGAAGTTTTTAGCACATATGGGGTTCAGCCTAGGGCCTGACCACACAGCTTTCTCTCTGCTTCTGTCATTGACATTCACCAACAGCAGGAGTGTCTCATCAGGTCTTTACTAAGGTCACTGGTTTTAGAGAATGCAGTTAATGCAACTCTGATGATTTCCTGAGGGATCCTAGATGGCAGATTTATTGATTGATAGTAATTCACAAACTCTATAAACAAATGTAAACCTGTCCTCTCTTGCACAGAGAATAGTGCAACCAGAAACCACTTCTCTACTGCAGGGTCTTCAGACACAAGAAATAGACTCATAGAATGGTTTGGGTTAGAAGGAACTTTAAAGATCATCCTCCAACCCACCCCTCCATGGGTATGGATGCCTTCTACCAGACCAGGTTGCTTGGGGGTGTATCCAACCCATTCTTGAACACTTCCAGGGATGAGGCATCTATAACTCTGCGCAACCTGTTCCAGTGCCTCACCACCCTCACAGTAAAGAATTTCTTCCTTATAGCTAACCTAAACCTACCCTCTTTCAGCTTAAAGCCCCTCCTCCTTGTCTTATTCCCACATGTTCTTGTGAAAGTCCCTCTCCAGCTTTTTTGTAGGCCCCTTTAGGTGCTATAGGGTCTCCACAGAGCTTTTTCTTCTCCATGCTGAGCATCGCCAGTTCTCTCAGCCTATCTTCATAGGAGAGGAGCTCCAGCCACCTGATCATCTTGGTGATTCTGCTCTGGGCTCGCTCCAGCAGGTCCATGTCCTTTTTATACTGAAGGCCCCAGAGCTGGATGCAGGACTCCAAGTGGGTCTAACCAGTGTAGAGCAGAGGGGCAGAATCCCCTCCCTTGACCTGCTGCCCACACTCCTTTGGATGCAGGCCTGGACATGGTTGGCTCTCTGGGCTAAAAGTGCACACTGCTGGCTCGTGACAAGCTTCTTGTCAACCAGCGCTCCAAAGTCCTTCTCCTCAGTGCTGCTCCCAATCTGTTCTCCTCCCAGCCTGTATCTGTGTTTGAGATTGCCCCGACCCATGCGCAGGACTTTGTGCAGGGTCTTGCCCTTGGCCTTGTTGATCTCCATGATGATGTGTCTTCTAATTTCTGTTGCTGGGAATGTTGGTGGGAACACCAGGCCCTGTTGTTGCCTAAAACATGGTGCCCTGCAAGGAAGACATGGGATTAAGCAAATGCACCTGTGGTAAACAGGTCTGTGACTGCACACTCTGCCTTGCAGACTTGAGAGGAAGTTCAAAACTGAAAACTGAAAGAAGTCTCTCCTATGGCTGGTGCATTGACACAAATATATGCCGTCTTATTTACCACTGAGCTATTCTTATATGGTGTCAATAAGAATTGGTCTAAATGGCCTAAAAGATGCAACAGATGAGGAATTTATTATGCATTTACTGGAAAATTTATGGCCTTAAGCTGAGACAGGGGAGATTCAGATTAGGTATTAGAATAAATTTTTCACTGTTAGGGTGTTGAGGCATTGCAATAGGTTGCCCAGGGAAGCAGTGGAGTTGCCATCCCTGGAGGTGTTTAAGAGGTGTCTAAGGCTGGGTGATGTAGTTTGGGGGGTTACAGTGATAATGCTGGGATGATAGTTGTTCTTGGTGATCTTAAAGGTCTCTTCCAACCTTGACAATTCTGACTCTAAAAAAAAAGAAAATATTGCATTAAACTGTCTGATGAGAGAAAAAAAAGTAGACAACATCTGTGATTCCTCCTTACAAGAAATGGGTTTGTACTGTGCTCTGTTTCAGGAGGGTGTTTACCCTTGTCCTGTGTTCCACTTTGGGTTACAAAGAGAGAAAAAGAAGCAAATGTGCAAGCACAGATGATGTCTTTGTGGTAGAACCCAGTCCTATAGAAATACTGAGAACATGTCACCAAATTAAAAATGTTTATTCCTACTCTTCATGTCACTTCACTGTAATATCACTAGAGGAATCCAAAAGAAGTGACAAATTTGATTTTGATATGTAGAACGTAATTCCTGCAGGGATGCATTTTGCTTAGATATGTTATTTAACCACATGGGCAAGCAATTCCATTATGGAAATACAGTGAAAAAATGGCTATGGATACTCAGTATATTCACTGCTTTGTCTTCAGATTTCTATGTGCAATTTAACTGCAAGACCTTTCAAGCTTGACAGAACAAAAGCCATTACTTGAAGGCACTGGCAAAGGGAACTATGGAGTCCTAAAATTTTGTAAACATACTTGGAGGTCCTCAAGCTTTAGCTACAGAAAATGGAATTCAGCTCAGAGGCAAATGTGTGTGCAAGGGCACTGACTCTGCAGTTTGCACCATGCCCTATCTGAAGAGCTTCACTGCATAACGCAACTCATGGCAGCAGGATGTCAAGGTTCTCCCTCATTATTGATACAGGCAAATGACCATTAATTTTCCTTTTATACCTTTAAAATTAGATACTAACAAGCAGTTGTGATGTAATCTTAATTGAATCCAACCAAGGGCTTTTCCTAATTCAGAGTTCATGCCCCATGCAAACACTGTCAGTGTAGCCAATGTTCGAAAAAGTCACAGTCTGACTTCAAAGGAATTAGTTTTGTGTGGAGGAGCAGGAGAGGCCACAGGGCCCAGGGTTAATCTACATGGCCACAGCCAGAAGCAGCTCAGGAGAACATCAGGTCTAAATGTATCCTTCAGTTAGTCCCATACTGAGCCTCACATCTTGCAGGATCTGTGCTGATTTCCTTATAAGAGAACTTAGGCTGAAGGGCTGAACATCCTTCTGCAAGTAGGGATTTTTATCCCAGTCTTGACAGATAGAGCCTCATAGTTAAGGGCTTGCTAGGTGCCTTTGTTTTAAAAGAGCTTCTGTTGTTGTTTTAAAAGAGCTTCTGGAACCTTTAATAATGTGATTGTTCTCCAGAACTGATTTAAAAAAAAACCAAAACCCAAAACCTCTACAGACTATGAAACACAGTTCTGCAGGGCCTAAGGCTGGAGGTAGCCACCACAGCCACTTCAGCAAGTTGGAAGATGAAAGACACATCTCACAGCAGCACTCAATGCTACAAAGGGTTGCCTCAAACTTCACAGAATAGAAACTATAAGCAAAATATTGATAGAACTAAAATGTAGCTGTTAGTAATATGTGAGGATGATTACTCAACTGATTATGAAATGCCATAAATTCTTAACCTCATCAGTTGCTTCATAGAGGCTTAATGGGGGGAAAAATTCTGTTTTCAGAAATGAATAATTTCATAAAATGCGTGTTAAAAGTCAAAAATACTGAGAGGCATCACTGGAGTGAGGCAGAGTAACAAAAAATGCTGTAGGAAATAAATACTTGGAAGATGATGAGAAATATATTTGGGCCAATTTTCTTTTTATTTTTAGCAGTAAATTTAGGGGTTAACTCAAATCAATACTGATATTAGAATTATAAAGACAGAAAATTAACGGGAGAGGAATTAATTGATTGAAGCTTTTATGCCTGCTTTTCCTGATGTTTTCAGAAACA
The DNA here is from genome assembly GCA_013397845.1 of Melanocharis versteri. Classification (NCBI taxonomy): domain Eukaryota; kingdom Metazoa; phylum Chordata; class Aves; order Passeriformes; family Melanocharitidae; genus Melanocharis; species Melanocharis versteri. The sequence continues at coordinate 965,291 of VZTG01008820.1, read as the reverse complement.
AAAATAGAAATATGAAATTATGATATAAATTAAAATCCAGAGAAGACTGGCCAGAAAAACACTAGACTTAAATGAGCATTAAAACAGCACCAGCTTGTTCCTGGGGATCTCGTACTATTTATTGCATGGTTTGCTAATGAAAGGTGCCAGACTCACTCTTCTTACTGTATAACAACACACCAAGGGGTTCTGGATAGAATACAGGATGATACTAGGGTGTCTCAGAAGCATTGGAAAAGCCAAATAATGCCATCTGGTAGCCAGGTTTTAGTCAGTGAATGCAAAAGCTGGTGGAAGGTTATGACAAGCACACCAAAGCTTAATAATGCAGAGATATGAATACTTTCTCCCCTGCCTGACTACCCCAGCAGAAAGTCTGCACCATCCTGTTCTCTGTAAATGACTCAATTTACTTTTTAAAATTTTTTTATTTTTTCCCCTAGGCATGCTTGTGCATCATTTAACGTGTTTTAAGCATTGCTCACACAATAAATTAATAACCAAGCATAAAAAAAATCTATTACCCCAAACTCTATCTTCCCAAGTTGCAATCTCTGCCTAGAATTAATTTTATGCAGACAAACTCTACTCTTAAGCAAAAAAAGAGGAAAAAATAGTGTCTTTTCTGACAAGTGTCTTCACCAGGCACAAATATGGCATAAACAAGGTGTGGTTTTCCATGTGGTCCTTTGGTGCAGTTCATTCCTCATGTCTACAGGACTATCAAAACATTTACTGCAGTCTTTGCCCTCTGACATGCCTGACAGCCAGAGGAAAGGCAGCAGTCCTTTCAGTTTCCTGCTCCCTGCAGACCCTAACGAAGTGCTGGGAATCCTACTCTCCTTTATCCTGCCCTTTGGTGGGTCACTCCTACCACCAGAGGTTCTTCACAGCATCGAGGGCAGGGCGAAGGCAGTCTGTGCAGAAGCTCCTTCTGCTTTAAGGGCAGCACCTTGTGCCTTACCTAGGAGGGTCAGGACAGAGTTTCCTTCCAAAGCAGCAGTGGGAGACCAAGGCCTGTTTGACTCTGGTACAAACAGCACAGAATTCTGGCTGCAACCACGGATCTATTAACTGCCTCGCTCCAAGCCACCCAGGCTGCTCAGGGCTGACCCTGAGCATATGGTACCTGTACTGCCTCAGACAGCCAAAACCCCTTCCCCCTCTGCAGCCAAGCCCACTTGTCCCATGCACTGGCCACGTGCCACTTGCCAAACTGCCCCTCCGCAGCAGCTGCCATTTGGCTGCTGAGTGCTGTCTCCAGGCTGCTGGACGTGCAGGGCCAGGGCAGGGAGCAGCTGGAGCAGGAAGGCAGGCAATCCTCACAGAGACAGCTCACCCTCCCGGCAGGGACACTCAGGGGAGCCAGGCTGGTTTGGGAAGAGTAAAAACGTGTTTTAACTCGTACTGGGAATGAAGATAAAAACAGCCATGCTGTGGGTGGAAGACCCGTTCTGGCCTCTGTTAATGAGAAGATAAGAGGCTGCATTTCATCCGTAGTGGCTGGCTCTGAAGCTGGCCATGGCCCGTGCCAGGTAGAGCTCTGCACTGGAGACACCTGTGTGCTGTTCTCCAGCAAACACGGCTGGAGAAGGAGGCTAAGCCCTCGAGGGAACAACTGCGTTCTCAAATTCTCTCCCCTGGAGCCTGAATCAGCATAGGCAAGAAATGTTCTGTAGCAGAAACACCATCCATTGCCCTTTTTTTGAGGATCAAAACTATCCTTTTCCTAATGAACTCTTTGGTAGACATGGAGGTGTCAAAGCTGGTGGATGGGATGCAAGACCCCATAATGGAAAACTGGGAAACAAGTCATGAATTTTCCAGCATACAGAGGTGGTGCCTACCTATGGCAAGCTTATTGTCCTGGCCTCTTCAGCCTGAATAAATAAATATAAGTTGCTCACAGAACAATGAAAACAGGCAATGCTATAGTGATATACATACTAGGAGATGTCCTTTAAATGTCCCCTCTGGCTTGCTGGATAATGCTTTTATGAATATTTGTAATTGATGGTAAGAATTCAACTGAGTATTTCCTAGTGATAGAAAATCGTTTTGAGCTAGGCTTTGTTTTTTGAAAAAGAAAAAGCTGATGCACCTGCCTGGAGTGCATGTGCTCGACTTGGGCAGAGCAAGCCAGGCGGGTGCCCATCCCATGGGCTGAGGGTCCGATTTTGGCGTGTGCATGGTGGCTGTTAGCTGGCCTTGCTTTGGCCACTCACCCTGAGGGCTCAGAGAGCTTGGCAGAGTTCAGGACCTGCTCTGCTCTGCCAACAGGGCTCACACGTGGCATTTGGGAAAGTTCATCACCAGGCCTGGAATTCTGTGCATGATACTGGGAAAAGACAACTGTAGAATGTGAAACTCTAACAATTTTGTACAAAATATGCCCTTTCAGTCAGCTGCAAACTGAGCCAACATCCATGGTCCCTTGCTTGTGAATGCAATCGCAGGGGTTAGGCGGGCAAAAATTAAATTTTTTTGCATCAGTCTGCCAAGTTTATTTGAAGAAAAAAGGTCCCTATTTACTTCTTGCAAGTCATGGTGGTTGCTGGTCAAGAAGTCACTTGAAATGAGAGCATCCTCAGTGGTTTTCATTGTGGGAAAATTTTTACAGGGAAGTGTCCAAGCAAGGCCAGTTTTGGACCTTGGAACTTGTCTCAAACAAGGCTATTCATCTGTAGCCGAGCTCCCCCAGCTGCCACTAGAACACAAGGGACCTAAGGATGGAAACTCAGCTTTAGCTGGTTACATGGAGCAGTGAGCTGAAGGCTGAATGGAAGTTCAGATGTTGAAAGCTGAGAAGTATGAAGTAGGATTTGGTTTGGGAAAATATGGATTAGATTTCAAGAGGTGGTACCATAGTGTTTGGCTTGGAAAACATGCAACACTGAACAAAAACAGAACAAAAACTTCTCTGAGAAAACATACATTATTTAAATATCTGGAGCATTTTTATTGACAGCCTGTAAATACAAATAAGCTTGTTCTGGAGTGTTTTAAGATATTTAATAGGTGTTTATGCAATTGTGTTCCAGAGGAACTGAGGCATGGAGAAGAACGTTGAACGTAAGTATCTTCATAGTGGAAAAAATATGGTATTTCCAACCAACCTACATGCTTCCATCAGAGAAGAGTTGCTAGACATGTCATGTTAACCTACGGAAAGCCTCTCATTTTCTGCCAGAATAGTGGAGGGACTCCTGCATGGGTAAGTTTCCTTGGTACCTACTTTTTAATCCATCTAGTAGAATATATGCAAATCTGCCCAGCTAGGCTATTCTCCCACCCCTCTGTACTCACGTGCTCTGCGCTGGCAAATGTTCAAGCCGAGAGTGCTTCTGCAGGGCCTGTTTGTCAGCGAGCTTAGCTCTGCAGTGTGAACCCTGGGGAATCACAGGGATAAGTACAGCTTTCACCCCGCTGGTCTCTGAGCTTCCATCCAGCTTGCCTTGTCCTTTGGCGCCTGACTGTCTTCAGCAAGTGTGACAGAGACTCCTGACATTACTGCCCAGTGCTGCTGGGCAGTGCTGGCCGTGTGGTGCTCTAAAAACACTGAAGGAGAAATCAGATGGTCGAGGCACCTTCAGCTCAGCAGAAACTCTGGAGCCCTCCAGGAAATTTTTCAGTGAAGCTGAGGTGATGGGTGGAAAAAGACAGAAAGCCTAGGGAGGGAAGAAAGACATATTTTTTGTTACTTTAAACATATGTACTTGTCTTGATTCATAATGGGAATCTGGGTGGGAAGCACAGCTGGGAGGACAGAGGGAGAGGCTTATTTTTATTATGAAAATATGTGCTAATTGTGGCTCAAAGCAGGGAGAGAGGGTGGGACAGTGTATGGTGAAGAAGCCACCTGCAGTGAAGGTGGGGAAGGAAGGAAGTTTTTACTATCTGTCATTGAAAATATATGTATTTCTTCTCTAGTGACTGAACTACAGCTAGGCAGGCAGCCCCAGAGCACTAACTCACATTCAGCTCTGCTTCTGGCAACAGCTTTTATGGGTTGGTTCTAGCACCTTTTATTTAGCCTTGTGTGAACAATTGGTTTTGGGTGGAATGAAATGTTTCAGTCAACCCAAAACTGACATTTGTTTTCACTCAGTCTTCTAAAAAGCATATTCTTTCCCTTTCAGGCATCAATTTGTATTATATTTGTGTTTGTTTAAAGCCAAGTAGTGGAAATGCAGAGGCATGATTTATACGTGCAAGAAATTGGAAAAAAATTTCTTCTTTTCAGCAACGAAAAATACAGAAATATCTGCACCAGTGTCCCATGTTGTAAGAAAACTCTCTTTAAGACTTTTACTTTTTGAGAAACTTTTAACACCAGGTTATGGATGATTCTGAGTGGCAGGGTATCTGGCCAGGGCTCTGTATTAAGTACCTGACTATGTACCAGTATTGAAGCTGATAAGCAGCCAGGCACCCAGTTGCTCCACACATTGCGTAAATGTGCAAATGCTCTCTATCTTGTTGACTAAGGTAGAGCTTCATCCAGAATAGATTGGCTCCATCAAGAGAAACCCCTAGAATGGTGTTAAACTATCTGGCAGAGATAGTTCAGACAGTAACTCAAAGAACATTATTTGAATTAATAGATTAATTGCTGCTAGTATGACTTTTTTGGAGCCTTGCTTTATTTTCATTAGTGCTCAGAATGTAAATGTGTGTCATGAGCAGAATGCAATCTGAGGACCTCAGATACACTCTTGTGGAGCTGTGCTGGAGGGGTTCTACCACAAGTCACAGGACACATATCTTGTTCTGCAGAACACCACATAAACTCTAATGGGCCCAATATTTCTGAAATACTGAAAGAAGTTCCACTACTTCCAATTACAATTCTAGTTTCCTGTTAACCTAAATGATTCAGCCCCACTTCTCTGTAAATGGATCTTGGACCAGTGACTCTCAAGAGGAAATAAAGCAGGATTTTTTTTTTGTTTTGCTTCTTTTTAATTTTGTGGGCAGCTAAAAAAGCAAAAGGGTACATAATTCTCACTTCTGCTTTTACCTTTGAAAAATCCTGCTGTGATCCTAACTGTATTGTTTAGGTGTCTAATATCTTTGAAATCTACTCCTAAAACACTTCATCCTTTATGCAGCAAAGTGCAGTATTTTATGGCTGCCTGAATGAGAAAAAGGCACGTTAAGGAGCAGATGAAAAGTAAAGTTTGAATTGCTACTCACTGAGTTTTAAAAACCAAGAGGGAGTTTTGGTGAGGGAGGAAAGAATGAAAGGAAAAAAAGTCAGAGACACAGTGATATACTCTGAGTCTATGGCCAAGATTTCCCTACTCCCCCACTCAAACAAGAGTTCTCATTGTCTAGGTTTTATGTGAATTGTTATTAACCACAACTTGACTTCTTTACTCAGCTTATCCACTACGCACACTTAACAGACTCTGATAACACTCATGACTTGCCTATGTCTAGTGGGATAATTTCAGTATGGAAAACACTACGTAGAAATCAAACTCCTCTCTGCCTCATCTGACACAGTTTGACATGAAAACATAGGAAGAAAATAGATATAGCTGGGACTAATATACAAAGGCTCACAGACAAAACATTTCTCTTAGGCACCATGAAATGCCTGACAAATTTTTTGTTCTTCACATCCAAAAGTTGGCCAGGAGGTGCTCTTGAGAAGAGCTTTACAGTGAGATTAATTGAAAAAAAGCTCCTAAAAGACCATGCATGAAGCAATATAGGGAGTGAGTCAATTAGGAAATCATCCATGTCATGTGATGCTGAAGTTCTGTGGCTGGTATATATACTACAGTTTTCCCATAAATAGAAGTGAGGAAATTGTTTCTCTAAAACTTGAATGTGTAGCTAATTTGAACGTGATCTCACAGAGGGCTATTGGGAGTTCCTATTTGTTATTATTTGGTGATTAAGCATAGCTTGTACATCTGAAACTCTTTGTCTATTCATTCCGCTTTTAGCCTTGGAGCAGCAGATGCCATACCAACTCACAACAGAAGATGATTCAAGCAGAGATTTCTCTCTATTTTGGGGATTTGCAAAGGCTTCCTCAGCCCTCAGAACTCTGCTCATTAATTCCTTGACTGCTGTCATAAATCTTGTATTTTGATAACTTACTCATTAGCCCAGACAAGCAACATGCAACCCTTGGCAGAGTTCAGGACCAATCTATATAGTGGAGAGAAAGCAACAAAATATATCTGGCTTCTTCACTGGAAATTTAAGCCTAATACATCTACGCTTTGTTTTTCACTGCCTGGAAAAAAGGGTTGATGCTTGGATTTCCTCGGCTCAGTTCTTTTTTTCAGTCAGGGTGCATTTTACTCTGTTGCACTTTCATTTCACTTAATAAGAATTGCTGTTTTCCAGTGAATAGAGAATCATTAATCATACATTGTATCTTCAAACACAATCCACAGACACTTTTCTTATTCTAAAGAAAAGCCCTCCCTCCTCCTCTGGAAGTGCCATATTTTACAAAAGGTTTCCCACTACTTGGAAACTAACCAGTGACTGGAAATCTGTGTCTCCAAAGGCCATGGACTCGACAAAATAAATAATTAGACTGCCACCAGCTGTTTAAGTTAAAAGTGATGTAACTGTTGAGATTTGTGCTTCCATACACACAAACAAGATGAACACTGGTCAGGAAGGAATTTTTCATAAGTACCAAATTATTTGACATATTTAAATAAGAATTTTTAGCCAAGAAAACACACACACAAAAATATTTTCCAGCATGAACAGATGTTAAAAGTTTGATCTTTAGTGTATAATCTGTAGCAGACATACAGAAACTCATAGGAATTTATGAAGTTATTTCATTTAAAATTGTAATGCATGTCTGATGAGAATATGGTTAGCTGGCAATACTAGCAGCACCAGTAAAGGCCAGCTCTCTTACAGTAGTGACAAGCAAGCACTAACCTATTTGTCTGCTACTTTGCAATCAAAACTCCAATGGCAAAACTGTGGAATTTTTTGTGGAATCTTGACATTACAGTGAAATTATTTTTCTTGTATCTATTCAGACAGAAAAACAAAAGCAGGATTTTTTAAAGTCCTTACATCCTTAAAAGTCTTTCTAAACCTCAAAGTCATGGTAAAATAGGATCAATTTAAAAGGGGCACACAGGGAGCAAGGCCCTCATTGCCAAGCTGCAAGTGAACAACTTACATACACATTTCCAGTTACGTGCTATTGTTTTTCCAGTCACTGTGACAAGAAACATGCTTTGATTTGGATGCTTTTGGTCTGGGCTGCAGGCACATTATCTATGCCATGGGTATTAATGTATGTAGCTAAATGATTGCTATAGATCCAAAATTTTTAATGATGATGAGGCTCAAAATGAAATAATATTATGAGTTCTTCCCTAAGAAGTGCTGAGGGTGGCTTCTGTGAATTTCCAAACCAGGTATAAAGCGATGTTTATGTGCCCACATCTCAGAGATCCGCTGGGAAATCCAAGCCTGGATCGTAAAAGTCCACCACATAAAAGTTTTCCTTTTAGGTCAAGTGAAAGTACTGTTGGAAGTATTGAGGAATAATCTGTTTTCTCAGTAGAAGTTACATGAGTCCCCTGCCTTCCTAAGACTTTTTCCATGTCTTAGATTTTACAATTGACAAAATAATGACAGCTGCATCCTTTCTAATTTCTGTATGGAATGCAGCCAACAGTACCCAGAAGGACAAACAGCCAGGATTGAGGGGAGCTGAGAAGGGAGGGAGCTTACATAGCTAGAAAACAAGTACCGTAAAAGCTTTCTGAAAACTTACAACCAAAATATAATTACTAAAACAGCTTTGAAAGGAGGGAGTTAAATTACCGAGTGTGGCTGTGATCGTTCTCCTAGTTTAGATTGCTCCAGTATAAATTAAATGAAATAGGACCTGGACTGCTAATTAGCTACCCTACCCACAGGTGATCACAATATGTGCCATGTAAAATGCCTGCAAAAGCAAAATTTATACGCCCAGAACTGACAAGCGTGCATATTAAAGCCATTTTTGCAGTTTACAAGAATAGCGAAGTCCTTTGATAGCTAATCAGGAAAATGGGGGGGAGCAGGGAGGAAATTCTGTATACATTTAGAAACAATGATTTAGACAACATTTCCCTTGAATTAGTTTATTTTAAAAGAGAACAAAGGGGTTGTCCTGCTGGGTAGCTTTTCAGCAGGGATGCCCTGCCTGCCTTATTTCAGATCTGCAACATTATGTGGTTTCAATTAGTGGTAGCACTTGCAAAACTAGTAACACAGACATTTTGGCTTGAAATCTGACTCCAAGGCAGTGAAGGATACTTAAAATCTACTCAGGGGTGGGTGGAGAAATACAGTATATTTAAAGAAGTGTTGATCTTTTGTCAGAATAGTGTCACTTCTAAAAACCTCTCTGTGTTTTTATAGGCTTGATTTTTAATTTCTTCTTTGCCTCCCTGTTTGGAAGTTGATTTCCACTTTTCTAGCATCCTATTTCCTGTCTCTTTTGTCACCTTACTTACCAGGTCCTCAGTTAAGTTTTTTTCGGGTTTTGAGGGCAGCCAAGTAAGCTAGCTAAGCACGTTCAAAATACTATGGCACTTAAAATGCTCAATATTCAGAGTCCCCTTCCACCTCAAAGTCCTTTGCAGCAATATGTACTCTAAGAACAACCCTGCATTATCAGGGACTACTTGGTTTTGTAGTCCATCTGTCCCCTTAATGCTGTGAAGGAATTACTAAAATATCCTTGTAAGGCAAATGATAATTCCTTTAACTTTGCAGACAGGGAAGCTGACTTCTGTTGCTATTCCACATCAATGGAAGCGTCTCATGTAATACATCTGCTGGCAGAAAAAAGCCTGTGTATGATGATTCAACAAAGTTTCCCAGTCCTACTTATCTTAGATATCTTGATAGGCAGGTGACATTTTGATGAACAAAATAACAAATGTCACTGCTGTGGTGACAGACATATACAATATTCCAAATATCCACTGAAAGAGAAGTGTTTAATATTGGAATGAAAGAGGCAACTTCTTGACAGGATTTCAACATGTATAACTATAATATTTTTAGCAATGAAGTCAATAATATGTCTCACTATCACATCTATCATGGTGCTAAAGTAGTTTTTATCAAGACTTTCCTAGATGCTGCTCTAGTATGGTGATTGTCAACAAACATAGTAGAGCTGAAAGGAGACTACAGCAAAAACATGAGCACTTTTTTTTTCCCAAGACTTGCATTCCTGGTCTCCACTAAAGGACTTAGATTTGTTTTGGTGGTGCTGAAGGTTGGAGATCAAAAAGAACCCTAAATATCATCACCATGTATTTATTTTGCTAGCCTAATGCTGGCAGTAGGCCTTATAAAAAGCTGGCTTTAAATTCATCACATATTTGGCAATTCTTCATTTTTTATTTGTGGTTGCTATCAAGATGAAAAGAAATTTAGGGGCTGCAAATGGAAATGGAATGAAAGTGTGGAAAATGCTGCTCATCTCAAAACCCACGGTGATCATCTGATGAATTATTCACATGTCTGGTCAACAGCATTTGTTTTTATCAGTGTTACCTCAGCCTTGCTTGCACGGTCATTTAGCCTGACTCTCACTCGTGCTGGGAGGCAGCAACCTGAACCAAGGAGCAGAGGAGGGAGCAGAAGCATGGGACACGGATAGACTTTTCCTTTCTGATCCACATAACAGCAAGCAGAATATAAATGAGCAGTTAGGTCACTGCGATCAAACATCCGCAGTGTAGTTCAACTGATTTGAGGCTTGAACACTAAATTTACCCCACATTTCTTCAAAGTCTCTGCAATGGGAGTGCCTTACTTTAGAAGTAGTCTCTCTTTTTAGGTAATCCACAATGATCCACAATCATACAAGCAGGCTTTCCCCAGCTTCATTCATACTACTTAACAGCTTTATTGCAATTCTAGGAATAAAGATGCTCACATTCCACTGACTTAAGAGAGTAGGTTTAATGCACTGTGCCATTTGCCACCATCCTGACGGGCCTTTTTTTGTGTCTGTGTGATTAATACATGTATCAATGATAATAAAACACTTATGGAGTTTCCCAGATGTAGACATGGCCCCTTAATCCTTCCCTGTTCTGCTGGGGATAATCATTTTTACAACATGAGATCACTTGCACCAGTGAAGTGCATTTTAACACCTTTTGCTGTTATCTGTATGAACCGATGATCCTAATAGAATCCCAGCAGTGCATTTAAACTTTATTTCCTAGGTTAATCAGGCTAAAAGACAGTTAACTAAGTTTCCCAAAGGGGACCTTCTTTACATTTAAAAAAAAGCTACTGGAATTGTTTATCACGAGAAATTTTGGTCAGTGAGACAAGAAAGGGAGCAGTGCTATAAAAAGAAATGGTGTTTTTGTCTTGTAGTGGACAGCATGGCACACCAAAAAAAAAAAAAAGAGAAATATTTTCTGAACAAAGAGCTCATGCCGGTCCCCCTCCTTTTTTTTTGATCTTTAATCCCTTCTCTCCTAAGTAGAATGGCAAAGGAGCCCTTCTCTCTCTCTAATAAATAGCTAGCAAAAGAAGGCATTCAATGCTCCGTCCCTTTGATCAGCACAAAGCTGTCAGCTCCTGCCGCTTTTTTTTCTTCTAGCTCTTGTTCCTGGTTAAAAGTGGAAGTAATACCCCCTGAAAGAAATACCCTAGGTGTCCTGCAAATCATCAATCCTATTTTTTAACTTGTTGTTTTTCAGTGGCCCACCCTCCTGGCCTGAGCAACCTCCTCACTAACACCCCTCTTCCTCTTTCCACCCTTTTTCCAGAATACCAGTTTCATTTGATACGCAATTCAATGTGCCAGTCTGACCTACTGGGACCTTGCTGTCTGAGACTCTACCACTGCGCAGACAGGGGAAACCTTCCTTCTAGCAATAAACATGTTTACTTCCATTCATTTTGCTCCCTGTAAAGGAATTAAATTTTTTTTTTCATAGACACAGCAAAGGGATTTTTGGAAAATAGCTTTTAATAATTTATAATACAGCTCTAACTTTAAAAAAAGCAGAACGCAAACAACAAATAAAAAAATTGCAGGTTGTGCTTGACCGAGTGTGTGAGATCCCATTTTGCTCCAGTCTTCAGGCTGCTGCATTTCAGCGACATCACTGCATCTCAGCAGTAAACAATCTGCAAATATTGCTGCCTTCAGACAGGTCACTCGGCGCATTTTAAAGCAGGCTCCTTGTTTACTGCTCAGATTATCTGCAATGTGCATTCCTGCTCCTCACAGTGTCAGGACCTCATACACAGCTTGCAAATATTATGCAAAGGAAATAATTCACAAAGGCAAACAATTACAACCAAGTGTAGAACAAGAGAGTGGCTGGTAGTGGGAGAGCAGGGCAGAGCCTTAGGTGTCTGTGTGTGTGTATAAAGGGTTGGAGGGGGGAGGAATGGGGAGTAAGGAAAAGCAACTGTATAAAAGAGCGTTTTTACCAGACAATGTCATATCCTCAGTGACATGTAATGATATTTAAATACCTTTGCCATTTTCCCCTGGTGATTGCTGCACTGGGTGCGTTCTGTGGGCCTATAGAGATATGTTTTTCAAAAATCAGGATGGAGTGAATGCCGCTCGTTGTTCTGGCTGCAAAATGTCAAACTGCAGTGGAAAGAAATACAGCATTGCAGTGGTGGTGCACTGAGGCCCCCGGTAGGAAAGCAGGAGCTATTAAGTGGAAAATTCCTGCAGAGGACGTGTTTCCATTTCTAATGCGAAGAAAGAGGGTGTTGTTTGAGGCTGGCAGGTCTGTGGAAAATACAGAAAACACAGGGAAGATGAGAAAATGACCTCATTGAACTCTGCGAACTTAAGCAAGCAAACAGCTTCGGCCAATATACCACATTCTTCTGCCCAAACAACAAATTGACCTATAAGTTATATAATCCCCCACAAGCCCCCGTGCCTCGTGCAAATGTGGGGAGGGAGAAGGGGGCTGTTCACTGCAGGGGCAGGCAGGACAAGCAGTAAAACCTGCTGCAGTAGGAAGGACTCTTAGGGTGAGCTGCCTGTCCTCCCCACAGCACCACCTTCCACCCCAAATGGAGTCCTCACATGAGGTTCAGGTTTAATTGCTCTCTGAATACCAGCAGAATGATGGCACTAGTTGTTTATTATAGTATGAACTATTTCAGTACAGCATAAATTTTCCATTTCAAAGGATCCTGAATGCCTTCAGGGAAGGGACTAGGTTTTGTGAGCAGAGGGTGGCTTCTGTAAAAGTTGGTGGGGGGGTTCGTCTTAGGGATGGTTAAAACCACATTCTTGGAACCTGAGGGGGGGACTCTGGAAGCCTGTTTAGGGCTGTGTTTTCCCCTGTAGAGGCCCCCTGTAGTGTTAACTTGGACTGCCTGAGTTACCATTTTATATCAACGGAACAAATCCTAGTGTAAAAATGCAGGGGCTAACCAAAGGCCACGGCTCTGCTGGGGTTGTTGTTGTTGTTCTGTTGTTGGCACAAAAGGCAGATGCATGCCAGCATCCCCAGCATCCGACTGCTGAAAGGTTTGATTCGTTGTACGAGTGCTGGCCTCAGTGTTTTTCCAATAAATAATTAATTGAACATAATAGAAAGTTATTAATAGGTAGAACAGCAGATAAACCATAATTCAGTTTACAGTAATGTTATTTCCAAATCAGAAAGAGCTTTTCTGTTAGTTAATAGTACATTTGCTGTGGAAACTTGTTCTCAGCTACCATGCTATTTGAATGTGCACTTTTAATGGATAGGACTCTCTTTTTCTTGTTTACATTATTAAAATCGTATTGTCTCCCACTTGCAGTCGATTTTGAGCACAACCAGAACCTGCTCTACCATCCAGTGCTTTGCATGGACTCAGCCTCCCATAGACGAAGTTAGCTTTGAGCAGTCCTTGCAGCTTTAAAGTCTACATGGTGCTTTAAGGACAAGCATGAGTATAAACAAATAAAGGGTTTGATCTTGAAGGTGCATCTTTAAAGCATATGCATAGGAACGTAGGAATGTGCAAGGTTCAAATATTAGCAGCAAAGAAAAAGCAGCTGACTCAAGATTCACAAACTACAGATGCACACTCAAATTTCATGTAAGCTGCTTTTTAAGCCTATGGTTTGATCCATTCTGTCATTAGGCACCACTGGCACATTCAGCCATGAATGCACTGAGGGAGAATTCAGAAAACCCCAGCAGCTATAAGGAGCTGACTAGCTCATGTTCCCTCACCAAAACATTTTAGAGCAAGATAAAGTGAATTACAAGATAAGTGGTGAGGAGAAAGTGAGACCATCTCCAACTCAATCCAAAAACGCAACTCTTGCCTCTTGCATGCTTTGAAAAATGTAAATAACCATTCTTTCTTTTCCAGTTTGACATCTCTCTGCACATGGAGAAGACAAGGCAAAAAATGACAGAATTACATACTACCAAAAAAATCTGTACATACAAGACTTCCAGCATTATTTTGCAGATATTATAAGTTGTTTGAAGAAAGATCAAAAAAGGTGGCTGAAGATGGGGGCATGTGGCTATATCAAATTAAATTCTCACACAGCTGTTGTGTATTGCTTTCCAAGGCTCCAGTTGCCACTTATTTCAGGTTATAGAGGAGATAGTGTTGTGGTAATACAAAAAGGAAATAATTCTGATCTGTGTAGCTCAGATCTTGAAAACCAATTTGCCCAGGATCCAGCACTATTTCAGTTTAACCCTAGATGCCTGTACCTCTGCGGCACAAGGGCCAAAAGACATTCAGGAGCTCCACAGCGTGGTGTTATTCCCTTTCTGGAAATGTTTAACCAGGGCAAACTATATAGTGCAGCATTTCTGCACGGTGCCATGGATTCTGTTTCTCTTTTCCTTGTGCTGTGTAACTAAGGGGCACTGTAAGGGGCGCATAACTTACAGACTAGAACAGCTTTCTCTTCCACACTGACAGGAAATAAAAAGCTCCCAAAAAAGTCAAGAGAAAAACAAACTCTGTGAATGACCAAAAAAAAGCACTGCCAAAACAAAAGTTTCCCGCACCTAATAAAAGGAAAAAGGCAGATTTTTGCTCATCCTCACCTTGTGGTTGTGAATGGCAAAGGAAGAGAGGTAAGGAGTACCCCACCATTAGGGCTCGAGAGTTTAGCATCCATTGCAGGATTAACTCTTCTGAGGAGTGCAGGGCTTTGGTTACACTGCTTTTTATAGGGTTTTTAATAGGTTCTTTGTCTTTTACATAGTGGACTCAGCTCATATCATAGCTTCTGTTTTGCATTCAGTTTACAAGATGTGAGAATACCTAAAGAGACTTCTAAGAGACTATTTTAAATAAAAACACAGATAAATCTGGGTGATGAAGTACAAACCTGAGCCAACAAGATTGTAGGCAAACCACATCCAGCTCCTGCCAATGCACCTCAGTCCAGCCCTACATAAAACTTTCAGAACTGTGCAGAAATGCCTGGTCAAATTAACTTGTGCAGGAGTTTCAGAAAGCACAAAAATAGGTAATAGAATAAACCAAAAAATTAATGCTTGTGTGTTGTCCCTCTTTGCATCACCATATCAAAAGTCATGGAGCAAAGGGACACAGAAATCACTGATCAAGCTTTGGCTTTTATTTCTTTGTTCTTTTACGTTAAATCATAAGATTTCATCACAGCTGGGAAATGTGTGGTGTCAGCATTCCCAAGCTTTAGCACTGTCCACTCATTCTGATCCTAGTGGAAATAGGACACTTGGCCTGTGAGCACTGATGGAAGCATTGACTCCCCAGGATTCTACTATCACTGTGTCTGGTTTCCTAACTTTTATAAATCTAAGATCTTGAAAGAAGTTTTCTTCCAACTGGTGGAGGACCTAACTGTGAACCAGTCTTCCTCAGTGTTTTGCAGTTCAGGTGACTCCTAGTGTGGACAACTGGGGGAAGAGGACCCCAGGCCATGACAAAGCCTGAGCTCATGGTTTTACCTGGATGCAGAAAGAAAGGACTCTTGGCCTGTTGATCAATGGTTTCATACTGAGTAAAGAACAAAATAAAAGGGAACGTCACAACAGGATGTGTACACAGGGCTTTTGTGGACAAAAAGTGTGTAATCTGCCCCAACGCTGACCAGCTGGAGATGTTCCTCTGTCTCAGGATGTCTCCAGCTCAAGATGTGGGTCCTGCTTAGGAGGCAATAAGAATTATCAGGTGTTCAGAAACCATGCCTTGGGAAAGCATTGAGCTTTTGCACTTGAGAGGCAGCTGCGAGGAGAAGGTAATCTGTGTTTTCCCCATCTATTGCAAGTAGACTTGGCTCAAAGAATATTAAGACAGAATTATTTTGGACTGTATTAAAAACCTTATGTTGAGTGATAGGAGGGGGTACAAGCACA
Organism: Melanocharis versteri; assembly: GCA_013397845.1. NCBI lineage: Eukaryota > Metazoa > Chordata > Aves > Passeriformes > Melanocharitidae > Melanocharis > Melanocharis versteri. The sequence continues at coordinate 949,920 of VZTG01008820.1, read as the reverse complement.
AAAGTGAAAACATTCCCCTGAATGCAAATCCTGCCACATACCGGAAGAAATACATAAATCAGTCAAAGTGTGGGTCAGTTTGGGCTTGGAAAAATGTTTGACTCAACAAGGGATGGAGTGCTGCTCAGCTAGTTTTGACTCAACTGAGTGCTGGCAACCACCCATAAAAAAAACATGGTGGTAGAACAGGCCCAACATTTGAGAGTGATGGCCCAATGGAAGGCTTTGGGAGGGTTGTCCCCAGCTTCTTGAAATACCTATGGCACAGTTGACCTCTATAGATACATTTAAGTATTTTTCCTACAGCAATTACCTGGCTATAAGGAGTGCTTGATTAGACTTTCTGCAGATTGATCTGTTGCAGTGCAAGAACCCAGTCTTTACATGAAAACAAGGCTAAAATTTGCCTCTTCTGTTGAAATGGTCATTTTTAACAGAGGTTCCTCCAGCTTTACACCAGTGAAGCAAATTAAATGGCATGTGGGACAAAACAATACAAATAATAAAGTTCTGAGTCAAGATCAATGAATGTCATGATTTCTCTTAACAAAGTCTTAAGTAGACCTCCTTGGAGATCATTAATTTCTATAATACGCATTACTAAAAGAAATACACAGGGCTCAGGGAGAAACAAAGAGGGAGCCCTTTAATATACTGCCTTTTCTGCTTTTGGTTGTGATCCTCTTAAGTGATGATGCTAAACTCAGTGTGTCCAGCATGGTGGGAACATTACCCAGTGCCACTACAAGTATTTAGTCTGATCAGCCCTGTAACCCCCCCACCACCACCCAGAAACTAATTGTGAGGATTAGGGCACACCAAGACACTCAAGCTCCACTCTTGTGAGTTTGGGGAGAAACAACACATTTCAACATTCCAGCTACAGTTCCCTTGGCAACGTTCATAACAACAACTCAGTAACACTATGGGTTTCTGTTTTCTTAACCCTTCAGGACATTGACTGAATGAATACTTCCTTGAGGAAACTGTTCAGTCAACCAGATATACTCAAACACACTTAAATCCAGCAGGCCTTTTCTCCTTAAAGAAACAACAGCTGTTGAATTCCATGTCAAACTGATCTCCTCCCCTAGCATTAAAGGGTTTCATTCAAACACACGCATATACCATCAGCAAATCCTCCATGGAAGCCTGTATGAAAAAAAGACAGTAAAAAACAATCCCCAAATGTCAATGTTTCATATCATTATGAAGTTACTGTGGATCAGAGGACACAGAGAACAATACACGACATTTTATAAAGCACATAAGTACTCTTAAGAAACAAAACAATATTAGTGTTTGTGTAGATTATAGAACACAATATTGTTCCTGACAGTAATAGCAATAATAATGTCTACAACAACTTTATAATGATTTCTCTGGGAATTTAAAATACTTTTTAAATATTACCTAATACTATCAAATAATAAGGTTTATACCATCTTTGTGAAATACATGAGATATTCCCCTGAGTTTGTTCCCCAGCCCAATGAACTGGAGCTTTTTGTGACGTTAAACACGTCTGTTCCTTAGAAGTGGCCATTCCTGTTGCACAAAGGTTTGGAGGAGGAACCACCAGCTGAATACTTGTGCAAGGTCACCAGAACTCACCTGCCCTCACAGAGCTGCTGTAGGCTTTGGGCTGTCATTAGCAGACAGAATTAATGAACATGCTTGCAAGGGTGTCAGTTAATAGCTGCAACTGCAATGGTACTCTGCAAATTTATTTAAGACGTTTGTCTGTCCACTGTTGTCTTCCTCAGAAGTTTCGATTTATGAAAGCATGAAAATCTTTACCCTGGAGACCTTTGCCCCAGAGTGAGTTCAACAAATGGTATGTAGCAATTGTCTGAAAAGAATTTACCTCTCTTCCTCAGTATACAAGAAGTGACCTGACCTAGCTTTTTTAGGAGAGCAATAAAAACCAACCGTACCTATGCTAAAATTATAACTATTCCTTAGCTACTAGTGCACTGATGCACACTTACTTGCATAAAGGAAGAGATTGAAGCCACAAAAGTAAATCGGGGTCAAGCATATGTTGGTGCAGTCCAAACCAATCACAGTTCATAACCCAGCTTTTTCACCCTTTCTCTCCATAAGCTTTAATTTTTGTTATTTTCAAAAGGAGCCTGCATAGCCTTCCCTTAGATCTGTCCTGTGATGGTGAGGCACCTTGTCACATTTGCAGCTTTAAGCAGATAGAAGAAAGAGTTAAGTACACCTGCAAAATTGTTGAAGGCTCTTTAGCCTTAAACATCTACGGTTCCATTGTTCCAGCACTGCTTTCCATGGAGAGTGCTTACCTTCTCTGCAGCAGCTCCTGTGTAAATCTCTGAGAAGCAGACCTCCCTCCTCACCACACCTCCACCCCCAGCCTTAGCTCACAACCATTTGTTAAAAATTATGCAGCATCCTCACTAACAAACACGTGGTTGCCAGGGCATCCTTGTAACCCAGCCAACTACTATACTAAGGCTTTATTGGCAGCCATCCAGCTGTGCTTCATTTAGGAACCTCTGCAGCAGTAAGGGATGTGTTTTTCCCGTTTACAGGAGAAATAAGTCAGTTTGTTGATTGTCTCCTAAAGACCTTAATCGTTTGGGGAAGCAGTAATTTTTCACAGCAGACTGTGAGACAGAATATTTCTCCATATTCTCTACAAACCAGAATTTAAATCTTACAGCAGAGAGCTGGGATTTTTGCACAAGCCCAGTTAGAGCAGATCACAGACAGGTTGGCGTGGCACTGTGAGCAGCACAGCCCAGTGCAGAGCCTTGCACGGCGATGCCCTGCCCGGCTGGGCTGTAACTCCTGGCACAGGTTGTGCAGTGAGGTGGTGTTGTCTTGCCGGGGAGGAGAGGGGGGTATTAGCAGCTACAAACCCCATTTCACTAAAGATTTTAGAGCATCACAGCAACATCAATCCCAGCTAGCCTTGCTCTCAATGTCAAGTTTTATGGGGCCAACTGCATTAAAGAAGGAAGGATGCTGGCACTGGACAGATATGGAAGGGCCTTGCTTGCTGTTTCATTTAGCGCTGGTGACACCCAAAGATGCAGCAGTGCTATGGCTGATTCCAGGCTGGACTTCTGCCTGCCCAGAAGCCTGAGTGGGCGTTGGTCACAGAAGCTGATGGCAGGGGACAGGGTGCCAGCAGCGGGCACGGGCTGCTGCTGTGGTGGGAGCTGATGTCCCGAGAGCAGGGCCCAGGGTGAATGAAAAGCCAGAGGGAGGGTTGCACTGATGATATAAGCTACAAAATTCACTATTCCAGAGTTAAGAAGGCTTCTGCTCCTGAAACAACTGAAAAAACAGACCAATGCAGACAAGAACATGTTTTAAATAATTCTTCTTCTGTGCCTAAAAAACTCTTCATAATAGTCGTAATTCTTCTTTGCATGATAGCCGACTGTGCAAAACATTCCTATTATTAGATATTTACTATTGTTAAGTATTTACTGTTGTTAGATATTTACTGTTATTAAATACTTATCATTAGTAGATATTTAGAATAGAGACTTGACAAGGTAGAGGCCTTGTCAAGCCTATAAAAGTGGGGAATGATGCCTTAAGTTTTAGCTCTAATATTTTTCAGATTCTGTACTGCATTAGTATATAACTCTGAACTTCATATACAGTGTTAGCAAGTCCTCTTCACAGTTTAGTTAGACCAAACAATCCTTTCGCAGCCTGAAAACCAAGGCCACCATGGCAGCTTCAGGCCCAAGAAAGTATAAACAACAGCAAATTGAAGAGAGCAAACTGAGGGGGTGGGACTTCATTACCTGAAGCTGTAATTGGACAATTAACCCCAATATGTAAGTGGACCAAACTTATAAAAGTCTGAAAACTTGTGACCCGTGGTCCATCTTGGGTGTAGTCTCGGCCAGGCTCTTGTACTGCCCAAGGTGTAACCTCTGAAGGCCTTTTCAATAAATACCTACTTTATTTCTTTACTCTGTCTAGCCTCTGTTCTAGGTAGCCTCTCAAGGCATCAGCACCAAGAGGATTGACAGGGTTTTGTTGTTCATGCCATTATTCTTCTGTCCCTTAATGCCTCCAGGGTGTCACTGCTCTTTCATTTCTCATTCCTAGAACAATTAATGAGCTGCGTTCGTGCCCATAGCACTGTCTCTTGGTACCTTTACCGGAGCATTCGTGCAATAAGTGCTGGATGAAGAAAGGAGGGGAGCATCCAGATGGAGATGGGATGTCTTGGATTACATATTCCTGCTGTCCCCAAAGTAGAACAAGGTTCCATACACTAAGGAAAGGACAGCTTAGACCAAAAAAACCCAATAGGTGTATGCCACCATCACTGCAGCTGTCACTCATAACTGCTCCTTATATACCAGACCTTTTATCTGAGAATTTATTAAATCTAAACTACATGAACCCTGGAACAGGCAAGTGGAAAGGGCAATGAAAATTTTCATTTTCATGCTCCGTATTTTGAAAAGGCAAGAAATAGATCCCTGTGCTTAAGACCGTGAGAGCTTCAAAAATTCAACTTCTGGAGGTCTCTTTACGACACTGGGCAATTTGTTTTAATAGTAACTATATCATTGTGCTAATTTGGGCAGCAGTTTACAGTCAAATCCTGGCACCCATTTTATCCATACTCCTTATGTGTTACCTTACACTCTGGCTTTAGCCTGGGAGAAGCCAACAGGGAAAGTCAAGACAAATTAAACACCAGGTTATATTTAAGGCTTCTCCCTGCAGGATGGATAAACCTCACTGAAATCACTGTTCTGAGACTGCAGGCACAGCTATTGAGGACAGCCCAGATGCAAGCCAGGTCTCATTTCCAAAGCACAGAGTGGATTAAAAGGTATGATTGCAGTTCTAGTTAGCAAAACTTTAACATAGCTTGTCACAGATGAGCTAAGAATGATGTGCATTAATAGTACAAGAGTAGAGATTTTTGCACTCTAAGGCTGCCTGTGCTATTGCTTCTGTGTGCTGTGTAATAGAAGTGGCTGATGCCAAAGACACGTATCCAACTCATTAATGGGCTAAGTTAGCACACTGGCAATGTTCTACATCTTATATACCTATAAAAATATATGCACATATAAAAATACATAAGGAATCATATATGTGCAGTGCTCCTGGTTGATAGTGACTGAACTATTTATGCTCTAGTCTTGCTGGGGGAAAGGGCATTGTGTTTGCAATTCATTATGTCTCCAAAGAAATAGTAAACACTGTATCTATGCTATGAAGTAAATATATAAAAGGTCAGAAAAGCAATGTTATTGCAAAAGAAGAGATGGCAGATGAATCACAGACCTGCATCAAGCCTTACCCTGGTACCACCCAAGAAGGTCTGAGCATCAGCATTCAGCCCTCAGGACTGCACCTACAGTTTTAGCATTTCAGACCTAAGAAAAAGAAAGAAATAAAAGGCAAGAATTTAGCTTTTGTTCACTGTGTGAAAGGGGAGTGTGTAGCTCCTCACACAGTCCCACAGGACATGCAGAATGCAGTGACTGCTCTATACAACCTTTCACTGGAAGAATGTGCAGGCAGCGAAAGTATTTGTGATACTAATTAAAGATTAGAAAATACTCATTTAGGAAAATGTCCCTTGGCAGGGTATTTCAAAGCAAACTAAACATTTTCTTCTCCAAACTGGTGGAAAGGGCTGTATTCCTCAATTTAGTTGGAGAAAAGGGGATTGAAGATGCACCCCAGTTGGGATGAAATGGGTTATAAAAATGAGACATAAAGCACTTTACATTAGTGCTGACAAGAGTCCAAACTAAAGAATCATCCCTTAGTCCAAGGACTAAAAAATAGCAGACATCTAGATGGAATAAAGGTTCATTTAACATAACAATCTATTCAAAAAATTGGCATTCATCTTCCTAAAATACAGCAATGAAAAAAAGTCACTCTTTTTGTCACAATTAAAAAAATAAAAGAAATGAAAATGTTAGAATTAATATTACAGCTCAGTGGAATGCAACACATAGTTGCAGCACAGATTTTGCCACAAGACAGACTTTTAAAATTTAGGCAATATTTTGAGACCATATTGCACTCAAGCCTAAAACTTGGAACATTTTGACTAATTTCATTTTTCATGGGCCTTATCAGAGTAGCAAAAACATCAAAGGTAAACTAATACCTGGAAAGTCCTGCTTAATGTACAGTTTTGCTGATGAAAAGTCATGCACAGAGCATGAACTGGTATTAATAAGTGTACAACAGAATGTATTATCCCTCACAGTGTATATGTACAAATGTTGGCTTTACCTATGGGTTTTTTGGAAGTAGTGTTGTCATGGTTACCATTCAGCTGTCTTTATGTTTTAATATGCCTTGTTTTGTAAGGCTGAGGTTCAATTCAAGTTCATATGAAGCAAATCAACTGAAGTTTTCAGATGTGGTCTCTAACTTAATGTGCCTCATTTTCTGAGAGGCCAACTTGAAATGCTTTTGGCATGACTTTAAGAGATGTCAGGCACCCTCAGATGCAGCAGAAGCCAATGCTCTGTATGCAGTGACTGAGTCATGAATAATCTGCCAAACTGCACAATCCGTGACAGTCTTCTTTTACAAGGCTATAAACCTGTTTCAGGTAGTATAGGGAATGTTTCTGTGCTCCTGCAGGCTGAACCTACCACTGTTAGACACTAAATGAACAACGTGTCATTCTCTCAGCAGCCTTTATTTATTTCTCTGAAGCTACAGGAATGCTTGACTGTAATGTAAAACATAAGCTCAATTCCTATGTGTAACATCAATAATCCAATACCTTTGGTCCATTGAAACAGAAAAATCCACTTCCCTTCTCCCTTTGCAAATTTCCTCACGTTCAAATGTTGGGGGTGGGTGGCTGGGTGTAATATGCAACTTGCCTTTGGTAGTTCATGAAAAATCTGGGGTCTCAAACCAGAACAGTGAGACTCAGCAATAAACTAAAAAAATCAAAATACAAAAAACCCCTCCTGGCCAGGGTAATTGAGCATTATCTCAGCTCTGTGTGGGGTTTGATTGTCTTCTGCAGGTAATCCCAAAGAGGCAAACTGACAGGTAAATGTCCTTTTCACTTTTCTATGGAAACAGAAGAACCTGTTCTTCAAAGTAGCCTTTTTACCTTATTAGCCTCAAGAAAAACCTTTTCACAGCCTCCAGAAAGCCACCTCGATCTGCAGAAGATTCCAGAAATGGCTCTTGCCTTGCTTTCCCTTTTCTCAATTTACCTTTAGCTGAGCAAGGAGGTGTTGATCATTTCTGTGGTGCAGTGCACAGAAGTGGAGCCTATATTCCCGTAGAGCTGACTTGCCTATGAGTATATTACACCCAATTGAAAACTAGTTTTAATATTGCCTACTTTTCTCTTTGGTATAAAATTAGGAAAGGAAGGAGTAGGGGAGAAGGAAAGTTGTAGAGCAGTGCCTCTGTGTTCTAGGCTCATCTCATACATAGTCTTTCAGCTTTTAGTGTTTTTAGATTTTGACTCCTGTTCTCTCAGGAGTGGGCACAGGCAAGCTAGCTGCACACACTGTGTTCCCCATGGCAGGTCTTCCTCCTCTTGATATTCTCCTAGGAATACTCAAAGACTCAAAGACTGGTTTCTGTTGCTCTTGATGGCTTGGCTGTTGGTGTCTGTGGTTTGCTTTGCTTCCTTGGGGACATCCCTCTGCAGTGGGGCAACTCGGGAGCATCTCTTTTCAGATCGTCTCTACACATCCACACATCTCACGTGTGCACAGGATGCAGTTGTTAAAAAAAAAAAACAACTCTGCCCTTTCCAAGAGCTCCAGAAGATTTCTGAGGTGCCAATTTAGCCAAAAAAGAAAGTTCAAAGTGTAGGTCACAAAGTGCAGCATAAACCACAAAGAGACTCAGGTCTGCATTCGTGTTGTATGAATCTGTGCACGGTCCCCACACGCCTGTGTGTACACAGACATTTGGGTATGTAGGAGTCACATGTGATGGCAATGTCACAGAGGGACATAATGAATCTTATCATGGGCTGTAGAAAACACACTCCCACCCCCTCACCCACATTGTGTTTATTCAATTTATTCATTTTTCATTCTTCTACCTTTCAGGGACCTATACAGAAAAATAACTAGTTGATATGTCATTGTACATGTGTATTTATAATTAGAGAAACTCAATCATACTCTTTTTTTATCAGACATCTCAACCTTATTTCATTATTTGATTTCACAGTGTGAATTCTTTCTGGCTTTTCACCTGTTTTGATACTAAATGGGCCAGTAAATTACAAGCTTTATCTCCTGAACCCTACAGTTAAGCATCATCAGAGAGCTGAAGATGGGTTGTAAGCAAATTGGATTAAAGGAGGCGTCCTTGGCCCCTGTTCCAATTCCAGTGTATGTTCAGGTGAGTGGGAAACGTTTGCTGCTAACCTCAGTGCAGAGCTTCCAGTTCGTTGCACAAGTGATCCACTTACACACACCTGATGATGTGGTCTGTGATCTGTGGGAGGAGGAAGAGAGCTCTGAGGCGCACTATTTGTTATGCTATGGGCTCTGGGGCCTGCAGCCATGCAAAACAGCGTTTGAAAAGTCACTTTCTAGGTCACAGCAAGAGGTGGTACTGATAACACCTCCAACCAGGCAGCCTTCGCAGAGCAGGCGTCACCTGCTTTGCACTGTGTTAAACACTGCAGTGATCAAGGGCTGGCACTGCAGGGTCAGCCTTCTCCTCCAGTGACTAAGTTCAGGTCTCGATGTGTGAGAATATTTTTATCCCAAGCCCCAGCTTTTTAACAGGTTATTAGCAAAGCACCAGCAGGGGGTCTGAAAAATGAAAACTACTTTTTGATTTGTTCATTAAAATCAAATAATTATTTATAGTCTTACTGATCAAACTCTCTACTTAAAAAAAAAAAAAAAAAAAAGTCCTCATTCTGCCTGCTTGATGTTAAACGGTAAAGCAGCACAGGAGTGAAAATATCCTGGAGCCCTTTATCATCTTCATTATCTTCACTGGTGAAGTGAGTGAGTGAGTGGAGAGGTGTGAAATTCCAGCAGAGAAGAACATGCTGTTTTAAGAGGAAGTGCTGACATGCAGGCTACAATTAGACAAAAAATGACTGCTGACATTTAAAAATCATTACAGAGAGGAAATTGTGAGTGTAATTATGTCATCATCGACAATGTTCAAGTGTTCTGATGCATTTTTGCTGATCAAAATCAAGTGTTTATATTTGTAAATAGAATGCACTTAGCAACTCTATCAATGGAAATGTTCTAGCCAAGAACTACAGAAAATGAAGGCAAGTTACTTTCACAAAACTTATTTTTTCTTTTTTGTTGATTTTCAGTATTTTGATCTGAGAATAATTTCTTGGTAACAGAATTGTTTCTTGTTATTTAGTATTTTGGATGGCTGTTTGATTGAGGCTTCTTTGTAGCGTTGTTCTGGTTTGGTGTGGTTTTTTGCATAGAACAATAGTAATGGCCATTCTGGAGCAAGTCAAAGGTCCATTTTACGAATATGTGTCCTGTATCACACAGTGGCCATCACTGGAGGCCGACAGGAGAATATAAGAGAACAATAATTATATAATTATATTACCTATACCAGTAGTCTCACAGTTTCCAAAATGTGCTGCTCAAGGACTTCAGAGACTACTCCAAAAAATCAGAATAATGAAGTCTCTCTGACTGGCTTTAGAAATAGTCTGGTACTGGAGTCAGTGGAAAGGGAGACATGATGTCAGCAGGTGGCAAAATATGTAAATGCTATCATTTACTTGCAGAAGAGGAGTTTGTTGACTGTGCAAACACTGGATTCTTGGCACTGCATTATTTAACACAGTTCTGCCTTGAACCCTGTCACAAGCCCTTTACCTATGACATATGTCACTGGATGACAGGGAAAAGTGACCAGTCGATGATAGATACAAATGCTCAGTTCAGAATGGGCAAAATGTGAAGGAGTATGTTTCCAGCTGATTCCAAAACCGGATTTTTTATCTTGGAGATTTTGAAGATTATATATAAATACACTTCATAAATGTGCAAGCAGAACTGCTCACAAAGGCTCTTGATGGAAGTTAGAAAAAGTCTTGGCTTCTGAATTGAAATGTCCCTCCAAAAAATGTCTAAAAACGCTAGTCCTTCTGCAGATGGAATTTTGTTCACAGTATTCTGGAACATATTTATGGTGGAAATTAAGGAAAAGACTTAAAGTGTGAACAAGATAAAGGATGCTTAATAATGAGGTTCTCTACAGTATCAACACAGTTATTTTTGAAGGCTATGGCAGAAACAAAAATATGAATACTGAATGTCAACTATTCAGGTTCAAATTAACTATTCCTCAGCCTGCATCTACTGAGCTCCAAAACTCTCCTCAGTATCTCTTTGCTATTTTTATAAGAACTGGTTTGTCTGTGCCTTTTCTTTCAGTTTTTGGGGGGATTTATTCAGTTCCTGACTTTATTGACTTTGCCCTTTAGGAAAGGGGTTTTTTACAACTCACCTATTAATTTTCTGGGTGTCCTCCTGCAGCCAGATTTTCTTCTTTTGACATTGGGTCCATCAGTTTCCATCAGTGTCCGTGTTGTCTGGATGTCAAAACATATATCCAGTCAAACTGTGTTAGCAGAATAATGTCAAGCAGTTCTACAGTCACCACATCAGCAAAAGAGCTGCTTTCATGATGTCATTTTATGATTGGATGAATACTTAATTAATTTTTAGAGTTATAAGGATTTCCATGTCAAAACAGAGAATCCTTTTTGCCACTGAAATGGTAGAAATCAGTAGTCAGGGAACAATCCACACTGGGTGTCTTGGGAGAGGCCACTCCCACAGGTATTTCAGATGACTGCTTATTGAAGCAGGGAATACTGAAGAACTCATCAAAGAAGGGGCCACAGAAATATGCAATAGGGATTCACTAGAGCATAAAAATATGACAGAAATGATAGCATTATGTTACAGTGATTTCTATTATAACATTTATTTATAAGGCTACTTTCACCTTTACCTCCCTTTTCACTAATTCAGGCCTTTCTAGATTTATTTTTTCTTTGGAATCAGTGTTTTCCATATGTTATCTTAGTGGAAAGCTTATTTAATTACTGATTGTAACAAGCTAAAGCAAATATATTTTACCCATTTTCTGCTTGTTTTTGAAAGACAGAAATCAAAAAAAATCACCTTTCTCTGCACAGTAAACTGGTGCCACACACCTAATCTCTTTAAAAACATCTTTCCAGAATGGCTGAACTCTGAAACTCAGGAACATCTAATAATTATTGTTTTTAATCTATCCCTAAGTGTATTTTAAAAACATCACATTGTCTGAAATTTTGATAAACACAAGATTGACAGAGCATTGCTGAGTATCAGGACTGTCAAGTAGTTAAAGCCCCATTCCTACCAAAGGGAGGCAAACACAAATCAGTACCAGCAAACCACGCAGAGCCCACCCAAATGTGAGGAATTCAGCACCAGTTCAAGATCTGACCCCAAAAGCAGTAGTGGAAGGGGCTGAGAGAGAGCCTCTGGCACACCTCAGCAGTGAATCAAATTTGCATGTTGCCTTTGCTTTTAACTTAATGATGGTGGTGTTTTGTAGGAGATTTTATTTTATTTATTATTCTTAATTTTAGGGGTTTTTTTAAGACCAGGATGGGTATTCCATAACATCCAGGTAAAATGTATCCACCTGCACTTGTGGAGACCTAAAGTCTAATCTGAATTTTCCTTGACATTACCTCTTCGAATACCTGGAATCTTTCAGTCTCTGATGTTAGCCCCTACGAAAGCTTCTGGCCTCTGTAACACAGCATTCTGGGTTCCCTTTACACCACCTGACAAACACAAGTGTTGGGCTCAGAGTCTTCATGGGTGCTTTGCATAAGGCAAAAGGGAAAAAAAATCCCACTTCCCAAATGAGACACTGCATCAGCACAGATATTAGAAAAAATATGGTAAGCAATAAAAAAAAGGAAGTCCTTGGAGACTGAAGGGTGTCTCCTTATATTGTCTGCATTGCACAATATTCTGTATAGTTTATGCTTTCATTGCAAAACAATTTGTCAGCGTCTTATTTGCCAAGACATTGTCAATATAACATAATGCAAGTCATGAGCTGCTGCTCTGACAGCCCAATCCTGTAAGCTGTGTCCTCTTAGGCATTAAGGACTCCTTCAACAACAAAAATAAAACGATCTATTTTTCCAGTGGTTCCTCAGACCACTCACACAGTGAGGTGTGACCTGCAGAAGTTCCATGACAATGAGTAAATGTTAATGTTGGAAGACACCTGTAGTGTTGTTTTCTTGCACTGAGTATTAGCAACAAAGCCAGTGCAAAGCAGTTACAGTGTTCAGAAGAGTGATTCTGCTGAAGGGCTTTGAGTACAGTAGTAGGAGAGACTATGGAGCAGTTATAACAGTGACATTTCACACCTCTTTTGACCACATGGAATGATCTATCCTGTCACCTTTAGACAGGGACCAAGTTTTAAGCCCTTTAATCTCCCTCGTGAGTAAGCATCTATCAAAGCTGTCTTTTCTCATCACCACATCAAGGTAGGGGATCTACCAATACACTTGAATAAGACTGGAAAATCACTAAAACAATGGAGCTCTACTGCTTGGTGCTATTGCTACACATTCAGTAATAGTAACAGAAAAGGGTGTTGCCTGATTTTAGTAAAACATACTCTAATAAGAATTGTTCCTTGACCCATTCCATTTTGAAAGGCTTCAGCTGAGCCTACAACTAAGTTACACTGTCACAAATGAGACTACAGCAATCAGCCTCCAAAACTGTTAAATCTTTCAAATCCATGAATATAACATGCTCTTTCTTTTATACAATGACTTAAATGAATATATGACCAAGGTGTAGATAAGAATATGCAGCAGCAAGTACAACAGCCACTGTGGGTAATAGAAGAACAATTTAAAATGGAATAAAATGGTTTATCAGCTAAAGATTTGCAGTTTTAAAAAACTTCATTCTTTTCCCCTACAGTAAAGTACAACCAAAAAGAAGATCTGGAAATCTGAAAATATAGAAGCAGAATAACAATCCAGTAAAGAATGGTAAGAAAAGAAAAAGATATTATCCAAATTTCATTGTTGAAACATTTTTGGTTCTGAAAATACTGCTAATTAGCACACTTTAGTTTTATTAATTAAATTTCAATTGTTATACATGTGAAATGAATTATGCAACCTGTAAATCTTAATTACATTGTTGATTGCAATAACATTATGATCATTTTGTGATGCCTTAAATCAGTCAAACATGTTTCTCAGTTTTAGAGTTGATCAGCGCTGGTGGCACGTTGAATATAACACACTGCCTGTACATTTTAACAGAATTTAAATCATTAATTATAATATTTTGATTAGAGTTTTAAACACTAGTATCCATAAACCAGAAAAACACAGCAGTATCTGGATGTAATATGATTTTAACACTCCATGCAGCAAATGCTTCTGGTTAAACAATTGGTATTAATTATGCAAACATGCATCATTCATGCACTGGGGGTTTACGTCCATCACAACAGCGAAGCAGCTTCAGATTGAGACACAGATGCAGCTGGCAGCAGCAGCACCTGTAGTGGAACAGCTCAGGAGACTCAGGTGCTGTCATGGCAGGGCATTTGTAAACGTGTTCGCTGTGCTTGGATAATGTAAGTCTGTATTATTTACAGACATTAAGACACTGCATCAATTTTATGCCAGATGAATGTCTGGCTTCTCTTAGCATCAGTTCAGCCTCAAGTAATTATTTAATTATATCAAGTAATGAATTTAATTATAAGTAGCCTCAGCTACTTACAGTTAAATGTTGAAAGCAGTCATTGGCATGTCTGGTGAAAGCAGCCCTGCAAGAGGGACTGAAAGAGCCATCAGTAGCCCACGACCAGGGTAAGGCTTCAGCTAAAGTACCAGGGGCCAGTGTTGAGTACATGACTTCCAGAAAGTTGTTACGTGACAGGAGAGACTGCTGGTAGCTGGAGCTCTGAGAAGAACCAAAAATCTAGAAAACACAACTTAAACGGTAAGATTGAATAATTAGGGATAATTAGCGTGCAGAAGAGATGCCTGGGATAAGAGTCTGCATATGCAGAAAAGGCTGGTATAAAAATGAATAAATTAGCTTAGCAGAAAAGAAGCAAAAATAGCATAATTGGCAGCAAGAAGACTTTTACTGGACATTATTAGGAAAAGCTTTGTAATGCTAAGAACCAGCCCAGGCACAGCTTGCTCTTTGGGAAGCTATGGAGGTGCTCTGTCACCAGGGTTTTAAGAACAGGCTGGACTAATGTCAATCAGAAATGAAGCAGATGTGGCTGGGCCTATGCTGGAGCAGTCCTTAAATGACCTCTTATGTCCTCAGCATCTTAAGCTTTCTAGGATGCAGAAAGTGCTTCAGGGTGCTGCTAATCTGGAAATTCTTGCAAGAACTGGCACACCATAATCCTCTGCTGCTCTGCACTACAGAAAGAGATGTACTCCTGCTGGGACCATCCACAGCTCCCTAAGGAGTCTGCTGAACTGTGGCACTTCCCTGGGCACGGCTGCTGTCATCAATCTCATAGCTAGGCCCAGTATCCAGCTCTGGATTATCTTATTAAACAAGGGTGTGTACAAACCTTCCAAACACCTCAGTCCTAGTCAGGCCTTACCATGAAGTGTGAGCCACAACTTACAAATGCAAAATGTTATTTTTCTATTGGCTTTAGTGATATCCAACAAAAATTGAGTCATTTTCCAACTGACTGAGGCATGAAAAAGCTGTGTTTCCCTCTCCTCACAGAAAGATAACTCACAAGTGACTCCACAAAAAGGTGTGCAGTCTTAGAGGCAAAGCTGGTGTAGGTGGGTGACCTTCACCAGAGCCTGTTTTGCTGCTGTAAAAGGCTGGGACACGGCAGATCTTTTGCAGCCCTAGTTCTGGTGAAAGTTTTCATTGTGCTCTTCAAGTTTGCTACTCCACAAGGCAAAGTTCAGGTTGTGCTTCAGAGGGATCTTGGAAGCCAGTTCATGCACTGTGCTTTGTGTCTATTTTAAGACCAGGCTCTTCCCTAGCCTGCCTTACGACACTGAGCCAAATTCTCTTCAAAGCTGCATTCAAATGTATCTCTTGGGCTAAAGGGTCTAGTAAGTTAATTTAAAAAAAATAAAATTAGATTTTTTAAACTGGAGGAAAAAAGGCAAAGACAAAATAATAAGAAGGCCTCAAAATCAAAACTGTCTTTGTTTTTGTGGCTTTTTTCCATCTGCATTTGATTCAGTATTTCAGGAGACAGATTTAGGACACAAAGTTTATAGGTAGTGCAAACAATTCCCTGGCATCTCTCTTTTTCCTTAAGAGAATGTCTAACTTCCTGCTGAGCAGAACAGCTCCAGAGCTGATCACAGGAAAGATCCACCAACCTACTCCTGTTACTGGCTGGGTGATCCTGTGCTTTATTTCACAGCAGCTGAACATCTCTGTCAAACTCTTCTCAGCAGTCACTTTGTACATGAGTATATGGTAAAGATTTTCAAATCATTGAAAAGTAGAATAAGTAGGAATATGTCATGAGTGTACTTGTAGGTAAAATTAAGCAATATTCTGGTTTGATTTCTGAAGCTTGGCTACAAGCCCTGCAGCTGAAGTTTTCTAAATATGCTTTCAAAATAAAAAATACTCACTAAATGCCTCTTGAAAGAGTAAACAGCCAAAGCAGCTTTGAGCTTCATTTTGTGCTTCACTTGCAAATAGTTATCTGACCCAGCCTCGCACCTCAGCCTCTGACTCTGCAACAGGTCACCCCAGCATAGTGTTACAGGCTGTAACCTTGCCCTGCCATTCATGCTTCATGTGCTCACAGCTTGATTTCTTATGGCATGCTAGGACTCCTGGCCAAATTTCACTGCTAACAGGGAAAAAAGTCAGGCTGACAAACTGAACATTTCCAGTGCAATTATGAGAAGACAGAGTGGCTTTTCACTCCAAAACCACATATACCCACACACATATACATGTGTATACAGACACACTCATATATGTGTGTGTGTACAATATCCTGCTAATATCTTGCCTTTAGGCTGCATTTACAAGTTACAGTGCTCTTCTGAGAGAAAAGCAACCATTCCCCTTGTCAGAGAGCTGCAACTCTGCCAGTCAGTTCAGTCTGAGAACGCCAAGTGAGCCATTTGAGACATGTGATCTTTCAGCTGCACAGCATCCCATTCATCAAACGCTTCAGCAATGTAATATGTAAAGCTGGAAAAAACAGAAGCTGCAGACGCAAGAAAAATCAATTAGCAGGAACGCCCATATAAGAAAAAAGGCCTGCACAGAATCACCACATTGCCATTCTGAATTTCCTAAAGCTACCTCCTCCCTTCTTTTGGGTGATCTTGGAACACATTCTGTAATTAGGATGAGAGGATAGGAGTCTTCTAATCCCCTAATTAGGCACTGATAATTTAATAGAACACTGCAGAACTTAATGTCACTAGGTAGCACTAAGCACAAAGTTGTCATTATATCCTTTTCTCCACACCCCTGCCCCACCAAAAATTTCAGATATGGCAAGCCTCAACGTTAGGAAAGAGGCTGTTATAGTTTGCAAATAGTTTCCATCTGGAAGAAGGCGCACCCAACAGAATTCAAACAATGCACACTGCAATCTCAGTTACAGTGGCATAAATTAGGATCAATTCCACTGAGGTCAGAACAGTTATATCTGGGAGACACTGAGGCCAACTAACTTTAGGAGAGTTGGTTCTCATCTCCTCTCCCATAAGTCAGGCTGGCCCTAGTTTCCAGCTGGACTCTGTCCACATAGTGGGCCAAACCTGGCTTTAAATTTCAAGAGAATAAATGTGGAGATACTGATTTTACTGGAGCTATTCCCAATTACAGTAGTGCAAAGTTTGACCCAGAGACTATTTATAGATGCAGGCACTGAGCAGTGGCCAGCATTTGAGGTCCCATCACACTCTGGCCTAGCTAGACTGGAACATTCAGAGTACAAAGGCATTTCTGTGTGATCTGAAGTACCACGTTTCAGACCTATGTTTGATCACAATTATTTCTCACATGGATGAAGGCAGCAATTCCCAAAATAAAGTGCACATGTGGAACACACTTATCTACCTAGTTCCTCTCCTCCCCTAGGAATATTTTTTGACTTGTTAACTGCTGGAACCTGATCCTCATGTCATAGAGGAAATGTGTAAGGGTGATACCGACGACCTTAGCAAAGTGCAAGCTGTGAATAGCCCTGGTGAAGCTGAGCAGCCAGAAAAGACAAAAATGTTGGCATGCCAGCTGTTGACTGCTACTGCAGGTGAATGGCTTTTAGAAATATTTAAACCAGTTGGAGTATAAACAGGACAATCTTCACTAATGGTAAAAAGGTGAGAAAGAAGGCAATAAAGCATAAGTGCAGTGACCACATATAGAGACATGAGCAGCAAAGAGTCTTCCTTTGATAGCAGGAGCAGCCAGAGGCAGAAAGGCAGAGCTTAGCAAAAGGCTACAGAAGCACTGGTGCGAGCTGTAAGGCTGGTGTGGGCACCCTCGGGTGGAGAGGAGGAAGCAACACCAGCTCAGGGGGCTGAGGTCTGTCTTGCCACCCCTTCTCCCACAGGGATAAATGTGGCTCTGCACAGCTGAGTGCCCCTCAGGGCAGTCATTATAAGGTGAATGAGAATGGTAGCTGTATATGAACAAGGCCCTATTAAGCATTCTCTCCCATTATTTAAGGTTGAACTGGTGCAGAGTTTAATGAACCACTGCTGTCTGACAAATAATAAATACACCACACAAGTGAATTTCAGGGTTAGTGAGACTCTTTATGAATTTGAATGGAACTTAGCAAATAGTCCCAGATGAAACAATGCAGAGAAAAAAAAAATTAAAATGTCAAAGCACTTCATCTTAGTATTTTCAAAATGGAGTGGTTCATTTTAGAACTGCCAAAACACTTTCAAAAACTTTCAAAACAAGCTTTTAATCTGTCCATTTAAAATTGCTTTAAATTTTAAAAGGAAAGAGAAAAAGCTTTTAAACATATGAAGCAGCCCAAAACCAAAACTGAAGCCATTCTTTCAAAGCAGAACTAAATATTTTGGGTTGAAAAAAAATGATACCTTTTTTGATTATTTTTTATTTTGCCATCTGTTTTTCAAAACTCAATTTGACTAAAACTAAAATTCAATTCTGAAAAAAATGAATAGCTGTTAGATAGAACCATTAACTAAAAATCTATAGAATCAGAGAGTGGATTGGGCTGGAAGGGACCTTTAAGGACCATCTATTCCAACTCCCTTGCAATGAAAGCAGGGACGACTTCAACAAACCAGGCTGCTCAGAGCCCCATCCAACCTCACCTTGAGTGTTTCCAGGGATGGGGCATCTCTCTGGGCAACCCGTGCCAGTGTTTGAACACCTTTGTTGTAAAAAACTTCTTTCTTATATCTAATTTAAATTCAAGCATTACCAAGCTTCTGTTCTAGGTAATCTACTGCCCAATTAATGTCTTTGCATTTAATGGAGCAGAGTGAGGCCCATTACTTTCCAAAACTATTTGAGCTTATTGATCTGTTTTTAATTAGAAATCTGAAAAGATTTGTTTTTAAAACAGTAAAATAACAAAGGTTCCATCTGAAAACTCACAGCAAAAAACATTAACCATGCAAATGGTCAGTTTAGGTGCTTGAAGATACGACTGTTCTCTGCAGTGCTGCATCAGAATCTGTGTCTGCTTAACCTGATCCTGGAGCTTTTTTTCAACCCAAGGTCCTTGAGCATCCCCAGTGCCCTGGCTTGCTTGCAGGCAGACCCTGCTCTTGCAGAAGGAGTGGAGGGGGATATCAGCTCACACCCAAATTCTGTTCCACGGGCAGCACTGCTGCCACATGTTCTCCTGTCCCCACTTGAGCTCAGCCACACGAGACACTGAAAATGCGGCACTTGTGAGCCCCTCACAAAGAGCACAGAAATGAAGCACCAAACTCCCACCCTCCCGAGAGGATCGATACTTTCAGCCAGAAATATTTGGCTTGCAGGTGTTTGGCTGTCTGATTAATAGTTCTAATTTTCTACAGAAAGCAGATACTTTTTTTTTTGTGGAAAAAATATGCTCACAAAATCCAACTTTCCCTTTAAGGAACAGATGGAGATGGAAAATTTTTAACCTATAAGACATGTGTGGTTTACACACACCCCCCTCAATCTTTTCTGCATATCCAGTGACTTGCCTTGCCATAGAAAATTGCACTAAAGGTGATTCGCTGTGAGCCCAAAACATTGCCCAGTTTCTCAAGCTCTATCAATGGGTTTATCAATGATGTTTCCATGTGCGGACCTTGACTTTTCTCGAATACCAATCCTGTTAGAGGTAGAACACCACACTCCTGTACTGCGTGTCACTGGACATTATGATCACATTCCCATGCTGGCCAAAGGGGAGAAAAGGGTTTTTGCAAGGCCCTGTAGACAAAAATAACCCAGAACAGTTCCCCAGGAAAGGGGAGCCAGGTTTTGTAGCTAACTTAGAGGTATGAAACGTTTTATTACCAATACACATATGCAGACATTCTAGATTTTATTTGCTCCCAAAATAAAAAGACATATTACTGCAATAGCAAAAGAAATTCATCTGTGTTTGAGGTTTGTTATGATTCGAGCAAAAGGAAGGAAACCCAGGGTCAGAGATCACTCCCTCCCTACTGTCTATCACAACAGGTGACCATCCTTAATTTTATCGAACTGTGCCATATTGGAGGCTTGGTCCTTAACTTTGAAGTTTTTCCCCTTTCTGGAATTAAGCCAGAACCACAAAATATTTGAAAACACAGGGCTTGATGGAATTGAACATAGTTTCTCTCTGTAAAACCAAACTGAAAGTGTTTGCCCTTTCAAAAGGTGCCTTTAAAACTCTTTGACCCATTTTCTTCATATTTATACTGGCTCTTGTTATTTGATCAAAACTGTAGGAAACCTATTTCAAAATGTTATTTTTAAAAGACAAATAAGGAAACTTTGATATTTTTTTTTTGGTTTTTTTTTCAAACATATCTTGCATTATTTTATAAATGCTTTCCAGATTTGGCTTGACATTATTACACATTTCAGGATTATCTGAAAGCTAATTCAATGATACTTTACTTTGGCCCTTGTTTTTAGCATTTTGATGTATCATTGTCATTTGATTTTAGTGTTCTCTTTAAGAATATTTGATATAAAATCACAGGTTTGAAGATCAAAATCAAAAATACATATATACACAAATGTACAAATCTGTATACATATATATACTTATACATATATATATATACCTGTGTACACATATGGATACATATATATGTATACAGAAATTACTCATAAAAATGCAATATGTGTTCAACCAGCCAACTACAATAAACACATCATTCATTACTTTAAGATTCTATTGACTTTAGCGATAACTTTTCCTGAATAATGAATGTACACTCTAGACATAGTAAAACTTAAGGAGTTTAACAAAATATTTTAATAGAGCTATGCCTAAATTCAAGAGAATTTCACAGAGGGAGGTTTCAGTGGCTGATATGGAGGGAGGAAATTTTCATATCAATAAATATGGTGGCATCTGCCAGGTAAAATGTTGTAATAATCCTCTGGGTGCTACTTCCCTCCCACTAATGTGTTGGACAGCTTAGATTAACACCATATGCCTGTTCATAGAAGGAGCTGGAAACCAATGTAAATACAGAGAGAGGGAGTTCACTTTGCAGCCTTGTTTTCCCTGCTCTCCTGCTGTCTCCAGGATAGGGGTTGGTGGTATGCACAGAGTAATGGAAGAGGAGGAAAACAGCCCCAGGAACAGGTCAAAGCATGGTGGGAGAAAGCATTGGGGGAGGAAGAGAGAAGGGAAGGCAGGGAAATAGTTATGGAGAAGCTCTTGCAGCTGCTTTCTGATAGATTGAGGTTTTCATTCTCTTCTGTATCCTCTTCACGTCGTCTTCCCAACTTCTGACCTTGCCTTGCTTTGACCTCAGGTGGGAATTGTGCTCCTAACTCTGAATCAGACTGCTCACCCACACCTCACCCTGTCCACAGTGCTCCTCTAATGTGGGCTAGCAGCAGTCCATGGCAATGATTTATTATAAACTAGGTGCAATTGAAGTTCTCTTGTCCTTTGGGAAATATTTGTAGATAGAGATCGTTATGTAGCATCTGTAGTTTCCAAGTATCCATATGCAGGATAAATTAGTCGAAAAATTATTCCCTGACTCTACATTTACACTGGAGTCTTCTTGGCAGAAAAGATTGTTTACTTATTTGTAGCAGTATAGCAAAACCTTTCCCCTATTGTTTGCAAGCTTTAGCCAGCAGATGAGAAATAAAAGCAACTTCAAATTAATACTTGTATCAAGCTCATTTATGACTGAATTAAATTACAGCTTCTGAAATGAATGTCAGAATTAGCTTGCACTGTGCTTCACTGGCACTGTTGTATTAACATTTATGGTGTCAGGCCCGTTCACTTAGACACACAGAGCTCTCCTCTCTTGTCACCAGACAAATTACTGTCAGTAACACTAAAAGTCACAAGGACACGTAGTGAGATTCAGGTGGAACTCCAGAAAATTAGCTCCAAACAATTTCTATGGATTAGCTTCTTCAGATAAACTGCAGTGATGAATGCTCCATTATAGAAGAGGCAAAAACGTTTCTGTGAAAAAATATTAAGCCACATGCATTGTCTGTTTTCTGCATGGACATATGTGTAAAGTCTCCTTGCATTTTTTTTCTAAGAAGAGCTCTGGGCTGGTCTGTTATTTGTAAAAATGGTTCCATGTTTTTTCCTCATGGCTTCTGTGTGTGAGAACATAGGATTAATACCATTATGCTTTTCAGCCTTTAGTGAAGATGTATGTTCCTACCAGAGCAGAATTCTGGAGTAAATAGAACAAAAATAAGCAAAACATTTGCAGGTCATCACATTGGTTCTGTTTTTTAAAAAAATTGGATCAGAAACACTGCAGTCAGATTTACTGCAATCCATCTCTGGTAAAATAATGAAAAAATACTCACTCAGTCAAAAATACCAGAATTCAAACTAAATGTTATTCATCAAAAATGTTTCAGTTAGCTGAATCCATGGTGTGACAGCGACAGCTGTAATAGAAATCAGCCATGCCATGATTTTTTTTTTCCTTTCAGAGAATTCACAATGTGTTTTTAATTAGAGGGAATCCAGTTTTCAAAATCCATGGCACATTTCTGTGCAACCAGTCTGCCACTACCTGGTCCAGTAATGCCAGCATGATTTAAAAATGAACGGTGGACATGTGACCCAGGTCTTCAAACCCCAAATCAGGGATAGTTCCAACTCCAACATTTCAGGTTTTCCTAGGAAAAAGGCATCCTCAAATTAAAAATAGTTGAGTAGACTGTAAATGAGAATGTCTAAATAATGCCAAACTACTACTACAACCACTGAAAGTTGCCAGGCTCAGAGTTGAACTACATGGCTTTTATGCAAAAATTGTAATTTTTTTCCCCTCAAAACTGATGGAGGACAGGGATTCAATATTTTCTCTTAATCTTTTCCTAGATAAAAGGGATTTCCAAGGGTTTGGCTTCAGTTCTAAGTAGACAAAAATAAATGAGAAGTGTTTCCTAACCAAACTGCGCAGTGACATAGTGAGGTACATGGTAAAGTTAAGCAATTGAGTCCATTTCTTGGCTGCAAGATTCCCATCTCAGGACAACTCACCTTATTTTAATGTTTCTGAAGCCAGCAGGACTGTTTCCTAAGACAATTTATGGGATAAGGCCTCTGTTCATGACAGATTCACAGAGTGTAGAGGCTTGTCTGACAACAGAAATAGCAACTGCAAAAATTATTTACATTCAAACAATCAGTATGTCAAGAAATGCTGAGAGATTTGCATCATAATACATAACGTAGTTTACAATAGGTAAAAACAAATAATGCTTGATTCTAAATTTTTATCTGTTTTCCTTGCTTTACTCTTACTTACAGATTAAACTCTTCTTGCTCCACAACTACAAGTCCTCAATGTCTATGTTTTTACAAGAGGAAGCATTAGACTTTAGACAGATGTTGGACTCTGGGCTGATGGTTCCCAAGCAAAGGAAATTCCAAAGTCAAATGAGGGTTTATATCTCTTTGTTTAGAAAGTTCAGAAATAATGTTTCTAATTTCTCATAAAGTGAGAATTTATATCCTACAGTCCTACATAATGCCTGTGCTTGCAGTACTGTTAGGCTGTGACAGAGTTTTTCCCACAGATAATGTTATATAATTATAATGTATAGACATACACGCACACACACAAAGCAAAACTGTATTCAATAGATAGCTTCAATAATGGAAGAATTAGATAATATAACTGAGATCTTTTACCTAGGAGTGATCCCATTTACGTCAATGGATTAATTTGCTATGACAAGGGTTTAGAGGGTCAGGTCTGTGTAACAACCATCTGTGCTCCTTAGGTTTTATCCTCAGATAGCATTATTCTCCAGCAACAGAAAGAAAATGCCACATTGACAGGTAACCCAACCTATTTCCAAACAGCATGCCAGGCCCCTGACTGCTTGGGTGTGACACTTGACTGCAGTTGCTCTCACACTTTGATTTATTCTGCTGCTCTCACCATTGCCCTGTTTCCCCTGTGCAAATTCCTGCAGACATTAGCATGGACACTGTCACCCTGCTTGTCCACTTGTCACAGCTGAGCTCTGAGGTATCCAGCCAACACCCTGAGACTGACCCCAGCCAAGGTGGTGGCACTGCACGGTCCCCTGTACATGGCAAACATGGCACTGAGACCCTCAGTGCTGCAGCAGCTACTGCAGCAGGCACCACAAACCACTAATTGTGACTGGGAAGATACTTCCATATCAAGGCACCAAATGTTGAGCCTTCTGCAACGTTTTAAAGTTATGCAAAATAACCTTCACTACAGTATAATATTGCTGCTATTATTACACTTCAGAAATTAATCAATTTCACATATTTTCCCTAACAAATGTTCAAAGGAAGACTAGGACCAGACTGCAGGAATTGGCATTACCCGCTACCAAAAGTTAACAGTGTCTTTTTTAGGCAATATTCTGTCTGTAAAACAGCAGCTTCAGTGTAAGAATTTATAACCTAATTCTGATAAAAGTACTGCAAAATCATGATGTAGTTAAGGGGTTTTGTAAGACACTATGTACCAAGCTTTTAGTTTTATTTTTTAATAGTTTAACTTGGAAATCAGAGATGCGATTTCTTAAAACCAAAGAGAAAACCTGCCCTGTTTGCAATGAGCAGCACTGAGAGAATATAAGAAAGTTAATCAGCAGCATTTGCAAAAACTGATTTAGGGTCAGCATCAGAGACTCTGGATCATTAAATTTCTCTGCTAAAGACAGTTTTCCCCAAGAACACGTGCAGAGGATTAGATTTCCAGAAAAGGATACCAAAGAGAATTGAAAGAAATGAGATGTCAGTGCATGGAGAAGGGCTTTAGACACATCAGTATTTTTTCTCAGGGGCTTCTCAGATGTGAACTTTCCCATGGAATCACACATCTGATGCAATGGGAGAGGATTTCAGAATAATTGGCAGATTCTTCTCAGTCAGAGCAAGAACATCCTCACCAGCTGAGTGCCTGGAGCACCTGGTAACTGGCAGTCCTGGACTGAGAGCCAGGATCTCCGCCTGCCAGGGCATTTCAGCCTGGTCTGAATAGCAAAACAGTCCCTGAACCAGACAAAGGAGTATTGCAAACCTATTTGGTAGTGGACAATGCACTGTCTGGCATCTGGGAAATTGTGATTCAAATCCCTGTTCCAGACTGCAGTGGAGAATGTGTAAGGCACAGAAAATGAGAGTGAAGTAAAGTAGTGAGGAGCCAACTCCAGCCACTCAGGAGCTTCAGAATCGAGTCAGGGCACCTAGAAATGAAGCAGCTGATGGTCAGCTTTGAAGCCTGATCCAAAGGGACCACACAATAAAAAAAAGGACAATGTTACCTGTGTAGATGTACTGTGAATCCTCAGCAGTGTCATCCTGACGTGAATCCTCATCTCTTGCACAAGGATTCCTGCTGCTTCCCAGTAGTGCTGCTTCCTAAAGTGACTTAAAAGAAGAGATTCATCAAGGAGGGGAGACAAGGTGAGTCTAGAGGAAGACATCTTCATCACCCAGTAAAATCTGTTCTGCCAGTTCCAGCCGATGTGCCTCCCAAGCTGCAAGATGAAAATAGATTATGTGTAGTAGTACTATAAGACCAGCATGATACAAGTAGCTTCCAATTAGCAAAAATATATGGTTATCACAGAAAACTGTTGCTGTAAATCTTCACAATTTAGTATTTTAACGTTCTTCCTAATGCTTCCTGTGAACAAAGTGATGAAGAACAGGGCCTGCTGTTGGGAGAGGTAACTCTCGTGGCTGTGCATGAACACTGCAACTGAGCTTTCGCTGTCACATCTCTATGGCACACAAGAAGGAAATAAACCACCAGGAAATAGAAACACTGACTTTCAGAGGAAGAAATGCAGCATGAAGCCATGCAGTTTTGCTGGAATCGGATAAGCTGGACCCAGAGTTGTGTGAAGCTCAGAACTTTAGTTTACTTTTGCTTTAGCAAATTCTGCCAGTAGGCTGGTTTGCTTTGCTCAATTTCCCACCAATAAATTTTAATTTTTTGTCTGCTGGAAAATCAGAGCTAGCACTAAACCTAGGCAAATTTTGCCACATTCTCTTTTCCCTTACACGTTATCAGCTCAGAGTTAATATGCTGTCTCTGATAACGGGGGGGAACAGTAGTACTATGCATGTTCAGAACCATCACGCAAAATGTTTCAAGAGCAAACGGGAAAAGACCTAGTGTTGACTTCATATGACCCATTGCCACAGTCCTTTCAAGGCCACTTACTGTCCCTAGAAAGAGAATATAATGGTTTTTTCTGGGTGAAGGACTTACATGGCTGGTGTGATCTCGAAAGCTGCAGATCCATGCCTGCCAACCACAAGCTTTGCTTTGTAAATACATTCCTTCCCTCTATGAAATAGCAGGTCCCAATTTTTGTTTCAGGTTGGGTGGGATAGAATCACCTGGACACACAGCTGTGCCAGGGCAACAGAAGGTGCAGTACTGTGTGCTTAGTTAAATTGGGTTTTGCATGGAAACTCATGTAACCATTTAAATCAGAGTTATGCTGGTTCACGTCGGGCTGGACCAGGTGAGATTATCATCAGTGCCAACTCACTCCATTGCACTGTTTTGACAGAGTTCTTTCAAGTTAACTCCTCGCAGCTTCTGTGAGTAGAGCATCTTTTCTCAGAAACTTCTGGTCTGGCTCTCCTGGCCAAAAATATGATTGGGGCTGTCACAAGTGAGACAGAGCGGCTGGTGTAACACAGCGTTCTGACAGGAGCAGCACTCCATGTTCAGGGATTAGCACAGCTATAGCCTGAAGTGCAGGCTTTGCTTTCCCAACAGAGACTTTTGATCCACCCCTTCTTCATGTCCCACACTCACAGCCCCATATGACCAAGAAGGTGCTTTTGGAAGAACATTCTGTGTCTCAGCGGTTGCCTGTGCACAAGTACTGTGGTCACCAGCCTTTTACAGCAGCTTCAGTAATTAATGGCATTTCAAATCTTCATGCTACTTTTTGACAAATGACTATATCATGCATTTGGCTTGTGCAAAAAGTACCACTCAGTCAGAGATCTAACCACAGAAAAGAACATTTTTAAAAGAGTGTTTATATTTTGTAAGGATTAAAGAAAGTATATGACATTTTCCTGGATCTATAAACAAGATGTAGAATGAGGTATTGTGCCAATAACAATGTCAAAATCTTGTAGAAAAATGAACATGCAAGCTCAGCTTTACCAAATAATTCATATTTCAATTTTTATGGCTTTACGATATATCATTTGTGCAAGAGAGAATAGTTGTTATTATTAACTGCTTTTTCTGAAAATTAAAATCCAAAAGATGTTCACAGGTAAGCAAATTTTCCTACATCTCTGCTGTCAGAACTGAATCCACTGATAATATTAAATGTATTTTCCTGGCCACTCTCCCAGTGTGGAGAACAATTCCAATCATGTTTCTTTGAACATTTAGGAGCTGGCAATTGCTGGCTGCAGAGTACCTGCCAAGAAGACACTGTGCTTACAAATAAAATTATACACCTACTTACATGTATGCACAGAACAGGTTGTGTTTATCCCTACATTAATACCAGCTTTCACAGTGCTGGAATGAAGCACCTTCACTAGGCAATTGCTTTAGCAATAAATTTGCCTCTATTATTGACTTTGTAGGACACATTTCTTGGAGAATGGGCAGTAGCTTCCAGTATCTTTGTCTACTGTGAGTACAGCAATAAAAAGAATTGATCAGATGAGTACTAAAAATGCAGTTCAAATGTAGAATAAGTTTCTACCTTGACCATTCAAGCAACATAGACAGGATAGATGCATTCTGCCCGTCTGATCACCCTCAGGATATGGATCTCCTACTGGCATTTCTCTGGTAGGAGCAAGAAGTAATTACAATAGCATTTGTTCTGCAGTGGCATTTTCTTTCCTTATTGCTCCTTTTTACCTCACACTGAGAATGGAGATTGCAAGATCACTGCAAAGCAATGCTGTGGCACAGTAGGCATTAAAAGGCCTTAAATGTATACAGGGAATTATCATTTAATGCAGTGAATACAAAACTGAAGCAGCTATGAGTTGGAAGATGCCTAAGGATGGAAAAAGGGCTTAACATGGAGAAATCTAAAACTGATCCCTTGAGCTTAGCTACCTTTTGGAGACAGTATCAAGTCCCTCCTTTCACAGGGGTAGAGAGATCTTGCTGACAATATCAACACCATGGCTCTGTGGTGCAGGCAGCCTAGTCCAGCATCACATCTTAACAAGTTATTTCTTACTGTTCAGTAACATTCTTGTTTTGGAGTATTCAAGACCCTGGATCAAGGCTAAATTGTGGTGGGAAATGTGGCCTGCTCCAGAAGTGGTGGTGGAAGTTGATGCCTTTCTCTGGTCTTAGGAAATGAAAGCCAGGCGTGGTTAAAGGGTTAGAGGGGGCTGTTTACCTCGATATCTTTAATAGGATCCCATCGATGCATCACTTTGCCAAGGTGGAACGCGTCGCAATGCCCCCCACCGTAAATCATATATACAGTATATAGACCTTACACACGAACATATCTAACAAGGGTACGCAATAAGGGGGCTTGGCTGGATGGTGCGATATTTCTCCCCATCCATGGAATCATCCCCCCTGGGTGGGCTAATCTCTAGTTTACAGGATGTGTTCTAGAAGGGGACCTTGGTTCTCCAAAATAGTAGAATGTTTGGTCTCCTGGTCTTTACGTCTTTTGGGGTGTTTGGTCTCCTGGCCCTACAAACACTAGAACTATGCTAAGTTATCAGACTTAAAGAATTACAAGTATGCATGCTTGTGGATACACAGAACTGTGTAAAAGGTATATAACAGAAAAAGCAAAAATCATCTTGGCATCAAAGTCACTGCACCTGAGTACCTGCCTCTCCTGGTTACTGCTCCCAGCCCCTCCAGGGTAAGCGTATTTGACTGTCAGGCTTTACTCTGCCCTCAGAAAACGCAGTTTGCATGTGTGCACAGTGCTGCAGTGCCCTGCCCTGACACAGGTGTGAGGGGCTCTGCCCTGCCCCACCCAGAGCCAGGAGGGCTGGTTCCCACAGCACCCAGCCAGCTGGGACTGGGCTTCCTGGGGACAGCAATGTTATCAAAGTGCTCGGTCTCCTTGGTACCTTCACACCACCTTGACATGCACTCGCCGGGGAAGCTGTGATTTGGACATGGGTTGGTACTTAAAACTGCAACAAATTGCTGTCAATAATAATTAAAAAAGGAGTTAGTTAAATGCACGGTACGAATGGGAAATAAGATTAGAGATGACACTTAGGCCTTTTTTCAGGCTGTGGAAAAAAAATAGAACACAGTTATTTTTCCCACAGCCTGGAGAAGGCCTCATGTCCTAAATGTCATCTCTAATCTTGCTTTCTATTTCTAGTGTATATTACACTGCTCTGCCAGTGCTGCTATAGTTAAAGTGGTGTCAGTGTTTCCATTGTAAACCCCTATTTTCAGAGGTTTGTAACTCAACCATAAAAATTTTGCTCTGGGCTGAAACTTAGGAAACAAGTTCTAGAACTGAAACATATTTAATTCTTTTTTCTTCCTGTTATTAAAAAAAAAAAAGAAAAGAAAATAATATTTTAAATAGAAAATTTTGCAAGCCGTTAGACTGTATGAGAAACACACAATGCGTAAAGTTTGAAATTACTCCAAAAGTACTATTAACAGCTTTTTGAGGCAATTCTAAACTTCTTTTTTTTTGTTTTAATTTCAAATACAGATATACTACAGGGACTTCTTTTTTTTTTTAATGAATGAATAGCCATACAATCAGGTCAAATAATTGGAGTTTTAAAGCTTTGAGTAAATATTTATAGGACTGGGTCAATAATCTGCATTTCATAAAGGCTCCTAAGTACATATTTATATGGTAAAATGTAGCAACAATGCATCACAAACAAGTCAATAATGTGCTTTTAGAAAACTTCATAAATGTAGTTACACAGGCTAGTAGTCTGAAAGGGATTTTTTCACATGAAAAGGGCCTCTATTTAGCTAAGAAAACCTTTTTCATGCAGAAATAATCAGATGGGGTTCATCCGTCTTTCCCTTTTCTATGTGCTGTTGCAGTGGCAGAGCTGGATATCCAGTTTGGGTAAGGCAGGAAAGGTGCCACACATGGCTGCTGAGGTTTGCAGAGCACCCCAGGAGGCTACGCAAGAGTTATTTGAAGTGAGACAAAGGGGTTCTAGCAAGGATTTTGGTAAAATCATAGAATTCTGCTTACTGGAAAACAACAGCTAGGAAAACCTGCCAGATGACTGAGGAGCTGACAAACACAGGAAAACCCCATGGTTTGGAACATGAGAAATAATACTGAAGCAAATAATAGAAATATATATTTGACAGGGAAGTACCACTAGAAGTATGGCTTCAATCATTACATGCACTCTGCCCTTATTTTCTTTGCTGAAAGACATCACTATTTCAATAGACAAAGACTTTGATTTTGCAATTGGATTTTCACCAGTGAATCCTATTGGAAAGTTTTCTGGAAAAGAATATCTGACTCAGAATGTACATTTGAAGAGCAAGAGATTGCAGTAATTTTCCTCACTGAGATCTAAATAAAACCCGTGGATGGCAATCACATTGGGAGTATTGCAAAATTAGTTCAAGGGACAATCCAGAAGTGCTAATAAAATCAGACCATAACTTTCTGTTCATACGAAACTAGATAAAGACATGTCTGGTTTAAGGCATGTTTGTAACCATCTGTATATTCCATTGACCTCTAACACATAGGTAATTATATTACCGTTTAATAACATGGAAGACAATTATCAATACTCTTATTCATAGTCTGGCTTGAATTTTGTTGTAAATACTAGTATTAGCCTTGCTTCAGGTATTGTACCTAATTTATTACAGATGACAATTTTCTATTAATGCTTCAGTTCAATTCCTGCCTTTTGTTTTATAACCCAAATTTAAACATTACAAGGCACGATTTTATAATCCCTAGAATAAAGTCCATTAAAGTCACTAAATCACTTGAAACCTGGTCCAAATCCTGCTAAGGTGAATGGCTCTCTTGCAGTTAATTAATTTGGAACGATGTTTTACTCCCCCTAAAACGCCAATAAAATCTCTGTTAATGTTTATGGGAATTGCAAGCATACACTCCCTTTACTTAAATGGCTAAATCATCTTTCCTATCTTATAATTTAAGATATACATGCTTCATATATACGTATCTCCAGTGATAAGTTTTATTCAGCAAAGCCATTCCAGTGTCCTGGCAATGACAAGAGGACTCTAAACATTACTCCTGTTGTCCACCTCCTTATTCCCCAAGGTGTCCGATTAACTTTAGTGAAGCTCCTGGACTAAGGTACAACATGGAGAAGAATATCAGAATCTGATCCTTGATTTTCATCTTAAGAAAAAAAAAAAAAAAAGGTGTTATTCTTCTATCCTTCTATGAAATGAATACTTATTTAATGTCAGTTACATTCCTGACTCTTACAGGAAATGTTGCATCTATTTCATAATTGACCTGACTTGTAAAGTCATAAGTAGGCAGCTACTAAAAGACCAGAGAGGCTATTTTGGAAAATGTGATGGAAAGCATATTTTCTTTGAGAAAGGAGGAATGGAAGACTGTAATCCAAATATAGTACAGAGTAAAAAAAAAAAAAAAAAAAAAAAAAAAAATCTGGGAGATTTCAATGTTTTAATATGCTAAAACACAGGAAAGTATGCACACTGTGGCCTAAATTCCCATCACCTTTCTCATGCAAGAAACATCACTGGGTTTATAGGGACCAAATTTTTTTGATCCCTTTTATCTTTTTTTAATATCTTATTCACTGTTGCAGTCTCAGCACTCTGCAGGATTCACTTTAAGCACTGGAGCTTTCAGACGGAACTTCTCGGTCTTTCAACATTTAAGCATTTATTTGTCTAAATTTATGACTGTTTCTTTGCCAAGAGAGAGGCTCAGAAGGAAGATGGACTCCTCCAAACACACAGTAAACACTCAGCAAATGAAAAGGCTCATGACACCACATTTTGTTAAGAAATTTACAGCAGGTGACCTGCCTGTTTTCATGGTGGCAGCAACTGTATTATTCACTCCACGTAATGAATTGGGAGGTTATGCTAATATGAAGAGGGAAGCTATCAATTGTATATGTCCAGACCATCTCTCCCATTGATTTTGTAATTAATGATTAATGTACATTTTGGGAGGGAGAGATTGCTGAGGAGGGAACTTCACATGCAGAATAAAAATGTTACAGTAGCCTAATCAATTACGTATGGTTGACAAATGGGTGAAGGATGACACGACAAAGCACTGTGCTTTAGTAGTGGTCACAGAGTCACAGAGAAGGTGCCACATGATATCTATATTAATCTTTCCACAGGCTAAATGTGATCCATTGCATCAGCAGGACCGTGAAAAAACTGTTTGGTGTCTCAGAATCACGCATCTTTGATGCTAACTTGAAATCTGCTTGCTTTGTTCACAGACAAAAACATTGTAATAATGCACTAGGTGCCAAGAAGATCATTTGCCATTTTAAGCCTGGTAACAGGCTTAAAAGCCACTTAGAATATAATTTTAGGTAATAAATAGCACACTTGGACATGGGCTTAACCAGTCTTAAGTGTCAGAAAAAGGAGGTATGCCTTTGGAAGCAGGTAGTACATCCTCTCTTGGATGCAGCCTGTGCAGAGGTTGATCCCTCCATCCCCAGGAAAGGCCTCACAGCCTCTCACTGCAGCAACAGCTGCCACAGGGTCAAGTGACAATACAGCCAACCCACTTAAATATTCTGCTTCAGCTACACAGTGACCTTTGGGTGGACAACATATACAGCAAGTTGTACCACTCCTTCCCATCAAAATCTAGAAGCCCGCTGCAAAAGCGCAGTGCTTGTTTCCTCAAGTCTGACTCTCAAACACCAGCACTCCCTGCATACAGCTCCCAGCCCCTCTATAATTATTGCTAAGAACGACAGAGGTGTAACAGGGCCACGCCTAGGACCACGTCCTCAGTGGACCATACCAGACAGCAAACAGTACTGCATTAGGTCTTCAGGAAGGTTCTTCTTACTTCTGGGTGAGCTGAAGGACTTACGTTTCTCTGTGTGGGGATGTCTATAGATGTATAACATGCACAA
This sequence comes from Melanocharis versteri, assembly GCA_013397845.1. Lineage (NCBI taxonomy): Eukaryota > Metazoa > Chordata > Aves > Passeriformes > Melanocharitidae > Melanocharis > Melanocharis versteri. The sequence goes on along the minus strand of VZTG01008820.1, from coordinate 917,100 downwards.
ATTTCATTTGATTTCTGTCTCTAAATGTCTTTGGAAATACAAAGCAAAACAAGACTGACTTTGGAGTGAATAAGAAACATGTAGGTGAGAGATCTGTCCATTCTCAATTGAAAGACAGCAAGTGCTGAATTTATACAAACAGCATTTCCTTCCCTGTAATTGCTCAGGAAATTCATTTTTGTGACAAAAGCTCAAAAGCTAAGATGTATTCTCTTCTAGGCAAGACTGGCTTACTGAAGGGCCTTTTGCCTCACTGCAAATCAAATTCCAGCTCGGCACACTGAAGAGGAGAAATCACTTGTTTCATCATAAATCAGGGTTAACTTGCCTGATATCTATAGTATCCTAAAAAATCAATTCTCATGTAATTCACAGGGCCCTTCAGAGAACTTGCATTGCTAAGGTAAAACTGAAGGAGCTGCATAACAGTCCTCTGCCACTGCACTGTTCACCTCTGTATGTCATCAATACACCAGAAAAAGACATCTCTTGAGGGCTGGTGCTGTGGGGGTTCAGGTGGATGGAGGGGGTGGTGTTTGAAAGTCACGGCTAACCATCCATTCCATGTCTGTGCCACACAGGAAGCAGAGCAGTGATGTGTACACACAGCCCCACACTGACATCCTCATTAGTGAGCTCCTGCAGGAACCCACCCACCCCGGGAACACTCAGGTAGGAGATCCGACCTGTGGGAGCCCCAGCAAAGAGCGATCTTTCTCCAGTTGTGGTGCTTTGCTTCACACACCTTTCAGGGTGCACAGGGATGATGACTGCTCCTTAGGTACTGCTTACTTTCACTTTGGACAAAGAAGCTCTGTACTATTTATAAAGACTACAGCAAGCTGCAGGCACAATATAAAAATCTGGATTTCAGTAACTGGAAACATTAGGAACATTAGTAATATCTTCTAAAGAGAATTGGTGCTCCTTAAATTAGAGTTCCTCCTCACTTCAGTGCCAAACAGGAGTAAGCCATTTCAGGATAATGCTGTACCCTGATTAACAATAAGCATTAAAAGGAGCTTTGTCACTCCATTGTGGTTTAGGTTCTTGTGTGCCCTGAGACAATGTCAGATAGCCTCAGTTCAGCACAACATAACATGTCATTATTCCACTTGCTATCTCCACCTTGGACACCTGCAATCTCTTCTAATTATAGGCAGCTAGGTTCCTGACATGGTATTTCTCTCTCCTAGGAGAATGTACAAATGCTATGAGTGGTTTGTTGTCAGTAAAGATGGTTGGAAAGGTTATTCATTTAGGTATTTAAGCGTAGGTTTTCCAATGCGTAAAAGTCAAAGAGAGTAAGTTGTGTTCACTTGAGGACTTGCATTCAGCTGTGTGTTTGTGGGCTGGAGTTGAATGGGAACTGAAATGTTTTGTGGTTTCCACTGTCCTAGTTCTGTAAAAAATGACTGGTTTCATTGGACACAGGTAGCTTGGAGAACGTGGCTAAAGTTTGAAATCTGTCTTTCTCCAGTACTTTGTTCGCATAGTAATACCCCTGTTTCCCAGCTGGCGTCGCAAAGTGAGTACTAGGGCAGGGAAAGAAAGAGAGAAAGCAAGCCTAAATGTCATACTGAAGTTTGGAAACCTGGGAGGCAGGAGATGGACCATTACAGGATCAAACTCTAGAAAAATCTTTACCTGTTGCTCAAAAGTACAAAGCACAGAGTACAGCAAAGACATTTGCTCTTTATTTGCATGAATATTTGTCCTGTGAGGTGGTATAACAACAGCTACAGGACTTATTTTCCTAAAGGAGATTAATACCCAAATTCAACTTCATAGGGGAAAAACATCATAAAACGGACAAGATAAATACCACAATAAGGAATAAGGAACTGTAATTATTGGTGCATCTTTTCACATGGAAATTTGGGCATGGGTGGAAGGAGTTCATAATTTGTTTTTACAGTTTTATCCCTTGAGCCATTTCATAAACAAACTCCTATAAGATTACAGTGCCTGCCTCAGTCCTATCTCTGTGGAGAAAATTTGTAAACCTTTAAGTGTTTCATAAGAGCTCTGTGCTATTTCAGTTTCCTTAAAAACTCCTTTATTAACTTAGTCAAATCCATGCTTGACTTCTGAATTAAGCACAGGAGTGAACTCTGTAGGAGTCCCAGCTTTCCCTACAACTGATTTCAGGGTTGGGATGCAGTGTCTGAGGTTCATTCACCAGTGGGTCCCTGCACTTCAAAAAAGGAAATAAGCACATTTCAGAGAAGGGGCAAAAGCCAGGGCCAAGGCAACTCCAGGTAATACTACAGGGAGGTAAGAAAACTTTCAGAAGATGCTTGGAATGTTCCCTGCACTTCTCTTCTATGGTAACACTTTACTGGCATCAACTGTAGCCAACTGACACCACCATTAAAAAAGAAAAACTAAAACCACAAGAACAATAGATTGCGTCTCTTCAAGATCTTTTAGCCTCTCCTTGACACCTCAAATATAAGTGTCAAATATTGTCCAGACATCCTTTTATTGGTGTTTTGAGACACTCTTTACTTTTCAGGACTGGGCACTTTTCCAAAAGCCACACTTCAGCTTGTGGCTTGAATAATTTTGTGAATTGCTATGGCCCATTTTATTCATAGGGTCAGAGCAGATGATTACAGTCACCTCTTCTGGTCTCAAATGCTGAACAAACTTATGCCAGCCAAGAAACCAGTGTTTAATGTGGCAGAATTCTTTTTAATGAAATATCTCAGTAATCTGTAATTTTCTAACACAATGATGATCAGAAGCTAATGGAAGTTCCCTCTGTCTTTTCTTAAAGAAGACCCCCTCTAATAATGTATTTTGTATCACAGCAGATATGTCTTCCCTCAGGACACACATTTTGCAACTGGAGTGCCATAAGTCAAATTGCTTTTCTTTATTTTGTATCATTTCATTATTTTTGGTTGTTTGCATTTTTTTTCCCTTCCGCTGCGTAAGTTTTAGACATTTTCATTTCTGTCTTCAAGATGTAAGGAATCACACTTAGAAATTCAAATAATTTCATTCTATTTGATTGTGGTGCTTTATGATTCAAGTGTCCATTTTTTTCCAAACATTTCTCAACACACCACATAAATACCAGCATCTCTCACCATAAGTCTTTCCCTATTTCTGTCCATGGACTTCACATTTACAACATAACTAAAATTTCTGAAGTTGAGATTTTAAACCACTAAAAATGCAGAATTAAACAAACATGAATTCTGTATTACCTGGCCAAACTCAAATCTTCCAAACTGATTTAATGATGAAATGGAACATAATACCTCTATTTTTCATGTTATTTCACACCAAGTTAACATTCTGGATTCTAAAACATCAATTAAAAGAAGCACAAATCCTTATTTTTTATAACCTTAAAACATACAATAAGAAAAACCTGTGTATGCAGTAAAGTAAGTTATGAAAGGATTTCATTCTGCTCAAACTAACTCAGTCTGAAGCTAAATGGATTAATTAAAAAGCAATTCCTACGTGAAACATTCAAAATGTATTTCCTCTTTCTTCAGGTGAAATGAGGTAGTTTTCATTGGCTACAATGTGGGTGAAACAACAAAAAATACAGAATAAAAAGAAAGTTTCTTCCAGAAAAAAAATAGACAATCATGTACATGCATTTCTGTATGTATATAAATGTCAAATATAAGAAAAGAAATGGGATTCTATGGAGAAACCATGAAAAAGTATAAATCCACCTGCTCTATAATTAAATTCCTGCATTTCTTTTCTAGGCAAAAATTGCAGTGTTTTGAAATTTCCTTTCATTCTAAATCAAATTTCAAAATACCCCTCAGCACAGAAAATCTAAGAAAATCTGTATTAGGTGATACTGAAATTAGCTTTGAAATTAATGCAGTATAATTAATATAAGAGAATAGAGTGAAAGCATTAGCATTTTGAATCTACTGATGTGAAAACTCTAGATTTTTTTTTTTGTATTTGTCAGGTCAGTACATTACAGTCAAACCATTCTAGGACAGGTCATTGGGAACTTGGGAACATGAGAAGGTGTCTGCTCTTGTATATTCTCTCTGGAGCAACTGAGAAGGACTCAAAATACAGTGGAGAAGAGAGAAACTTTGACCTTAAAACCACACTCAGCCACTCACTAGGGCAAGACAGCTGGAGTGTCCAAGCAGCTGGACCAGTGATCCCGAGTTTTAATTTGCTGCTAATGCACAGCCAGGTCTGGGCTGGTTTCTCACTCTGAGCCAAAACAGCAACGCTGCTCCCATCACTGCCTGCACAGTTCCTGCACCACTGGTACAGTTTACACACTGGCCTTCCCTTGGATTTGTGCTTTAAAAGTACAAGCTTACTAAAATATATTTTCATTCTGCTATAGCAGTATATTGCTATAAATTAGGAATGAGCAATCAGAGCTCATCTTCCTATGGCTTTGTGCAACTTACTTTGTAATATCATTTCTGCAAAAGCCAGATTTCCATCCTTCTTTGGTCTATCTATGAAATACCAGAAATAAATTCACAATGAAGGAAATACTATCACAATTTCCAATAGCTTTTCCTCATGGGCAATATGAAAGATTTTTTTATTTGTTCTGGGCTATGTAAGACTCTGGGTCCCACAGGTCTGTCAACTGTTACAGCTACTTGCTGCAGCTTTGCCCAATACAGCAGAGGTGTCTCATTTTGAGCATAGTTTAAAATTGTGCTTTTTCTGGCAAGGCAGGTTTGGTCAGTCAAGGACCAGGTGATCATCTGCTGGCTAAACGACAGATATCTATCACAGCATGCAATTATGGGAAAGAAAGCAAAGTGTCTCACTACCCCAGCCATTCATACACAGCCCAACCCTCTCGTGACACCACCGAGGCCCAAGACCGGTGTTGTTAGAATACTGAGAGCCACAGTGGATCATATCAAATGTCCACTGAGCCCAGGGTTTGTCTCCAGCAGAGTTTCCAAGGAGCTGAGCTGGGAAAAGCAGGAAGAGGGCATGTATGTGTAGCAGTTCCCACAGGTTGTCCCACAGAACAACTATTTTTAGCTGCAGGGATTTTCTGAGTGGTTTCAGTTTCTGCAATGTAATAGTTCTTAATTTCTCATTGAGAGTTGTGCAGTCTCTCCTTGAATCCATGTAAAGTGAGAGCAGCCCCCATGTCCTTTGGGAAAAGTTACACATCTACTGCCTGCTGCATGAAGAAACCAAACTTAATTTGGTTTCCTTTGAACTTGGCTCCTACAACCTTCATTCGATGGTTCTTTTGCAGTAGAAGAGACAGCAAAGACCCAGCTTTGCCCATTCTGCTCATCAGTTTGTAGGTCTGTCACAGTTTTAAACAGCCCGAGGGTACACAGACCATTCCTACTGTGGAAGTAATTCCACCCTTCTTGGACTTCTGTGAGCATGTCCCAGTGGCACTACATTCTGTTTGAGGTGAAAGGACTGGAATTGTGTACACTCTTCAGCACGTGGGTGAACACTGATTCATAGAGCTGCTCCCTAGTTTTTTCCTCACTTAACACATCGTTAACATTTTGGCTGCCTCACAGCACTGAGACAATGTTTTCATGGAACAAACTATTATAATCCCAGGATTGTTATCCTGAGTCATAAGGGTCAGATCAGAGTCTATAATATTCTATGTGAATTTAGGATTGCTTTTTCTCACATGCATCAGTTTAGATTTGTGCATATTAAATTTCATTTGCCCACACAGTCTCCTGAGGTACTTCTGTACTTCCTGATAGGTGGCCTTCATATTCACTACCCTGAATAGCTGATTTCCTACCATCCCCAAACTGTCTTGACTCTTCTGTTCACCTTCTTGCCCCAGCAGTCTATGATGTGTTTACCAGGACAGACCCCAGCACATGTTATGCAGAACTCCATTACTGAGATCCATTACATATTTTCCTGGTTTCCCTTAAAAGTCTTTGGCACTGGGCTTCATGAAAAGCCTTTCAGAAATACAAGTATAACAAGCAGCTCACCCTTATTCACTTTCTTATCGACCTCTTCAAAGACCTCTGATAGATTTGTAAAGCAAGGTTCATGTTCCATCAAAGTCTGCCCTGGTATGAAGAGTTTTCCTTTTCATTTTACTCATAATCAGATAACAGTCAATAGACCACAACCAGACTAAATGTAAGTGGAAGCATCCCTGCTTATTTATGAGATTTGGCTTATTTCAACCAAGACAAGACTGGGCCACTGAAGTACCAGCTGCTGATGGGCTTCTTCTGAGTCTGATTTGCTCACTGGGGACCTGTGAGAATGGTCACGGGGACCCTGAGAGCCACTGCTGACTGTGTGGCAGCGACTGCCAGTGGAAATGAGAGCAAGGGGGCTGAAAAAGGCCTAAAGAGGGTTAGAAGCTCATTAGCAGCCCCTAATTCTCTAAGTGTCCTTAGAAATCTTAGCCAGACTAGTTATAGATAGGAGATACTAAATTAGGATCACACTGACACGGAGGACTGGGGAAGTACTGAATTTCCTGTATCCATCATGTCCTTGTTTCAGGGACATGTCACATCCTGCTGCTCAGGACAAGCACACCAGCAAGGGAAAAATGACAGAACAGCCTATATATGTGTTATTCAAAGAATATTTGCCACTGTCCTCTCTGTAGGTTCTGTAAATGTCCAGCTATGACAGCAGAAAAGAAAACCATCTACAGTCTTCATAGCTGCCAGAGCTTTCAGTCACAGCTGGGCATTTCTGTATATCCCTTTCTCTATGCAGAAGCAAATGCCAAAAAAAAAATTAGCTTTTTCTAGTCCTTCCCCCCACCCACCATGCAATAAGCTGTATGTAATAACATAATACATAACATGCATTTATTATTATGTTATAATACGTAACATAATTTATAATAACATGGAAGGAAATGGATACAAAAGTTTTGAGTGAAACAGGAGAACAGATTTTGCAAAACTGGAGCTTAGTGAATGGGAATGCGATCTCTGTTCTGAGAACATTAAGGTTAAATGAAAAAAATACTTCCAGGAATAAGGCAGAGGCTGTGCTGGTATCAATCACGTTGCTGTGGAGCACAGGTACAATGCAAAGAGCCCTGCAGAGAGCAGTAAACAGATGGGCTTCCACTCCACCACGTGTTTCACTGAGTATTTGGACACTCATATTAACAAAAAGCATAAAAATAAAAGGTCTTTTGCTCTACTTTTTACCAATGTAAATACCTTTTATAGAACATGGGTTTGTCTCTCTTTGCCCTTCTGTTTTAAGGGGGCAAACATAAATTATAGATTCTGAAAAGGAATAAACAAAAAGTATGAAAGCAAATGTGGCTAAGCACCCCAATTTTCTAAGATTTAATTATCAACAGTAAATAGCTCCCTTTTAAGAGTAGCCCTAATTGGCTATTAACAACAGTAGCTACCAATTTCAAGGCAATTAATATTTTAAAATAATGAGATGGCTAATATATTTCATTAGAGCATACAGTAAGCAGAAGTCTTGCTAATTATATATATTATTCTCCCTACTTTGCTTAATGAAGGTGTCTGGCTTGTAGATTAATTCATTCTTGCTCTATTTTTTATTTTTTTAATCAGTGTAACTAATCCTCCCACACATTATTGTAGCATTAAAGCAGAAAGATGTGGATGAAGCAGTGAAAGAAGCACAAAAAAGAACATTAAAATGAAGATTTAGTTCCAAGTTTCAGAAGCAGTTGCCCAAAGTAAAGAATTAAGATATGGCAAATTAGAGAGAAAAGGCAGAAGCCTGAGTCAACACTTATTTAACACCTTCTGCCTAATGCTGGAAACATAAATCTCTTCACAGAGGTAATCACACCCAGATCAGTTTGATTTTCAGAACATAGCAATTCTTCTGACAAAGATATTACCATTCCACAGCTTAAATAGCTGCTTTTCCTGTTTTCTCCAAAGCAGAGACAGGAGGGTGCCTTGGATAAATGGAGGTTTCTTCCAAATTGGGAGCTAATCGTCTAGGAAAGAATAGCAATGAATGATTTGTTTACAGTGAAAATCTTCTCATTTGTATTAGTCTATAACTACATTTCACTCTCAAATATTTGAGTGTGTCTTTGTGCTCAGCAACTGTTTGCTGCTCTGATTGCACAAGAGAATTGCCTCGGCCAAAAGCTGGAATATACAAGTTTTCCTGTGCTGTGTACCAGAAACACACTGCACTGTTACCCCCAGGCTCAAGAAACAATTCCAAACTCCCTGGGAAAATGATCCCTGCTTTGAAGAGAGGGAAGTGGAGAAAGCCCTTCCTTCGGTGTACTCCAGGGAGACACAGAGCACTACTGTGTCCCAAGCTCAGCCCTGCACACCCAATGCACACACGTCATCATGCAGCCTCACGCACAGCCCAGGGCCTCTGCCCAGCTCTGAGAAGACCCTTCTCCAATTTCTCAGGGAAGCCCAAGCAGTACTGACTGGCTAAAATGTTATAACAGCATGAGGAAATGTGGGGTCAACCTCCACTTAATCACCCCACTGTATCTCCTACATGTATGAAATCCTCTTTAGGACCCAATAGCAGCTGTTAGCACAAAAACAACTGCTCAGCAAACAGGACAAAAAAAGAAAAACTTTTTCAGCGTTGCAAGTGTCTCTCAAGCATCAGACCAAGGTCATATTTTAGCTGGGAGCTCGCTGGTAACTCATGTACCATAGGATAAAAGTCACCTGTACTATGGAATATAAAATAAAGCCTTTACACCAACAATGCCTCATCAGATTTCTGTATTTGAGACACAAAGCAGCACAGTGAATAGTGATGTCTGTTAAATGAGTATATTCATTTGTAGCCATTCAGAAGACATGCATACTCACCCCAACAGCAGCACGCCCGTTAATTAAGCCTAGAGCAGCAAGTATGGGGTCCCAGTTAAGCACACAGCAATAGCTCACACACTCACAGCTTGCAAATTGTACACACTCACTGTCTTTTGTCCTGGATCATACCCATCAGACACTCACAGCATCTCTGTGCCCTGTATCTGCACCACGTTTAGGAGGAAACATTCTTGTTCCAACACTGAGACCTCTCAAAATACTATTCTACCACTCTCGTTTTTCATTTTGTAACTGTGACAGTGGATGTTGGCTCTTGGGAAACAAGACTCAGGCAGGGCCATATGAGGCAGTTGAATAATAAATGAATACATAATGTGCATCCCAATTCTCTGAACATTACTTTATAGTTTTGTTTCTGTGGTTGCTAGTGCACATAGATACAATCCATTGTTCTCTCACTTTTGTGAAAAATCTTTGCATTCAGGTCTTGAGTTGCTGAAAGTATTTTTTCATGTAGTGCTGTGTAGCAGATGACCAATTATTTTTCTCATCAGAAATACAAGGGATAGCAAATAATATTGTAAAAGACATTTAAAAGGAATATTTACTAGCAAATTCCCTTCCAACTTCTGTGGCAGTTTCTCTTGAGTACTAATTTGTCTAAGATCTTTTTCTTATTTCAAGTCACTGGAGTAGACAAGACTACCATGAGACATTTAACATACACATCTACTTATCAAAAAATAAATATATTACCAGTTTGTTGGAATATGTTGCAGTACATATCTTCCAGGAGAGATAAAGACTAACCTTGGCCCATGGATCATGTGATAGCTCAACAAACCATTGCTTTGTACTTTATCTATCTTTGGTACCCACACAATGTTCCTCAGCTTCAAGTCAGCTCCCTAACTTTTCAACCATTACAGAAAATAAATTTTAAAAAGAGCTGTACAGAGTTCAGGCAAGTGCTCAATGGCCATTGAGTAAGTGAGCAGCAGCTTCCTCAAGTTAAATAAAACCCCTGCTTTAATATTCAGTCTCATTATGGTCCTTTGAGGGCTGGTGTGACAATGGGAGAGGGGATAAAAGAGCTTAGATATACAATTGAAGATTTATTACATACACACACTTATGTATAGGATATCAGTCTGTCTCTATATCTTACTCCCAAACTGAGCAAGAATCCCGTGAAGATGATAAAAGATGGATAAAATGTCCTTTCTGATGTCTCCCATCACTTGGCAAATGCTCATTATGGAGCTGCCAGTAGAGAATAGAGACCTCATTCCCACACCAGCCTCAAGGACTGACATGGGGCAGTGAGATATTACCAGCTTCCCTTTAAGCAAAACCTTAGAGAAGGATTTTATTCTTCCACCCCCTGAGAAAAAGGCACCAGGGCAGGAACACAGACTTTCTTGTGGGCACAGAGGCCTCTTTTCAAAACATGCAGAGGAAACGTCAGGTTTGGGGTTGCCAAGTACCTGATTTCAGGGTTCATTCTGTTACTGCATATAAATGTCTCTGGTGTGTGTTTGGCACGACATGTTATCCTAGACTGATCATATGTTCACAGATTGTGGAGAGTGTGTGAAAGCCTTTTTTGCTGTAGTTATTGGGCGAAGTCACGTCTGTTACCTGGTACTCATGCAGAGAAATCTGTAATCTGGGAACAGATGGTCTGAGTGAGTGAGAGAAAGAAAGAGAGAGAGAGACGCTGTCTGGAAGACTGAAGAGTTTTTCACTCAGAGGAGATGAAAGAGGAATGAACAAACCCACCACAGCATGACAAAAACATGAAAATATAGAAGAATGTCAGTCCTGAAGGTCATTCCTTTAGAAATCACCAACTGTCTATGTACCATATGTGCATGTCAACACACCAAAGAGAGCCCACCATCCTGTTGCACAGAGACGGAGGTGGCTTACACAGCCAAAAATTGTGGAATCGTAGACTTCCCATTTAGAAAAGTGACACACTGTAAAGTCTAAGCATCCAGTCTGAGCGGAATCTGAAAAAATATACAGCAACTTCTGCTCTGGATTTATTACAAAATTTGATTGCAATAGGCCAGAACTGGAAAATTCACATCCTAGTCTTCAAGCAGTATTTTTGTGGGATATGTTTGGATCTCAGAGTTTTTCAGCAACTTGAGGGATGCAGTCCAAACCTGGCTTTGGAAGCCAAGTGCCCCTGGAATTGGTGACACCTGCCATCAGGACAAGTCCACCCTTCCCAAACAGTTACACGAAACTGACTATTGCTACCAAAAGGCAGCACTGTATTACTCCCAAATAAAATGAATTGGATCTAACCTGTCTTAAAATCTTATTCAGCCTTCCTGACGGTGGGATTTTGGTAATCAGCAGTGTATCCAAAGGTACTGGGTGCTGCCCTGCTCACGTGAGCACCCACCTTGTTGTTCTGAGAGCCCGCATCTCCAGGTGGGAGTTCTGATGGCCTGAGGTGCTGTAGTTCTCCCAGGAGCAGGAGCACATCCAGCCAACACAGGCACACATCACACTGTAGCAGTGACAGCACAGAAGCTGACAAGGTGCAAGAGCCCCAGCTGAGGGTCTAACAGAGTCCTACGTTAGCAGAATCCCAGTGATCCCCGTGTGCCCTGGAATACACCCCTGTCATCACCCACAGACAGTTTAGTGCAGCTCTGCTCCATCCCCACAGCTGCCATCGCATCTTTAGCCACCGAGCAGACACACCCCAAAAAACAAACCCCAAGGGAAAAGCCATGACCACCCCAAGCCCCGTGTTCCCAAAGACATTGCTCAGGACATTCTGGCCAGAAAGCAAATGAACAAGGCCCTGCAAGAGAAGGCAGGAGCCCAGCGATGGCGTGGCAGCTCTGCAGCGAGGGCCTGGCGCGGCCTGGCGCAGCCACAGGCCCCGGCGCGGCCGGGCCGTGCGGAGCACAGGGATCCGCCGCCGGCACTTTGCTCCCACAAAGGCACTGTGCAACAGGTGCTTCGGGAAAGCAGGACCTAGTGACAAAACCCTCCAGGCCTATGAATGACACACTGCAGGGACTCTCAGCATGGGCCCTTCTAAAAGCTGCTCACATAAAACCTGCCTGCGGGAGCAGGAAAAAGAGGAGAATCAGGACATTCCAGGTGAACCACTGGATGAAATCAGTGGTATTTTCCTCACATAAAACTGATTTGAAAAGATAATCAAGCCCTAATCGAGCAGGATGGTTTCTCTAGAAAGGTGAGGGGTTGCAATCTCACCAAGCGATTGTCTGAATGAGACTGAACTTCTAGCCCTTTCAGCCTACAGCCAAAATCAGATGGAGCTGATTTTAAGAACACTTCAGTTTTTAGCCAGCACAAGATTTTACATTTGGGTGCTATCCAGTACTTCAATTTTTCACAAGAAATCCACATTGTCAGATATAGACAAGCAACCCTGTATTTTACTATTTATTCTTCCAGCAATGTGTCAGTCAATTTGCAGAGTTAATTTCCAAAAGGACAAAACATTTTTTGCCTCTCAATAAAAATGAGTGACTTCAGCAGAACATTCAAAGGCAAAATTCCTCTTCTCTCTCCTCTTTCTGTCCTGGCGAATGGCAACAGAGGCAGAGCAGAATAACAAGATCCAGAATTAAACATGTTGCCAATGGAGTGAAAAAATCCATTCTTTGACAGTAACAAAATGATCTATCATACCTCATGCCTAAACTACAGAAGAAGACAACATCCTTTTGGTCAGTCTCAGCTATTAAAAGTATTTGCTTGGAGCCAGAAAAAGCTGGCTAAGACACTCTTGGAATAGTATAAAGCATCTTACATGAGAAATGAAATACAATATCTCATTGTGCAATACAAAACAAAGGCTTTGACTACAGCTTTATGCATTTGCCAATTCAATTATGTAGATGGTGATCCTGCAAACATGCAAAAAGGGCAAATATCAACTTAAAACCCCAGAACAAGCATCTTTGCTCTCCTCTCACTTGCAATTTTTTACCCTTCTGAAGCAGGATGAATTCATATTACATGGGTATTACAAAGGCTGTGTACCTTTCTTTTCTTTCGCTATGGTTGTAGAAGAGAGGGTTCTGTCTTTAAGGAAGAAGCTTCCCAGACTCTAGAAGTCTAGTGAGGGTGCAGGGAAGTTTTTGTTACACATAACCAAGCGGTTTTAGACAGTAGAACAGATCTCTTGCAAGTTTTAAGCTCTGCACACCATCACTGAATACAGCACACGGTGCTCAGTGTAAAAAATGTATTTGTTGTCTTCTGCCTGGGAGAACAGAGATTCTGAAACTTCATAGAAGCTGCAGCTTTCAGAAAATGAGAAAATTACTTTGGGTTTATATCTTGAGGGTGTTTACATCTTGAGGATATTTACATACTTCTCTAATGTCTCCCACTATCCTCTAAGCTCTTTAGGCCCTTAATTCAGACAACTGAGTGATGTTCACCCTTTACCTGCAAGCAGTGGGTGTCTGCAAAGGGAAACCAGTCACGTGACAGAACAATGCAGAGAAACGGTTCATTCAGAAGCACTGCAATGTTCTTGGTATTTTGCTGTTAATTAGGCAGTGGGAATGCAGCCATCTGAGTATTGCATACTGCACAGAAATGAAACAACAACAACAACAAGCTCTAATAAACAAAGCTCTAAATAAACAAAAAGCACAAGGAAGCAGAAGAGCAATTCCCAGCTAAAGCTGAGCAGCAAGATCCAATGTGTGTTGGGATGAGCAGGTGACTCGGATCTAGGAAAAGAACTTAAAGAGAAAGAGCAAAAGGACCTCACAATAACTCTTTATATGCTGTTCCAATTTGACAGACACTTGTCCTGCAGCCTGAGTGAAAGCCAGGAAGAGTGGACATGACCGTGCCACCAAGCATGTGACAAGAGTCCTTAAGGAATACACAGGACAGAGGGGAGTGAGAACAGCCCTCCAGGCAGGCGTCCAGACTGCAGGTGCAAACATGAGCACAGGCCAGGCCAAGGCCAGACTGGGAATGGTGCCACTTGCACAGAGTTTGTACCTGCCAGCACAGACACAGGGCGAGGGGACAGCTCTGCCACAGAAGATGAACGTGCCATCAGCCTGAAAGCAGATGGCACATTCAATATTTTTCAGTTGGCCACTGGTACAAAAGCCAACAGGTTTCAATTACGTGAATGAAAAAGCAATAGGAGTAGATAAGAAAAAGGCAGTCTTTTTACTGTGTCTTATGTGTATCCTCCATCAAGACAGGGAAACTAAAGGCACCTCATCATCTCATACCGCTGTTGTGAGGCAGGTGAAACATATTTTGGAATAACATGAGGATTGAAAAATGGCCTAGGAGGTCTGGCATAGGAACACAGAAATTTAACAAGAGTACAGGATGGAGTTGAATGAGCTCAAACCATAGTAGCGGCTGCACTAGCTTATTGTTCTGGAAATTATAGTAAGAGAACCAACAAAAAAAATGTTTTAAACATACCATGACAGGGAAAAGAGACACAATTCTTTGTTGCTAAAAAAAACAAACAAACAAAAAAAAACCACCAAGGACAAAAGGGGTTGAATAAAGAGGTAACAAAAATATCTTCTATTATCCAAATCAAACAGATCAGAGACAAGTATTTCTCTATATTTCTCATGCTCAGTGGGTCAAGAAGGATTCTGGCCTTTGGAAAACTGCAGAAACAAGGTCTCCAGCAACACTAAGGTTCATCGCTTGTGTGGGAGCTGCACTAAATTGGGGGATGAAGAAATACAGTTTCATAAAAAAGCAGGGAAGCAAAAGGTTTCTGAGGATCTGTGTCTGAAAGTCTGTGTTGAAAGCCATTAAACTGATGGAATCTAGTCCCCAAACACTGTGCTACAAACAAGCTATATTGAGTCTACTTTCCTATTAAATTGCATAATTTGCACACAGGGCTAAGAGGACAGAGGAGCTTAATTTGTGTCACAGCTTAAAACAGTCTCTTCTGGCACAAACAGTGGAAGCAAACATGGGAGACACTGGGAGAGGAAGGAATCAGAGCGCCTGGTGTTGTGCCTGCTCTAATATCCCTTCCTGCAGTGAAGCAGCTCCCTTTTGACAGTCGTGTCCTTGAACCCAACAGCGCAGGACACCATCAGAGCTGTTTTGGTTGTGCACAGTTTTATCAGGTGAGGACCTGGCCTTTCATTCCTGCCACTACCATGGTACATAAGTTACTGCCATGGAAATGCAGCAAAGCCAGAAGTGCTTGAAAAACTTTAGTTCCCTTCACACCCAAATCTTCTGATGGGCAAATAACACAAAGGCAATTCTTCTAAGGGTACACAGTAGCACTACAAAACATGGTGCACACAGAGGCCAAAAGAATACAACAGTTAAAAGTCTTAGTACTTCCACAACCCTTAAGCTGAAATACAACTTAATTCCTGCGCTATTTATATCTGTTAATAGATCACACCTGGGTAACCTCTCAGACACTGCATGATTTTATCTGCCAGTGCAACTTTGGTAGTGATTCTGATAGATATAAATGCAAGTATAATGGCAGCAACTGAAGCTCTTCACCTCTGATGCCAGTTCAGCACACACAAACACCCTGCAAGAACATACACACTTGTTGAGATCAATAGCCATTGTTCATAAGTTACTTGGCTCTGAGTATGCTAGCTCTTGGAAAGGTCCTGGTGAGCCTGGAATCTGTAAATGTTTTCTTTATTGATGCTGATGATAGGGATAAGCTAAATTACAGAAGCTGGAATTGCTTTTAACATTATTCAAGGGGAATGTTTCCAAAGAGCCCACTGTTGCAAAAGCCAACAGTAATTTATGTCTCTTCCAAAACATTTGCCATTTCAGAGAACTCCAAGCTGCCTCAGTCTAAAGTGCAGCAGTTTCTCTTAAGAGAAAAGAACCTGTGTTCAGTGTTGAGCAACATCTGGAGATCCCAAACGTTCTCAGCACCTTGCAAGATCAAGTCCTAAGCAGGTTTTTTTGGCACATTTGGAAATTAACAGCAAGACCAAAGAACCAAGATTTCATTTAGCGTATGTTTGCACTGAAAGTCACACTAAATCCATCAACAAAACAATTTCTTTCTTTACTGCACCCTTTTTTTCGAATGGCACAAGCTCCTCAGAGGCCCAGCCATGAAACAAGTGTCCTGGGTGCTGTACAAACATGGGACACTGTGGCGATCCCAGTTAAAAGAGACATTTTGTACACACGTCCAAGAAGAATCAAAACAGAGATCATCATAAGCAAACAGGGGACCATAGATTCTGGTCCTCAGCAGTCACACACCGCTGAGTTAAAGGGGAAGGTGTCATGTGTAGGTGCTGGATTTCATGGGGTGCTACAAAGGGTTTCAAACCTTTATGGAACAAGGAAAGGCCTATATTTTTTACCTAAATTCATGTAATTTAAATAAATATAACCCATAAGAGATTTAATTCTCCATGCTGTTGTAGAAAAACTTCAAGTACAAATACACATTTCAGCAACAGGAATTGCCTCATACTTAGCAAAAGCCACCATTTGTAATGGTATGAACAAATTAGCATTTCTCAAATTTCCTTATTTTACATATTCCCAAGAGATGACCATAATAATCTCTTATTCAGACATGATCCATTACTCCCCAGATTACAACTGTTCTTATCAATAGCGCATGGTATCTGTTTGCTGGAACATGCCATACTGATCATGATAATTTATTTAATGTGTAAGGTCTGAGCTGCTCAAGAATATATTCATCGAAGTGAGACTTACTTAAAAACAAAGGCAATTTTTCTTACCTGCTACACTGTTCCCTCCAGTGCTATTCCTATTCCATGAGTATTGTGAAACTGCTTCTTCTACAGCCAGCACAGCTCACCACTTGCCTTGTTGAAAAGTAGGCCACGGACATTGCTCCAATCTCTAAAGTCACACCTCACGATCTTTTATTTATGAACAGTGCCAGCTTTTCCCCCAGGCCAAAGTTTTGGGGGTTTATGTTTATTGGTTAAGATTTATTCCCATGCCCTTTCTGAAAGCCCTCAAAGGCATACCTTTAAATACAGTGGGGTGAAGAGATCTGCCTGTTCATGTCTCAGGACAGAAAAGAACACCTCCTGATCACAGCCCAAAAGGATGGAGTCATGCTTGGTTGCCACACTGGACAACAGCAGCAGTACAAGTGAGTACCATCAGCAGGGCTGGTTTCAGAGGGCCTGTGAAAGCAATCACATGTAGGGCAACATTTGAAAAGTTGAGAGGCATATTGACAAAGCTATTTAGAACACAATGAAGTACACTGAGTGATAGTTTTTCCAGAAATATTCCTCTGACTTTATTTATATTCATAAAATTGCCACGAGTGCCTTTGATCTAAAAAATCTCTTTTCTGTAGCCAATCTAACAGTGTGACATCTAGTTTATCTCCACCCTCTTTACATTCCCATGCAGAGGGAGTGGGATTCCTCTTGTGCTCAGAGGGGAACTGGGTGAGATGCAGGGTAATTCAGTGTCTGAGCACACCCAGCCCGTGACATCCCTGCGGAGCCAGCAAGTGCCATGGCTCTGAAAAGGGGTGTTTAACCCAAGGGATGTGACCTGCCACAGTCACTCAGTGTCTTGCAGAGACTGTGGCTCCCATTCAAAGCATGACAATCTCTATCCCAAAACTGATTCAGCCCAAAGAAAGGAAGAGTTGTTACAACAACCCAAATGGTGCCAGGATCACACAGAAGGCTCCAACAAATTCTTTGTTGTGATTATTTTATTTCTATAGCTCAACAATGCCCACTGTGGGAATACATGGGAACCCACTCTGATTGCATCCACACTACGAAGAGTCAAAGAAGCAAACTGTCAGGGCAACATAAACTGGGAAAACTGATAATTGTACTAACATGATAGTAATTTTATACCCAGGTAGCAGATTAAAGGTCCAGCCTAGACTGAAGCCCTGTCAGCTTGGCATTATACAAACACCACCAGGGACAATCCTTGCCCAGGCATGCTTACAAACCAAACAAACAAAACAGGCTATGTGTAATAGGGAAAACAAAACCACAAGGGAATTGAATGTCTGGCCAAGGGTTACACCAGCCAGTCAATGGCAAAGACAGAAATAGAATACAAGTTTCTTAGTCTACTACTTGTGGCAATGGGAACTATGGGGCCCATCAAGAGCCTGATTAGTCCACAGTATTTGGCAAGACCTACTACAAGTCCTTCATTAATATTTAGAGACATCATTTGTTCTCTGCTCTATTTTGCTTTCCTTCTTTCTTCTCAAAATAGAAACTTTTTCTTTGGAGGAAAATGGAAGGAGCTCCTTTGTATGAATGGGGGAAGTAATGACTGCTATGGGATGAAGCAGTTGATGGATAAATAACTCCCCCAATGCGATAAAGAAAAACTTCTTTATTGCAAAATATTATTCCTCTCAATGTTCATAATTTTAACTGTCAGTTACCAAAATTAGGATGGAAGCTACTGTATTTTTAATTGCATACTGAAAGCATGTAGAGCTAAACAGTGCCTATTAGTCCACTCAAACAGATGTTTTCTAAGTCAATACACAGTTTTGAAAAGAAGAGTCCATATTTAGATTCCAAATTTCTTTTTTTAGGCACTTGCTTGATTCCCAGGTGGTGGCTTAGGGTAGGGAGGACCATGGATAATGAGCATTGATTTGCTGGCTGAACATTAGACTCCTAGGTCAGAGCCCACCCACATCCATGTAACTCCCACTAGGGGCCCGTAAGTGGGACTTTGAAAAGCACTCACCATCCGTTTAACTCTTTCCCTCTTCCCACTGGGCTTCTGTAACTTGAGGTTTCAGACCAGCACTGAGCCCTTCTGCAATCATACCTGAAAGGGATCGCCAAATGTCACAGAAACAACAAAATGAGCTCTATATCCACTACTTGAGAACATGTCAAATCTCACAGTATTGCTTTCAAATATTACACACATTGTCCCAATCTGACAAGTATTTCCTTTATTTACAGTTAATTACTTTAATAAATCCATCTGCATTATATACGAATTGAAAAATCAGCCCCTTTCCCCTATAAAGTAGGTTTTAAAAAACTTCTACATCTTCTGGTTGCCAGTCATTTACAGTAAATGAGATTTGAGTTTCAGACTCTGGAGTGCAGCCATTTAGGATATGCAGCTTTGCAAAACATTTTCCACAATGAAATCTCCAATGATTTGAAGGTACTTCACATTAACCTAATGCAATTTATTAGTGCAAAACCCTCTAAACTACTGACATATCTGGTCAAATTAAAACATGATAAATTTGATGATGGGATTATAGTCATTATGCTGCAGTGAGAACTGCATTTGGAGAAGCTGGTGTTTTTCACATCAGCAGTGTGCCTTACAGTCCAAAAATAAAATTACCAATGCTTTCAAGAGAAAGAGATGCCAGCTCAATGCACAGCTTTTGCGCAGTACAGTGTTGAGATTTGGAGTAGCATTAGTTGTTTGTGTGGAAAAACCCAACAAGAAATGTCAATGAGCTATCTTGGAAAAGTACTAATGAACATGATTTGCAGAATTGGGTCCTTTTAAGCTGAAAGTATAAGTGTTACTTCTACAGCTGTATCTTGATAAACCAAAACCTCCATGAAGGAATATCACATTCTATCTTTTGTAGAAAGGAGTCCAGAAATACAATTAGTCTGTGAAAATTGAGATATCTGAGATTTGTGCAGCCAACAGCTTCCTGCTACCCAAAACAAAAAGTTACACGTGCCAGATGATGCAAGAAATTCAAGCTATTGCAAATTGGCTGAGCCACAGTAACTGTCTGGATATATTCACCAGCCTACTGCAAGTTTAATTCAATTTAACTTATTCTGCTATTAGAAAGGGTTATCCAAAATTTCATTCTGTTGCCTTTGCTGCTACTACTTAAAACATACAGAAATAAATATCGTAACTTGGATGATGCATGGTATCTTGTCAATCTGCAGAACCTAAATTCATTTTTAGTTCAATTTCTGATCCTGTGTTTATATATAGGTGTCACACATTAACAACAAGTTGATAGAAGGCCCTAGTTACAAACTCTCTGGAATTTTGTTTGAAATCCAAATACAGAAATGCAAACAGATTCTAGTGTAGCTTCAGCTCATATCTGATGTTTAACAAGTCTTGTATTTCCCACAGAGCTGAAAGCAAATCCCTTATTACTTGAAAGAACTTAAACACATTTCACTTTCTCAGAAGCTATCTATTTTCTGTCACTATTTCTGACAGTGCTGCCTTTGCTGGCTAATGCATTCTGTGATGGTACTTTAGAGAAGATTGCTTATTTTATTTTATTTAGGGGTTTCACTCACAAAGAAACATCCTCGTGTCTTTCAGAGATGAGGCTGTTCAGATTTACCTGTAAATACCTTTGCATCTGTAACAAAACCAGGCCTTTTTTAGTGCAGAACTCAGGACTACAGTAGGTGCAGTGTAGGATGTGCCTACAGGGAACACAAATATACCAGCCTCAGTGTCTTTTGATCACGCCCATGTTCTCATGCTATCACAGGCTCAAAAGGAGACAGTAGCTGAAAATTGATCCTCAAGATTGGCATTGCTCTCATTTCTCAACACAGCAGGGTAGGAGGTTCACAGGGTTTGTTGTATAGAGAGTGTGGCCATACACACTTGAAATTTTGTAGTGTTTTCCATATCTTTCATAAGTCACAAGCAATGGAACAACTTTCTACCCTTCTGGCAAATCTGTTTATACAAATTTCTGCCAGTCCATTCAAGGCTGCATTGGCTTATTCAACAGCCAAGTGCACTCTTCAAGGACTTCCCAGTGGGGGAAGAAAGGTGGGGACATTTTTAGATATGTCTCAAAAGTTTCACCTTCTCTCTGTTCTTTAGTGAAGTATGTCAGGCCCCATATGTTAGGACCTTTTCCATGTCTATTGGAGCCGGTTTCTGCACGTAACAGCAAAGGAGCATTGGATGAAACATCACTGAAATCAACAGCATATCAACCTAAGAGAGCAAAAATGAAATCTTACTGTGCAAGAGCACATTCCTGCATGTGAAGCCTAAGATGAATGGCTGTTTGGACTTAAAGATACCCCTTTGTGGGCCAGCCTCAGTACACGGCCACAGAGGTCGTGTGACTTTCTTCTTGCTAGTACAGTTGCTGTGGTACAGCAACTCATCCCAAAGTCAGCATCAGCATTGCCAAGATACTTCCAGACCCTGAATCAAAATTTTAAATCCTGAAATCTGAGGGGAAGAAGTCTCAAGCCATAGCCATGGCCAAAATCTCAGAAATAAACCCTTGATTTGAAAGGAACATAGAACAAAGCACTGCACATTCATGCGTTTTTTTGTATCCCACTAACTTAACAACCCACTGTAATGGAGTTAACCAATGCTTAGAAAAATTCTGCAGCTCTTCAGCTCAACCAATCTCTTCTGAAACCAGAAGGAATTGTTGTTTATTGACCATCCAGTATCCCTGCTCTTTGAGGGGAAAGAAAGAGCAAGGTTTCCTCAGAACCTGATAGAAGTTCAGAACACAATAGAAGGGGGAGAGCAGATCATCTGAGAGATCCCTGGTCTTTTGGTAGATCTTCAAAAATGCTAGAAGTCACTTACCCTCACTAGGTTTGCTTTTTTCCTGGTATCTGCAGACCATTATAAGCAGGGGAGAAAATAATTACTCCTCTCCACATTATCAGACTTGTCCAGATAAGACAAATATTTTGTGTGATGCCCTATTGCAGAACTCAGCCATGCTATAATTAGCAGCTGTGAAGAATCAACTCTACAGCTGTCAGCAGATCCATCTCTACTTTCCAAAGGGGTTTGTGATATGACATGGAAAAATATGGACACATAGGAATTCTGAACAAGTTATTTCAACTCTGTGGGAAGTATTCATCTGGTAAGAATACCACAGTTCAGACCTTTGTAATACTTAGCTGTAGCAGGCCCAGTTTAAAGCATCTAAGTATTAAATCTAAAAATAAAACCCTTGTGGCTTTAAAAAAAGTTTCACTCCCTCTTTTACTGATGCTTTAACATGATTTTGACTGAACAGAATCACTGAGTGTTTGTTTTTTTTTTTTAAGTACTTTGAAAAACCACACTGGCAGTAATATTTGTAAATACTATTTCAATGACTTCCCAAGGCAAGGAATCTCCTCATTAGTGAACCTGAAGCCCCTGGCTGGCTGGTGTGAAAGCAGAGAGTGGGGAAGCTCTGAACTCTTTCTGTGCCAAGACAGCTCAGTGGCTGCTACACGACTGGGGACCATTGAACCAGGGCTTGGGTCCAATTCTTCCGGGACTCGGACATCAGGCTCTCATTTTACCTGGGCAGTGCGGATGTGTTTCTCACAAGAACGACTCCTAACCTGCTCTGCCCGAGCAGACTGAGATGGAAATGCAAGAGCAGTGGTACATTTAAAACAAGGGTTGAACTGGAAGTAGAGCTGTCAGATATTGCTGCAGCTTCATTGGTGTTGTTATGGAAATTCAGCTACACCCCATGTGAGAGCAAAGAAAAAGAGGGAAATGGGTTTTGTTACAAGGTCACACTTCTGTGAAGGCCACTTCCAGTAAACAGGATCTGTAAGGCTATACTATTTTACACATTACCAAAGGTAAATAATCTTGAAAGATTTAAAGGAATATTTCTGTCCTGTGATATCTTAATTGGTATACTCAAAAATGTAAGCTTGTCAATCCCTGACTTCTGTAAGAGTAATCTCCAAGAAATATGTTTTCCCCTCAAGCAACAGAGGCTCCAGATACACGTCTGGTTTAAAAGCAAATAATGTGAGGCATCTAACGCAACTTTCAACAATAACTATTGCACTTTTTTCCAGTGACACCAGCAGGACTACTTCCATTGACTAAAATATACAGGTTGATACAATTTTAGGCAGTAAATGATGTATAGTATTTTCCTAAGTCAAGGACAGCATTTGGTCAGGGGTAGTAGAAATATCTGAGCAGATTGGCCACAGTGCATAGGATATCCCGATACAGTTTTGTGAGCATGGGTATTTGCTTTAAATATCTTGAATAAGGTCTGGCTCAAAGCTACTCAACTCTGAAGGAAAATCCCAGTGAGAATCATTTGGGTTTTACCTAAGACAGACAAAAGAAAAAGAAATAAAACCTAGAACTATCAACATTTCTACATGTTCTAACTCACTATAATTTTTAAAACTTAATAAAAAATGCTGATAAATATTAGGAGGTTGCCTCAACTCTTCTACAACAGAGTAATACAGTATGAATTGAAGTTTTACTAGTTGATGGATGAAACTATTGTCCTATCAGCCAAGTTTTTTCACGTACGTAATTGGTTCACTTAATGCTTCTTGGCTATGCAATGAAAAGCTGAAAAGTGAATGTGGTTAGAGTTTTGTAGATGACTAATGTTTGTGTCTTCAGTATTTTTCATTTTTTTAGTGTGTGAGGTCGCTACCACCTCACAGTATTTGAATGATAATTTCTTATTTGCAATAAATGTTTTTAAAGAAATACTGCCATAATTTGTTTCACTCAAAATTATAACCTCAAAATGTCTTTATATCTAATATTAAGTGTTTACTACATTAACCAAATTGACAATAGAAAGATTATATCAATCACTAAACTGTAATTCCATTGAAGTTACAGAGTACCAGTTCTCTGACTTGCTAATGCTTTAAAAAAAATCATGAGTCAGAAAAAGGTTTTCAAAATGTCTGTGTAGCTTTTCCACCCTGTGCTGATGATCATCAACTACTAAGAGACAGTAAAAAACTCTTGAAGCACATAATAAGGCCAGGCTGCTCTGTCATAACCACTGCAAAAATTAAGAAAATCTCTTTCCAAAGGCCTTAGTATTAGTTTTACCTGCGATAATTTCAAGGGATAGAGTGAGTCATCCAGGCTGCAATACCAGATACGCTGGCTGAGACGGGCCCACAAAGCTGATGTACAGTGGTAAATCTTACCCAGAATTATGTTAAGTTATGGATAGAGCATTACAGCTGCTCTCACTGGTAAAAAAGAAAGTTAAAGCTGTGGATTGGTCTAATTCCAGGTGTCATTTCTTTGTTAGAGCAGTTGCTGTCCTCTGAGAAAGAATCTGATCCTAAAATGTGTTATTCTGTGTTACCAGTAGAACACCACAGGTGTACATGGTACCATACAGGCAAGCATGAGAAATGGACAGTGGCAGAGGAGGCCGCAGTTTAAATTAGATATTAAACAGAATATTGGGAGCATGCAATAGTGGCAAAAGCAGGAAGAAGAGTTACATTTTATCACTAATGGGGCAGGCAACTAGGCTGAGTTTTGGACGGATCTCACTGCACATCATTCTCAGGCCTTACCTATTCTTCTGGAAGATCTGTGAACACTACAGAGGTAGTCTGTGATTCACACAGCCCGTGACTGCAATAAGACAGACCCAACACACAGGTAACGTGGGTGTGGGATAGATACCAGTGAGGGGTGCACTGAGGGCTCACACAGATTTATACATGGAAATACTTGTGTGCAGAGTTCGAGTGTGCCATATCCAAACCTTGAGGCTCCTGCAGCATCTGCACTTTGGTGCTGTCAGTGCTAAGTGCCCTGGAAAGATAAATGCTCAGTGCCTGTGATCCCTGCAGTTATCCTTATGAGCTGGATTTCCAGTCTGGCTCAGCCTCTTGCAGGCCCAAAGAAAATGTGGCAAACAAGCAGTTAAGAACACTCAACTTTAGACCAAAATCCCCAGCTCCACACTGTCTGAATCAGAGCTTTTTCCGAGCTTATAAAGTTTAATCATTCATTTCATTCAGGACTTGACAGTGTGTTAGGGAAATTACAAGACCAAGAAGAGGGAGAAGAAAAAAATAAGAGCAGAATAACACCTGTCTTTGCAGCTGGTCACCAGGCAGACCTTTAATGTGCTGCCTGCTGGGAAACAGGGATGGTCTCATGTTACACTGAGGCTTCAGCAAAGGATGGAGTTTGCAGAAAGGAATCCTGCAACTAGAAGATGTGAGGCTTGGGCTTTAGCCAAAAACAATGGAGAGCAGCATTAAATGAAAAGTTCCATAAGTTCAAATGCATTCAATCAGTGAACAACACACAGCTTTGTGGTTTGAAAGAATTTAAAGAAGAAATTTAAATCGTCACTGCAGAGCTACCAGTTGTTTCTAATTTTGAAGAACAATCAGTATTTTACCCTTAACTACCACCAAATGCTTCCCAGAGTGACCATAGTCACCCATAAATAGGCTGAATGTCTTCATTTAGGAAGAGCAGACCAAGCCTGATAAAAGCCAATATGCTACTTTGAAAATTGCTTTACTGCCTGAAGCAGAATTTCATCTTTCATAGGCTAAATAGACCCTAATAAGTGGCACCAGTTTTGCTCTAAGTTACATCCTTAGAAGCTCATTGACTACAATTGAGAAGTCATTGAAGAAGAGTGATTCTAAAAGATTAGTAGAAAAATATACATAATGGTATTGAAGTAGACATTTAGAGAGTATAATCTTAAGAATAGAAATGTTGCAACAGAAAGCAGAAGAATAAAATAAAGAAAAAAGTAGAAGTTGGGCTGAAAATCCTAAAGCAGTTAAATCTGCATAGTTCTGAAGTGAAACAGTGAGGATAGGACTGCAAAATATCTAACAAAAAATGAGCAAAGCACTACATAACCAGGGACTAAAATATGTATTAGAAGCCAAAATGCCCTTTTTTCCATAGTCTCAATAATACTGACTGCTAGAAAGGGATAAAGGCATTAACAGGTGCTTAAGGAGCAGATCAGTAGTGACCTGCATTTTCAGCAGTGACCTGTAATTTCAGTTTCATAGCACGAGACAAAGAAGAATCTCTTTTTCTGAGGGATCTAAAATATCTTAAACTCTGCCTGATTTTGGTAGGAAATGAGAGGACAGTAACCTTCCCTGATGAGGAAGTGAGAAGGGCATCTATTCCCTGCAAAATGTTGCCGAGAAATGAACTGTTGGAATTACAATTTCACAATTTCAGGAACATAACATTAAGGATTGAAGAAAGAGATATTTAAATGCTACAGTATTTGAAAATCAACTTCTTGAATGAAGTAGAGTTTGAAAAAATAGTAAATATTTTAAGATCGTATACAGATACCGTTTATACTGGCCCTTCAAGTGAGGGATGGGGTTCACATTAATAAGGGTATTTGATTTGGTTTTTTTTTAATCTTCCGGCAGATGATAAACCTTTGGAAAACAAAAAAATCCATAAATTGTATTTCAGCTCTTTGTTCTTAGGTTCATTACTAGAGATTTAATGACCTAAGATCCCTTTAATCTCTAATTTTATGATGCTGTTAAACAAACGATAAATAAAAATTTCCTCTAGACACATAGAGGGAGGAAAAAAACACCAAAATACTGGAAAAGGATCCAGGTTTTCAGTCAGCTGAAACATCTCTAATTGGCTGGCATGTTTTGCTGCACTTATTACAGTGAATGCTGCCATCTGTTTCTTACTTCAAAAGAAATAGTCAAAATGATTAGCACGCCAACAGAGAAGAAAGTCTTATCATGCATATAGAATATTTTTAAAAGCATAGTATCCGCTGGCTCCCTGCGGATGGAATATTTCTAGCCTCGATAGGATGATTACTGGTAGAATAGAACCATCTTCCATTTGTGATAATGAGACATGTAGAGATGAGAGAATTTTGACTCCAGGTTTGCCATTTCCCACTTTAGGATTTGCCTTTTAAGGATCCTGGTATGGGTATTTGTGGTGAGCCAGGCTGTGCTCTGGATCACGGGTTGGTGGCCGAAGACAATAACAAGTTTGCCAATGTAAAACATCATCTTTAACAGCCCAAAGAGAACTCTACAAACAAAAGCAAAGAGCACAAAGGAAAGCACACACAACATTAGGGTAAAGAAAAAGACACATGAGACAGAATTCCCTTCCACTAGACTGGTAATGTATCATCAAGAGTGCCATCATCACAACTGATCAAATATGGATCACATGGGCTATTTTCCTAATTGTTTAGCATCATAATGAATTGCTGGTATTTCTGCACTTCACCATTTAATTTCATCAATTGCTGCTTAACCTGATGACTGCAAAATTCATGCTTGCAAAACTAGGAATGTTTTTACAGGCCCCTTGCCTATACATTAATGTAGGACATTCACTTCCTTGAGTGCTTGCAGATTATTCAGTCCATTATGGGTGTGCTGTAAAGGCAAAATTCCCTATCAAGCTGCATGGCCACAATCTGAAAAGCCAGGGAAAGGGAACTATAGCAAACAGGACGTGCAATAAACCATGGTAGCTGCTACAGTCAAGAAGTGATAATAGCATAAGTATGAAATACAGGAGAAGATTTCACTCCCATGAAGCCTGTTATGTATGTTTTCACCCTATCAGTGCAGTGGAGAACAGCAAGATTCATAACTTCTCTCCATCCTGTTCTTTTCCCAGCCAACCAAAAGAATCCAAATCTGGATCTGTCTGAGATAAGGAGAAATAAGAGCTTTTTGCTCTCTGCATTTCCCACTGCTACAAGGAACAAAAATAATTTTCAACACAACTGGTCTTGTATGATCCAGTTTTTTGCTTTGCTTCACAAAAAACTTTATTAATCCACTTTTATGCTTTGCTTTTTCTTCATCTGTCAATGACAGTACCATTAGTATTTCCTGGTTTTACAACTGCATGAGCAACAGCAGCATGAGACACACAGGCCAGGACTGAGGCACCCACCAGTGACCCCTTCCTTCACTCCTGTCTTTAGGCCACAGAAAGAAACAGGAAATTTTAGAAGGAACAGTGTGCCAACATACTGCCAACATATTTTTTCACCACAGAATGTCCAGGCTGTATAGGCACCTGCTCAGAGATGAATACAGCAAGCAGGCAAAAAGAAAAGAAGACAACATGGACTGGGGTGGATGGCAATATAGGGGGGGGAAAACCCTAAACAACAAACAAACCACAAAAACCAAGAGATGATTAACAAGCCATCCATGAACATTTGCTATCAGCACCTGTGGACCAACCATAAACCATAAAGAAGAAACAACATAGAAACTTCAGACCAGAACAAAAACCCTGTCTCAGCTTACAAACTTGACAGGTGACTGTAGTTTGTGTTTTTCATCTACTTTCTTATAAAAAACTAAAAAAAAAAACAAACAAAAAAAACCAAAAAAAACCTAAAACAAAAACAAACAAACAAAAAAAAACAACAAAGCAAAAAAAAAAAAAAAACACCACAAAAAAAACCTTCAAAAAAATATATATATCCAGACACAGAGTGTGGGAAACAGGAGAATGGCCATGAGGAGCTGCTGGCTCTTGCAAACTTGAAAGGGAAACGTGAGAAAGTGCAAGAACAGCAGCACTTACATCACACAGGCAAAAGAGCTGTCTGTGCTATTGCACTGGAAGGTTCTACTGCAGCCAGGGATTCAGCACAGTTCTCAGGAAGATGGACTTTTGGAAATGCAGATAAGTTCAGGGGAGATATTTGAACCTCTAAAAGTATGCTAAAAAAGTAGGGGAATTCGATCAACTCCTCTGTGAGCATTGGTGACTACTACACAGGCTTGGTTTGTTTTAGAGAGCAGTGCACTAGGATGATAGTTAACCTAAAAAAAAAAAAAAAAAAAAAACAAAAAAAAACAAACAAACAAAACCATATCTTGGATGAAGGTATCTTTTTCTTCTAAAAGCATCATCATTCTCCTGCCAAGAGGGAACATTTAGCTTTTAGCAATAGGCAAATCTGAAGTTGGACAGAGCTGCCTAAATCCACTTGTCACAAATATGTCTAGTGTGTTACCAGGACTGGTTTTTGATAAATGAATTGGAAACCAGCCTATTCATCCTGTATAATAAACAGCAAGTGCTGGAGGGTATTTAACATGCAAAGGGTACACACCACAGATTGCCATGCTCACTGCATGACAGCCACCGAGGAAACTGGTTGGGCACAGACTCCACATTCCTCATGGAAGGGAAGAAATGTCATTTAAGGTAATGTGTACAACTGGTCAAATCAGTGCTGACAAATACATTTGCTGACAACTTCAGCCCTTTTTCCAATTACCAGCTGTTTGCAAACAGACTACTGCTGTGTTTGTTATTGTAATTGTAGGACAGACAATTGAAGTGCCTGAGCCAAAGCCCCAAACTCCCATTGACTTCACTGGGCTATGGGAAAGGGCTGTAGATGAACAAACTTTATGCAAAGAATTTGTGAAATATTCACTTGGACTCTTTCCCGCTTTTTATTTATGCTGTGTAACTGGTCATTCACATCATACAGATTTTTTTTTCTTCCATACTAAGTATCTGAAATCTTTTAATTAATAATTTAATAGCAAATAATTTTTACATCTGAATGAATAACCATATTCACACAAGACTAAAAAATTGTGAAGAGGAGTCATAACCCAAATGTTTGTGGCAGTAGAAATATCCATGAGTGGCTGATACCAAAAGGCTGTAGTGAGCCTGGGACGAGCCATGGCAGCACTTGCCAGCATAGTTTTAGTCTAGTTTTAGTCCATTCCTGAAGCTACTGCTGGATCATTAGTCTGAAGCAGGAGCAGTCTCAGAACAAACTGCACTGCAGGCTGATACACTCACTCAAGGCTGAAATCACCAACTACTCTGTCCTTCCCATGAATGGAGCGGAAATCAAACACCGGGATTAAACATGTAGCTGCTTCATTTTTCAGAATCTGGAATTATACTGTCTGCCTCTACAGGGGGAAATAGTTGTCTTTATAATTCCGCCCTACTTTGTCTGTTATGGTGAACAATAGTAATAAGATATCTGTTCCAAAGTACTCTAGGAAAAATTCTTTAGAGGATTTACCATTTAATAGTGAGATTATGATGCACTTACCTTTACAGAATAACATCTTCTTTTCTTAATCCAACTGGCTTTTAATAGATTTGTTGGAAGACTCATGGGACATGTCAGCTACAGCAGGATATCATAATCTGATCCTTAGCTTCTTCTAAGTGTGTTAAGCAGTATGGATCCTCTCAATTGAACATATCAGAAAGTTTCTCTTGATATTCAAGCATGTTTTTATATATTCCCTTCTTCTCCTCTTTATAGAGTAATTTTAGTCCACCTTGACCTTCATCTATCAAACAGTGGGTGCTGAGCCTAGATTCTTCTAACCAAGTCTTCAAGGATCAATCAATCTTTTTAATGGGGCACTGAACAGAACAACATAAACTAACAAACAAACAAACAGTTCAGAATGTACATTGCAGAATTGCACCTACCAGTGCTACAAGGATGTGGAAATTTTGGACTATGTCTCTACCTTTTCCCTGAAATTCCCTCTCCTGGAACATGCCTAGTGCAGATCAGATATTCAGATTATTTATATTTTGTCTTGCATTGAAATCCCTTTTCGAGAAACACCCCCTCAAAGGCACTTTAATGACCCAGAAATTCACGAGTGATTGATTGAAGCTCTGAGCAGCAAGAAGACAGCTTGTGGCACATCACAAAGATGTTTTCCATCTCTTGATTACCTTATTTATTTTCCAAGTATTGAATTATAATGTTTACTACAGGGAGCATCCAAACACAATAAAACTTGCCATCTTTTAACATAATAAAGAAGCTCAAGCTATATATGTGCCATTTGATTTACAATAATTTGTTCCTTCTTGATACTATATCTTGATAGCAGCAATTAATGAATGTGGAGAAGATAACATTGGTTTGAGTGTTCAATGTGACACACAGAAACATTGCTGTAAGTGGTCCTAATAGCTCATGGAGAAGGGAACTGGCAAATAACATAGGGTATGATGATCTGAGCCAAAAATGTGATTTTGGACTGTTTCCATTGCGGTTTTCACTTCAGAGTAATTTGTATGATTTGGAAAGCCAGCAATATAACTCTGTGTAGGGATGGGTTATTTGAGGTAAGCTCTACATTTTAAGGATGGGGTATTTTTATAGCCATGGACCAAAAATTAGGTCACATGCTACAGCTACCTAGAGCTAGAAAGACAGAGAATCCACTGTTTTTAATTTCTCACATTATCTTGTACTGTACAGAGACATGTATTTTACTGTTCTTAAAATACATAGCTATTAATATGCTAATGACACGATGAGCAAAACAGCACAGCCTAATAAAACATCCTTTTAGCAGAAATATTAACTTTTCACATCCTTAAAGGCTAGTTTTCACATTGGATTCCTCAAGAAAGTAAAGTAGAAGCATAAGAGTGTAATACTTGAAACTTTTAAATTATACTGGATTTTAATGCATTCCAAGTCCCTGTGACAGTGCAACCTCTCTTTAGTGCTAGATTTTCTGTGATAAATCTTGAGCTAATTTTTAGAAAATAGCTGAATTTTTTAAGCTGCTAAAAGTTATGGTTTGTACATAAAAACACAGCAACAGTGGGCTTAACAGAGTACATAAATACAGGACTACCATAATTTAACATATTTGGATGTGACCAATATTTTCTCTAGCACAGAACATGTAAAAGATGAAAACACTTCAAATTTAAAAAAAAAAAACCTTTGAAATCAGCCACAAATTAAAGTTTTATAGTGGGGCCTTTTAAAAACTTAGGTTCAGATCCCCCTCTGTAGTGAAGTTTCAATGGAGAACCTGAAAATACCTAATTTACACCAATGAAAAATTATAAAATCAATATAACCCAGACACTAAACTCACATTTTACTTCCCACTGCTTGCAAAGAGTAAAACACTTCCAAGATTTCTACAGGACCAATCTAACATTAGTTCTGGAAATTATCTTCACTTACAGGGTGAGTTAGGGAAATATTCATTGGGTCAATGTCTTGAAATGTCCTGATGTCCTTGGCCAGAAGCCAGGTGAATAAAAATAACAAAAAATTAGCAATTATGTAGCATTGGAAAGGAAAATTTAAAGAATCGTTGAACAGTACTAACCAAATAAAAAACACTGGCACTTAAGAAACAAGGGATGTTATTCTTTCTCCCTTCTTTTTTCAAAAAGGTTGAAATGGTATATATGATTGTTGCTTATAAAAATCTTCTAATTTATTGGCATGATCTAAGCGAGAACTGCAACCATCTTCTGGCTCATTCCAATTTATGAAAGCTCAGAAATATGGAAGAAAGTCCTGAATCTCACAGCCCCTCCACAAAAGAAATCCCTAGCATGGATGTTAGGCTTCTCTCCCACCCCTACTCCTCCCAAGCCCACCCATCACAGAACTCCGGAGTGGGAGAAGTAGCACGGTAGGGGCTGGTGGGACATTGGACTGTAACACCATAAAGATATGAGTACAGTGCTGTCCCCCCAGGAGCAGCCCAGGCTGGGGTATTGTAGATCCCAGAACTAACTGGGATAACACAGGAAGAAAATCAATTAAAGAATGGGTTGAGGATTAGAATGTGAATGCACCAACACACACACGTTGGAGTCACCACGTCATCTCCCTACATCTGGTAATGGGATGCCAGCCTTGGGCTGTGTTCTGGTCAAGAGTGGGCCTGAATCTTGGTATCCCAGATATCCCATGATATCCCAGATCTGTGGTACTGCTGCAGAAGCAGTGCCTGCTTTGGCTAAAGCTCGATAATCTGTCTGCATTGCATGGACGTCCTCTCCAGAGTATTCCTCCACATCACTTCACTCCTAAGATAAGGTACTAGATACTGATGACCATCAGGCAATTTCCCCTTGTTTCCTTTTATTTCTCACACATTTACTATCCATTAATACTTTCCTCAAGTACTCACATCTATTTTTGCTCATGTTCCACAGGTGCTGAGTTATCTTTCACATGCTGTAGTGGATCTCCAAGACTGCCTCTCCTTTTTCTGATATCCACTAACAGGGACTAAACGGGTTCTGGTCTGGACAAGGATGTGTAGTTATGGTGACAGGACACTTTTATCATCAGATGCTTGCTAGAGCTTGTTAAAGGTTTTATGAAGAGAAGAAAATCTGATATTTACATGGGCAAATTAAAGTCTACTGGGGATTAAAGAGATTATGTCATTCCAGATGATGTTCAATGCAACTGCCACAGCTTTTGCTGGATGAAGATTTTACCATGATTTTACCATCTTGATTTGGACTGCTTAACTGACACTTAAAACTGGAGCATTTCCCCTGGAACACAAGCTTGGTGCTCTTTTAGTAAAATTATTGAGATTGGTTTTTATAGTGAAAGAAAGAGTTTGGCCACAAAAAAAGTCAGCTAACAGATTTTCTGCCCATGGAGTGTTATCTAAGATAAGTAAAAGCAACACTGTGATACAGAAAGGCCAGAGCGTGTGCTGTGCCAGGCACAGCAGCTTCCTTTATCCCTCTTGCCATGCAGCAGTGGCACATGGTCAGCAGTCAGCACAGCAGACAGATCAAAGTCCTTGTAATCCTGTTAGGATGCTCTTGATATCGCCTGAGACAAGGGGAAATGAGATTTGTGGATAATCTCAGCTCATCTTAGCTGCAAATGCCTACAAGGAAAATGTGACTGTAACCTGCCACATTTTACACACACAAAAGTCCCCTTGTCTCTTGCTCTTTTCTGGAATAATGTAACTCAGGCAAGTGGAAATACAGTGGTGGTTTCTAGTTCAATGGATTTTTCACAAGTGCAACACTACAAATAAATCCAGTTTTTCCCCGACTGACCCCACTGGTAGACTGTGCAGAGGTGTGCTACTAAACCAGAAAAACCACAATTCTGTTGTGATTAGAAACCTTTGGGATGTCAAAATGTAGCAACATATTTGCACTTTGGCTGTTTGCCCTAAAGGTTTACACCAGTGGTTTCAATAAGCCTTTCATTTGCAAATCTGGTGCAGGAGCAACCGGAAAATAAACCCAAACTGTCCAGAAATGGGCAGGACCCTGAAACCTGTGAAGCAATGCAGCACAAAAGAGGTAATGCTGTTTTCTCTTCATTTTATTTCCCCACAGAGCCAATAAACAAGAAGAAAAAAGCACAGTCTGTCAAACCTGAACGGAAGAGCCGATTCAGTAGGCAAGCTCTGATCTTCAGTATGTTCACTGAAAGTTCTGGTTTTTTAAGGAAAGTTTCCTTGTTCTTACATAACCTTCGACAGTTCGCTACAGCAGGGTAAGTGAGGGAACAAGATTAACAGATACAAGATATTTTTACTGCTTCACCCAAAGATTCACAGAATTTTCTGGGAATTTTAACACTTTTTCAAAACAATGTGTGATTCTTCATGTTGCTATCAGTGCTAGGAGAGACTTCTACATAGCCTCCAAGTGATTTGTTCTGAGCAGTCTAAGAAAATTATTTAACATCCTTCTTAAAACTAATAAATCTGCTAAATTTATTTTTGATAGGAACCAAAATTCTCTTATTAAATATCCATGCAAAGTCACTGCATTATCAAAGTGGAAATCATTAGGCTGCCATTTCTACCAACTGTTGCGCGTTACTATGACCTTAGCTATAACAAATGCTTTCTGAGTTAACTTACAGGAAATATATTTGTGCCAATTAGCACAGATTGTGTGATCGAGAAGCAAGATCAGTGAAGCATAATACATGTGAGTCAATAAGCGCCCTAAAATACGATACCTATTTATCTAAGTGCAATATCTTGGCTTCATTTACTACATCACTTCCTGCTTCCCTCCTTTTACAAAGCATATATTTTAAAAAGAGTGGTATAAACAAAGTACACAACATAATTTTAAACGAACTTCCATTGCAATGCTGTTCCACCAGTAGGATTTGTTTGCCTCCCTACCATGAAGATCCACTGCTGATATTTTTACCAGCAAGTCCTCCAAACAATCACTGACTTCGGGTCACGAAAGATCCACCACAGATGTGAAAACCAGAACAATTTCCCCACACTCTGCACTCCACCGAAGTAGAAGCTGAAGGTATGATCACATCTCAACAGTCAGAGGAAGCACCAGCTGTGCAAACACATGGCCCAGCCTGCGATAAAATCCTTTTTCCTTTCTACAACAGCTGCAACAAAGTCAGGGCTCCTTGGATACAGAAAATGGCTGTAATTTCTCCAGTGGCAGAAAACCAGTGAACAGCCCGATGACAAAGAGCACCCTGGCCTATTAGTTAGCCTGGGATTCAAGAACATCAGCATTTCAAAGTCTTCTGGCATGCAATAGGCACCAAAATCAGATCTTCAGCCACATCTCCCTAACTTCACCAATGGCACTGAAGAGCTGAGACTGTCCCGCTCACTGCTGAAACCTCGAGCAGAGCTTTGCATCCAGCCAGGCCAGCAGGGCTCTGTGTGGGAACGTTCTCTGCAGATGAAAACAGTGAAGTTCACGTGCAAGTCTGCCAAGTAATATGACAAAATAGGATGATGTATCTTTATCTTTCTTCAGCCAAAATATCTCTTTTGCTTTTAATATTCATAATGCTCTCCACCAGGTTGGTTCTAGTCTCAGCATACACCCAATTTCCATTAGCATTAATAATTGACATGTGCTCACATAAAAAGAGAAATATACTTTACTTTTTCAAGTCTTAGAACTGGACAACAGATTTAAATGAAGAGAACTTGGAGAGGCTTGGAAACAAGTGAAGCAGTGCATAAAAGTTGATAAGGGATAAAGAATTCTTAATGTACTTGAAAATATTTCACAGCAGCAGTAGAAGGCCTAAAAAAACCATGCAAATTAATAGAAGAGGACTATAAAATCTTCATATAACAATGCATGGAGTAAATAGGAGAAATTGCATATAATATTAAATTATTGTGTTAAAAAGAAGCAAAGAAAAATAGTGTAGAAAACTTTAAAATATTTACAAGATAAATTATTCTCATGAAGGATGCTAAGGAAAGAAAATGTTGCAACTATCAGACAAGACCAGTGGTCAGAATCACATACTTTTCCGGCCTTCAATTCATGTCCTACATAGTCTTAATCCCGTCATCTACGTTCTTTCTTTCCCAATTTGGTCCTCTGCAATGTAGCAGTAATTCTCTCAGATATGTATTTCAGTGTAGTTAGATACATTAACATTTACAAAAATCTTTAGGTCTATGGAAAGACAATAATAAATAAATGCAGATAATTATAAGCAGGAAACAACAATCAGTCAGATGCATCCCTGTATAGTGTGGCTTTTTCCATGAAAAACATCTTGACCTACAGACCCATCAGCTTCCATGGAGATATGAAAAGTTAAATTAACTGCGGATCTGTTCTGCAGATTTTGAAGAGGCGATCACAGAGCCTTTCTTTACAGTTCCAATCTACTTAAGTTTTAGCCATTCTTAACTAATTCCCTGAATGAGTCCCAGGAACAACAAATATTCTACAATACAGCATAGAGATGTACAGTTTTCACTTCACTTTTACTGAGCTGAGAACCTTATATCACAGCAGAACCCTCTACATTTTTAATAGTTAAAGACACCATCAGAGCAGCAGCAGCTGCTTAATATTTTCTATCAGGATTCTTTGAGTCATATAACTACAGGACAAGTTTGTGGAACTGACCAAAAGGTTTTGGTAAAACCAATGTGTTGAGTTATAGTAACATTTAGAGTTTCACACCACAATTGATTAAACCAAGTGTTCCTCTGATTACATCTTTATAAGGATTTGGAATTAGAAACTGAATTCAGATCAGCCAAGATTTTTGAGTTTTCACAGAAGTTTCCCTAAGCAGATTGTGCAAAAGAGTTACAACATCAACTCTTTAACTGAAACATTTTTCATTTCTTTCTTCAATTCAATCCTCAAACAGAAATATTTGGTTTGGGTCCATCAAAACATTTGCACTTCAGGTTTGAAAACACTTCATTTCAGTATTGAAGGTATGGGAGTTTTTTACTCTTGCATTTCACTGCTATTAGCTTCAATTTCAAAGGCAACAGTGATTCCAAACACTATGAAGAGATTTTCTTTTTTGTAAACTTTTTTCAATTTTCCAAAAGTTCACCCACTGTTGAAAAAAACAAGATAGCTTTGTCTTTCCTTTGAAAACTGTTAAGCCAAGAAATGTCCATCCAGTCAGATTAAAGACAATCAGAACTTTCATACAGAACATCTTAAAAATAGTATAAATATTATAAATTACCAAGTAAAATATTGATAGATAGTTTTCTACATCATTACAACTCACTTCTCTCCATATCCATTTAAAACAGTAGAAGCAGGCTACAGATTGCATTTTCCCAATGACAAGCTGTACACATATTCTAAGACAAAGTCTTTTGTAAGACCCCTATGCATGCACTACTCCTTAATCTTTTCCTGGAGGCAGTAGGATTTAGGACTAAAAAGGTAATGAGGCAGACAATAGCACTCTCAAGTACTAAGGATGCACCTTTTAGTAAGTCTAAAAATTCAGTTCAAGTTTCAGAACCTAATATAGTCTATTCATCTACTACCTCATCCTGAAAGCACCTAATTTTCTTGTAAACACTAACTGCCTCTATCCATGATATCCTTGTAGTTTTGACACGGCTGAAACTGTGTTCTTTTCTTATTTATCAGTATCACTACTTTTGACTTAGTCCATATGCTCAGGCAGGATCCAGATGACAAACAGAAAACTGTTCTGCAAGAGAACCGAAAATCTCATCTTTCCCCATCCTACAGACATGTCAAGACAAGGCTCTACTCACAGGACCTTCAGTTGTCCCAGGGTTGCTCTCAGATCTTCCTGCTGGAACCTGGTGCTCAATCCACCCCATGGGAGTTACTAGCTGGAATATACAATTTACTATAAAATATTTTAGCTGCAACCCCCTTTTTGTAACAAGTTTGGAACGTTTTCTCAACATAAAATTGCAAATACAAGTAAATCCTGAGTGCTCTTGATTCTAGATACAGGACTGGCATGGGCTCAGACAAAGCCTAGGTTATATTATGTTTACATGGAGGAAGAATAATTAGTCTGCACTGTGTGCTAAGGAGTGCATGCTTTATGCAGAGCGTGTTCCCTTACCAAAAGGCAACTCCTGTGACAATAGAGTTTGTCCCTCCTAGCAAGAATATGATATGTAGGCATTTAAAAATAGTTAAAAAGTATCCCTTAACTAGTCCCCAAGGAAAAGAGAGCAAGCTCAGGGAAGTGCAATATTGCCACTACTCAACCATCCCTGGAGAAATGTTGTTATAGAATCATTTACCATTAACCAGAATAATGAGTTCAGACAGGACGTCCAGGCTTGTCACAAGCCTCTCAATATCATTAAAGAGCAGAGACAGGCAGCAAACTGCTGTCCTAACCATAATAGAAAACTATTCGATTTTCTTCATCAGCTCATGCAGGGTTTGCCAGAGGTATCACACCATTTTCATGCTGCAGCAGAATAGAGTAATTGTCTATGTGGATTTGACAGCCTTGTTTCTTCTAACCAAAACAATCAGGAAATGCACTTAAGAAAACTCTGTTTCTCTTGTCTTGCAAAACTGTGTGCCCATACATGACTTTTCTGCAGCAAATGAAGTTTTCATGGTTGCTTAGTGCTGCACACAGATTGCATTTCAGAGATGAACCAAAACGACAGCCCTGCGGCCCCCTCCAGAACTTCAGTGGACACCACTGTGAGTCTCCCTTCAGTTTTCCTAAAGAGTTCCACAGTTCCTTCTATGAGAGTTATGCTATTTGTAGCTTTGAATGCAGAGGCATGGCTGATGAAATTTCACCCTCTATCACAGCCCAAATACCAGTAAAGAATGCAACATATACAATATTACCAGCTGACCAAGTGCACAACATCCTTGCATGCTTTGACTTTACACCAAGATATCAGAAGTCATAAGAACAGGCTGGGTGAAAATGCTCTGATGGATGGAAAACTGATCTTAAAAAAATATGCAATCCAGATTCTGAATCTAAGGGACAATTACACAGTTAATTTCAGAAAACAGGTGAGGGGTCTCCTCCTAGGTATGCTACAGGTCTATTAACACTTCTGAAACAAACCTTAGCAAACACATATCTATCAAACTCCTATATATACACACCTAAAGGTACACACAGTCTGTCACTCACCGTGTCCTTTCTAGCCTGATGTACAACTTTCCAGTCTTCTCTGGATTAAGTGCCACAGATCAAGCTGTTAGCTGGGAATCTATTTGGAACATTCAGAGATTTCCCAGTTATCTCAAAAGAGCTTAGCTGTGCTGCTGCTTTTCCATGGAGACCAGACTCCAAAAACCAGGCACAATTCAGGGTATCCAGTCGCTACTGTGCCCTCCTGGTCAAAGAGCCAATTCTCAGAATGCTTTTTCTTAATTTCTAGAGGCCTTTTCCACACTTTTTTTCCCCAGATGCTTTCTCCACATGCCTTCCTTGGCATTACAGCTATACCTGAGAGTCTCCTCCTCGGTATGTTGGCAAAGTAAAATTCTTATTGACTTTTACAACACCCATTTATTTCCTGCAGAGCTGGGTGCAACTCTGAGGTCCATTAGTCAGCTTAGAATTATGTATTTGAGAAACTGTCGTGTCAAGGGCCCCTGTGCATGTTGCCCACCACAGATGGAAAGGGGAGCAAAAAAGGGCATCACAACTGATTGAAACATTTAGTTCTGTACACATAAACTTACCGTGCAGACCAAAACTCCACCCAGGGCTCCTCACAGATGAATTGTGTGCAGGTGCATTCACGGGGCCTGCAAACTGCAGAGCACCAGTCACCACTGCCTGGGGGGCATCCTCTGCTTATGCAGAGCTCCCGGTGGAAATCAAGGCAGTAGCAGTTAATTGCTATGTGTATTTTATAGGAAGCCAGGATAATTTGTCTCTGGGTAACAGATGGTGCACTTTGCTATGACATGGTAGCTAGACTGCCACAGGTCTCACTGCAGTCTCAGGCAGGTGTGTTGGGAAAATGGGGACAGTGGGAGATGTGAGTTTGTATTTGACACAAATGTGTCTTTTGTTGGTTTTAGGCATGCCTGTTCCCCAGAGATGATCTACAAACCTTCCGAGGGTCATCACTCCCAGTTGTCTTTAGATACCACATCTTAGGATTCTTCTCACAAAAACAGAAAATTATCTTTTATGGACAATCACATTTTCTTTCCCCATAAAAGTGCTCAAGCACGCATAGAAATATTTTTTCTCATTTGCAGCCTAAATTAATTGATGATCAATCCATATACATGCTCGTGTGCCAGTGTTGCCTTTTAGATTAAGTCATTCCTTGTTGTCTGTGGTTCTATGGCAAGATGCAGTGGTGACTTATTCTCTTGTCACAAGGAGGTGGAGAGCACCAAAGATAATTAATACCTTAACACAGAACCAAGCTCTCTGATAGGCATTTAAAATAAGCATTTTCCACTGGACTGTGAAAGGGAAAACTGGAAATTTTGCAAACTTCAAAATTAAAATTAAATTTTTAGCTGTGAAAAGTCATAAAAGACAGGGAGAGGGAAATGAAGCTGAAAAGGAGAGCAATATGTTTTTCAAAAGTATTTCATTAAGTATCTTTAGGCTCAGTTTTCTGTCACTGTGGTCTCCGTGCCAATGCTGATTATGATTTCAATTTTTCTGTCTTTAAATTCAGGGTCAATTGATTTGAGTTGAGATTTACTCCAAGGGCAGTCAGAGACAGGAAGAGCTACAAGATGGACCAACCCAATCATCACAGCCATGTTCTCAACACGCTGCCTGTTTGGGCAGCTCACAAGACATGAACCAGATGGGGACTGGCTCTGGAGAAGCGATGACGATGTTCTGATGCTGGTTCCAGCTCTGGTGTCAATTCCCAGCCCCAGTAAGCCACAGAGGGGCTCTGCAGCAGGCCTGCTCCTAGTTCAGTCACAGAATACAGATTTCATCCCCCCATGTCCTTATTCACACCATTTAAAGAGAAGTGTTGTCTCACTGTGTGTTCATCTTTTCTTCCTGCCATACCATTAATGTTACCCTGGTTTAACTGTTCAGGAACTTGTTCATTACTTTGACAGTACAAGTGCCACCTCCTAATGAATACAGACATCTCTGTACATTGATATAATGCATCATCTTCATGTACTGGATTTCATCAGTTTTTCTTAAATAACTAGAATTTACCTAAACAAAACCAATTAGTTGATTTGTTCTGCTAAGGCTAATTAATTTATTGCCACCAAGAAAAAGAAGTCAAAGTCTTTTTGAAACCTCAGACCATAGACATTTCAGCTCTTCACAGTGACAGATGGCAGTTGTCAAAAATAGTAAATATTTCTAGTGTAGGGGAGATTTTTCACATGACAGGCACCTCGAGATCCCATGCAAGTTGCTAGGCCTAATATACCTCATCCAAAGTGAGCAAGTGGATGGGATAAATACTGAGAAGATATATCAGAGCCAAACTTCAGTATATGAAGGTCAGAATATGGAATCAGAGTATGAAAGAAACTAAAACAAGTTTCTTCCCTTGCCTTTTCCCCAACTATGGTTATAGTAGTTTTAAAATTACTTGAATAAAATCCATTCTTACTCAAACTCTGCATTTTAATGGAAGTTTATATTTGCAGTTCCTTATATAGCACTACTGAAAAAAACTATCAAGTGTACGTCACCAAACTTGATTTATACCCTGGTGATTACTGAATCATATTCGGACAATACAATAATGCAGCCTAAGTGATATTGGCCTTTATGTTCACTTTGCAGTTTAAAGTACAACTTGCCCACAAAAAAAATACAAAGGTTTGAAAACCCTATTTGAACATGTAAGCCTGTGCTCACAAACGGTGATGTACCTGCAGTGTATCTGCCTGTAGAAATCTTGTGAGCCCTCAACCTGTTTGGGAGGTAGCAGTCAAGGAGCAGAAAAAAGAGGACACAACAAAGGCAACTAATCAGACATGGCACGAAAAGAGATCAACTGAAAACTTAAATCAACTGTGCAATAAAATATCTCACCA
The DNA here is from genome assembly GCA_013397845.1 of Melanocharis versteri. Classification (NCBI taxonomy): domain Eukaryota; kingdom Metazoa; phylum Chordata; class Aves; order Passeriformes; family Melanocharitidae; genus Melanocharis; species Melanocharis versteri. Next base: position 875,485 of record VZTG01008820.1, on the reverse strand, counting down.
GTGCATACTTCACTTCCTTAGAGCAATCAGCAAAAGAGTACTCAAATACCAAAGAAGTGCTCTATGATCTTAGTCCTCCAGTTTACAGCTGAAGTCACATTCACAATACATTCTTCCAGTACATGAAGAGTTCAAATCACTAACTTACTATGGCTGAAAAGCCCATTGCAAACTGATGGGAAGTACAGCCAAGACTGCAAGTTCACCAGAAAATATTGGGAGCACCTCTGGCTCGGCACTGCCAGGAGAATGTGGAGATCAGAGCAGGAAGCTGAAGACTTTCCCATTGCCCAGCCTGCAGAAGAAGTTTTCATCTGAGTTGTACCTCTGAAGCCAGAGGACTTGCAGCTTAAGAAGGCAACTTTAAGGCAGAAGCATCTTGTAGATTTTTTTCTGTTTTAACCTTGTGTAGAAAGAGCCTGGAACACCAGCTTTTAGACAGTTAAGGTAAGGAAGAGAAATTCCACCTTCAGGACCTTCTAAAGACCTTATTTGCAGCAACACTGCATTACGGGTTCATGGCTTTTATCCATTTACTTATTAGCATTTTATTCTCCCCCAAACATACTATGATAAAACTGCATCCTAAACCTTACTTAACTGAAATCAAGCATATCATGAACAGCATGACATAAGAAATGCTGTTGCTTAATATTGAGAACCACTTTTCATTGCCTTTGAACAGCAGGAACAATTTTTCTTGCATTGAATCAGCACACTTTGATAGGTATGAGGGTTTTGGTGTTGCTGGGGTTTTTTGGTGCCAGGGTTTTTTTGTTGGTTTCTTCTTCAAAATCTATACAGAGCTTGCAACTCTATTTGGTTTAGTGCACTCCAATGCTAAAAGAAAAATACAAAGGGAATTCAATGAAAAAAAAATTCTTACAGGCTTTAAGGCTTATTTTTCAGTGCACCTGTTCAGGTGCACTGCTCCAGAAACAGAGCAGGGAAAGAATGAGAAATAGAAAAGTCATTTGCAGAATTCTAATTCACCTATAAGGATGGTCCTATTAACCAGATTTCATATTGTTCCCAGTGACCTTTTTCTTCCTGTCACACTATTATTACCCTCCCGCTGGTTTTAAATCTTCCTTCCTGCATCACTGAATAAGAAGAAAGTAAGTTAGTTTAGAACAGGCCATGACCCGAAGTACATGAGAGACAAGTGCTGACTAACGATTAATTTTCTCTGAATCATGTTAACATTACTCTCCAGACCCCATCACTTCAGCTTGCAGTGACGGTAAACACAACTGATAAAAATACTGGAGTGTAAAGTCAGGACTTTTGCAACGGCAGTCTTTCTTAAACCAAAGCAGCACACACTTCCCCTTCCATTAGTGCCATAAAGGTGTTTCCTGGCAGAGCTGTCAACAAGACTAGAGATTATTCCTATGAATATGAGCTCGAGTAAGTTCTGAAAACTAAACCAAAAATATCTTGTTAAGAGGGAAGAGACAAATTTTTATTTCCTCTAGCTTTACAATATGTTTAACTGTGGAGGGAAATGTATTTTTTCCAGTGCCAGGTGCTGAAATATCCCGAACAGGACCAGCGATTAGTTTTTCTTGGGATACGTGTAACAGACTAAGCTGGAGATTCTAAACAGGATTTCTTCCATGTCCTGCTGGACTATACTTATAACTTTTACATTATAAGTTTTCAGTATATGAACCAATTTTTCTTTGCAGAGGTGAGCAAAATATGTCTTCTAAAAGTGATAAACTCTTACATTTGACTCACAACAGAGGTATTACAAATCCAGGTGCTTAAGGTTGTGACTGGATTTGGATTGACTATTTCCAGTTCCTCAAGTCCCTTGGAGGTACAATAACTCAGAAAATCTAGTAAAAAAAGAGTTTACCTTTAATAATTCTAACTTCTGTTACTTAAATGATTTGGCTGATTTTGTCTGGGTCTTCTTCCTTCTCTAGTTTTGTAGCCAGATGTACAGCAGTTTTATTAAGAAATGCAACAACTAAAAATAAAATGGAAAGAAGAATGAAGAATCTTGGCTTAGAGACCACATAGACCTATATTCCATGGGGTCCATTTCCATACATAAAAATTTGGTAGACTAGAAGGTATTATTGTTTTCAAGATTATATCATGTGTTTTAAATGGGCATCACTGACAGAATAAAGGACCAGCGATTGTGAGGACCAGTGCCAGCATGGGATCTTCAGATTCCAAATAAACTTGAAAAAACCTCACACTTTCAACAATGCAATGAGATTAAGTTGCCATTCCCATTATTTCCTAATGGTCACATTTCTAACAACAGACCTAGAAGCCCAAGCCTGACAAACATTTTTCCCTGAGCAAATGCACTTCAGACAGCCTCAGCTAATTAGACTGAGCAGGACAAACTGCATATCAATAACTTGTGCGTTTCTGGGCTCTCTGAACGATGTGCAGAGTGCTGCAGCTGGATGGATATTTGGGGGGTGTGACTCGACTAAACCTGCTGCAAAGCATTTGATTCTAAGCAAACTCAGTATGAATGCTTGCCTCCCAAATCTGGATCTGAGGTGCATCTGTTCCTCACATTAGCCTTTTCTTTATCACTTGCCAGCCTCTCTGACATGAGCTCAAGTGCTGATCCCACGCCAGGGCACTGAGTGGCTGCAGCACAAAGCCTGTGCCAGAACTCCCACGCCAGACTAGCACCGTCTGTGCTCAGGCTTTTCCTTATTTCTCAATTACATTATCCAAGTGAGCACACACTACTCTGTCCTACAGAGATTCACGATTCCAAGGGCTGTCTCTAAAAAAAAGTATAAAAAGGTTAGAGAGGTGATCAATTACAGCTTCCAGAGTTATGTTGCATGAATGCAAATAGCTAAAGTATTAATAAACCCCCTAGCATTTTACATCAGAGGTGACTCTGTGAGACTGCAATGCAGCTATAATGATGTGTCAAGGTGTGTATGCGAAGGGCTAGAACTGACAGTAGCAATCAATGCCTCCACGTTAGTTGTCACCCATCACCTTTCAGACCCCAGCCCAAAATTCAATCAAGTCTGCTGCACAGGGTGCCTACAATCCCTAAACTGTGCATGGAAGAAGTGAGAAAATGACAACATAATCCCCTGCACTAATTAGGATATAACTGTTCCTTTCAAAAGCTGATGCACCTGACTCTAGACTATAAAGGAAACTATTGTCTTTTACCAGGATGCCCAGACTGAAGATTTGCTCTTGGGTGCTAACATCAGTCCTTACAGATCACTTATAAGGAAATTGTGGCTCTATTTAAACACAATCTTCTGACTTTGGAAGAAGTCATGCCTCCTTGGTTCAGAACCTTCTTTCTGCCACTGACTTCTGCCATTTGATTTAGCCAAGGAGGGAGAAATCCATATTTGCTACCTCACAACAGAGTGCTCAGGCCAACAGGTTTTAAGTGAAGATGCACATGCAGAGGCACATGCACTGAAGAGCCCGTACAGTGAAAATGGATCGCAATGTTGAAAGCTGTGACTCCTGAGCCAGGCTGGGGCAGTTCTGAGCAAGCCAAATGGCAACTTAAGAATATTAGAAATGTTAAAAATCTTCCTTACTATCTCTGTTACTAAGAGATCTTGATGATTATCAGACATCTTCCTCATAATCCCCTTAATGTCATCAGGCAGCAAACACAAGTGAATCCCAAACTGATATGCACTGCACATCATTTTCAAACTTCAGAGGTGCTGTTGTTGAACACCCACATCTCTGTATAGCCACTGAAGTAAAAGATATGTTAAGTACCAGTTCATTCAGAGATCCCATTACATTTGCTGTGAACTGACACTGCTGCTTACCTCTGAAAATCAGATTACTTGGTTAGACTCAGACCTTGCAAATTAGCTGTGCAGATTTCAAAATGCTGCTCATCATGTTTCTCATCAGGTTCAGTCTTATTCCCACTGAGTTTCATGATAAATGGCTCAGAATCAATTAACTCTATGATCCTGAACAACTGATGATATACCAGATCTTTTTAATCCTGTTATTTGATACAGAAACCTCTTACACAAACAAAGAACACTATCACATACAACAGAGCATGGCTGTGCATCTCTTGTTGCTCCTTAGTATTTAGCTTATTAAACCTCAAAAGGCTTCATCCAGTTCAGAAACATGTACAAGCCAATTATACAGACTCATCCAGGAACATTTAAGTGAAAAATTACACCTTGCATCTGAACCATTTTTCAAAAAGCTACCACTTTGCATTTCATGCAAAAATAAATGTGTTCATAGGTATGTGTTTGTATGTCTTAATGAATAGAGATATGTATAAATATACACACTTATATGTGAACACAAACATAAATATATGAACCATAATACCTCCAGAATTAACAGAATTCTGACTACACATTATGCCTATAAAAACACAGGGAAGCCCTTCTGATAGCAGCCACAGTACAATATTTCACACGTAGCACCTTTACAAACCCAGAATGATGCTGTACCAGTGGTAAATTAATAGCAGTCAGATTCCAAATAAATTACAGCTATTTTAAAATATCATGAAACACAAGCATAACTTTCAAACTAAAAAAAGCCACCTTGCCTAAAAGAGATGTGTAAAAATATGTTCTAGAAAAGGCCTTTTGAAAAAGAAAAGCTCATATAGACCAGAAGTAACTACTGCTTTTTTAATTCTCTGCCTTTAGTTGTCTGTGCTCTCCTCTTGAGATGTTGTACCTGGTTTACACCACACGTCTCAAGCACAGATGAAGGCAGCCCCACTTCTGACCCTGGGAGGGTCAAATTATTTTGAAACTATTCTTTTTAATCAGACATTGATCAGCACCAAGAATTTGGGTTCATCTTTATAACTGGTACCACATGAACACGAGCACAGAAGCATTTACAGCTTCAGCTAAATCACAGAGTTCTCAGCCAGTGGCTGTTTTTACAGGTACTTCATACTCCTTTCTTAAATCTTCCAACTGTAAAAAGGTAGCAAATAAACACTTTCACTGATAGAAAAACATTTTTTCTGCAGCCTGTATTATGAAAAGAGATGTGTTTGCAAGCGCATTCTTCTCTATCTGTTTGTATGCGACTGGGTCTCTGGTAAAGAAGGAAGCATTTGGCAACACCCAAACAAACATTTTCCATACACTTCCAGAAAACAAAACAACTCATGTTCCTAGGGGTGGCAGGTACAATCTGACAGACATGGGGCTCAAGCTCGATAACAAATCCTGGCTCAAGTCACAGGGCTGTGTAAGCTGAGCGCTACAATCTGCTTTAGCTACTCATGTTATCACCCAGGTGCAACCCACACCCAGCTGATGCTGCCACATTTTGAGACACACACTGAGGCATTTTTAAGTCTCAGTATGAATTTCCTGGTGTCCATTAACGCACCCATTCCCTCTCTACACCACATCCCTGTTTCTTTGCCTTGGGCAGGGGTGCTGGCTCGGCTTGGGCCAGCAGACAGTTTACGCCACAGAGAGCTCTTTGGTGCAGTTTGCCACATCCACGTAACCACCTCCAGGGCACAATCCCCTGACTGGTGACAACTGAAAAGCTCCGGCTGACTAAAGCAAACCCAGATCTTAACCTCCACCTTCAAGGAAGAACCTATGTCGCCACCATAAGATGGAGGCTTTCTCACCAGACTCTAACACCTGCCTTTGATACAAATGGTAACTCAACACATTTTTAAAAGAAAAGATTTCTTAATATGGTCCTCTATGATTTCCTGTTTATTATAAAGTGTGTGTATGCGTATCATGAATAGGAAAACCTTTTGGTAAGGGTTACCAAACACGCAAGAAATCCTTAAAATAAGTGAATTTAGATAACTAAACCTGAATTACCAAGAAGAAAAACATTAAAGATAAATGTGACAAAGCCAGGCCTAGCACACTGGAGGCAGCTATTGTGCCTCCTGCTCAGCCCATCCTGCTTCCAGGAGGAATTGCAACTTTTCCCAACCATGCAGGAAATCACCTGAATTCTAGTCCAGGAGCATGATGACATTCTAATGCCATCAGATTTTGTTCATTTCAGTCAGCCCTACTGTCCTCTCAGAGCTTTTTGTTTGCATTTAATCACTTCCTTTGATTGCTATTTTCATAATAAGGAAAAGTTGGGATTGCTGACACAGCCCATAGCAGTTTCTCTGGGCTTAACATACCAATGCAAACGCTGTTTAGTTGTTCATTATTTACAGAGCAAATTTTACTCCAAGTGCCACAAAGTCACTCTAGGTTTTACTTGTCAGCATGTCACAGTCAGGTTTCTGAGGATCATCAACACCTACCACAGAGCAGACTTAAAATTTATTACACATCTATCAATCGTAGCCCCTGAATATATGCGACATTAAATAGCACATGGAAGCCTGGGGGTTTTGTTTGTTGATTCTTGGGGGGGTTACTTATTGGCTTGTGGGGTTTTTTTTGTTTGTTTGGGTTTTGTTAAGACAGTATATCACTTATTTTAATTGCAAAGGGCATATGGCAAATCTTCCATTAAAAATTTTCGTCGATACCAGTGTAAGAAACAGATTATTCCAAGATGACTAGTGTGGTTATTTTGGCAAATAGTATACTGCAAAAAATAGTTTTTAAATGCAAACTCAATTTAGCAAATTTTTCCAACTGTAGAAAAGGGAATACAAAATAAACCATTTAGGCTTTTTGTTTCAAATGACCTTTCTAATGAAAAAAAAAAAATTGAAAGGGCAAAGCAATAGGAAGATGGAATGAAACATTTAGTTTCATGACAAATTAAATGTTTCAAGTCAACCCAGAAACATTTCCAGGCCAGAAACCAAACAGAAATATCCTGTAATTCCATAGAACTTATGAATAATACCAAAATAGGTATGGGTTATAAATCCTAATAAATTTCTCAAATGTGACACCATACTATCCTGCATCCATTATCTTGATTTACAAACTGTAAACCTGCATTCGTGTTCTAGCCAGAGTGTAATTTGGCTCAAGTCTAAGGCAACTTTCCACTAAAGTATTTGAAAAGCTTATTATAGCATAACACAAAAAGGATAGAGCCAAACCTGAGTCTCAGAAAATTATTTTTAAAGCAAAAATGGTTTATGATGGCCTAAAAGACAATTCTGACTCTGCCTGTTATTGCTTTAGTCTGGACTTCTAGTGAGAAGTGTTACTACTACCAGCTATTCATAAAGTGAAATACTCCTAAAATTTAGCCCCAGAAGCTATCACTGCACTCAGAAAAGCTGTAACCATGGAAGGGCATGAAACAGCATCGAATCCACTCAAAACCGTGCTGCTGCCCAATACAAAGAGATGAAAAATTCTGAGAATCTTTGAGGGAAAGCATCAAGGTGTCAGTAGTGGCTGGAAGACCCTGGAGTGAGAGAGGGACTGATTGGAGGCACAGGATAGAGTATGGACAGCTGGGAGGTGTGAATAGAGGAGGAAACGTCTCACCTTGTGCCTCCGAGAAGGGAGCCTTTATTTCACAATATTGAAGAAGAAGCTCCTGTGACAGGAGAGATAGAGAGAAAGAGAGAAAGAGAGAGAGAAAGAGAGAGAGAAAGAGCACATATAAAGTCTAGTTTAGCAATATCTACCTAAATTACAGAGTCATAGAAACTTTTAGGTTGGAAAAGACATTAAGATCGAGTCCAACTGTTAACCCAGCACTGCCAAGTCCACCACTAAACCATATCCCTAAGCACCACATCCATGGACAGCCTGTTCTGATGCCTGATCACATTTCACTGCAGAAATTTTTCCTAATATCCAATCTAAGCATCCCCTGGTGCAACTTTAGGCCATTTCCTCTTGTCCTATCACTTGTTACCTGGGAGAAGAGCTCAACCTCCACCTGGTTACAGCCTCCTTTCAGGGAGTTGTAGAGAGCAATAAGATCCCCCCTGAGCCTCCTTTTCTCCAGACTGAATACCCCCAGTTCCTTCACCTGCTCCTCACCAGATTTGGGCTCCAGACCCTGCACCAGCTCCTTTCCCTTCTCTGGACACACTCCAGCACCTCAATGTCTTTCTTGTTATGTGGGCCCTGAACTGGACACAGGGATTCAAGGTGTGGCCTCACCAGTGCCCAGTACAGGGGAGCAGCCACTGCCTTGACCCCACTGGCCACACTATTGCTGCTGCAGGCCAGGATGCCATTGGCCTTCTTGACTAACATCAGATAATAGGCCAATATAGAGCTGGCAAATAGACAAATGCTTCCAGAAAATCCAGCCTCCATTCACACGCAAGTTCCAATGGCAAAAAAGAAATTACTATAAGGATGGTATAAGGTAAAAAGAAGGAGCTTAATGCAAAGTGCTGCTAGAAAATAAATGGACTACCTAGGGAAGAGCAGTTTGAACTTTACTGCAATAAATTGTGATACACTAGTGTGAAGTTGATGTTAGAAGAACTCCAGACCCATGCAATGCTGATTACTTTAAAAAGCAGGGAAAAGAAAAGCCTTTAATTATAGAAACTGTAAAGGAATACTGTGAGCATATTTCAAGGGTATCATACATGGCAGAAACAAACGTAGACTTGAAAGACAGAAATCTATGAATGAAAGTTCACCTCAGAACCACTACAACATTATTCAGGGAAGGTGAAATCCTGCCTGGGTATTCTCAAATCCACCACCCACTTCCCAAGGATAGAGTGAATCCTTCCCTCTAACTCAGCTCAGAGCACGAGATTGCTGCCTCTTCAGTTTCTCTCTGTAGTGGAATAAGGTAAGCAAGGGTTTCACCTGCAGTCTTCCTTCTAGAAATTCTTCAGATCTCTGTCATGTTTCTCCAAACCTACCCTAATGCTCCTGCAGAGCTGCTGTGATACTTAGCTCTAGATCAAGAGGTAGCAGAGGCTCCTCATTTCATGTCTTTTCTAGCTACATCCAAAACAGTTGTGTTAGATCCACCTTGCTGAAAACAACAGCCATTTTGTCAGAAAACAAACGTCATTCTCCAAAATAAATTCTGCGGTGTGAAATGCTGTAGTGCATGCATCTGGTGCCATTGGATGGTTGCTGAAGACATTTGTAAGAAACTCTGTGCCCTAACATAGCTATCTGATTTCACCCCTGAAAAGCTCATTAGAGAAAAGAAAAGCAAAATTCAAATGGTTTGGTCTTTTCTGTAAGACAAGTCCATAAAAGCTCTGCCTGCCTGGGAATGAGGACACCAAGGAAAACAAATACCATAGGTAGCCTGGAAACTGAAGAGCCTCGGGGGAGCTGCTGAGGTGGAGTGTCATCTGACAAGGCAGCAGGAGAGCTCGGGGCTGGAAGCACGTACCAGAAGAGATGGGAAACAATTGAACCGGATTCTGGGCACCCACTGAGAGTGTGAAGTAATGGGAACCTCAGAAGGTTATCTAGCTAGGAATGGCAAACAGCAGCAAAACAGAGCTATGGCAACAGAGCCCAAGGGTTGAGCTGGGGGCTCACCAGGAATGTCACGCTGGAGGACACACACAGTCCAACGGAGAAGCAGCTTTGTCCAAAATGATTTATTGCATACAGGGGGCTAGAATCACTCTGTGGGCTCTGCCAGTGAAATTCAGGCCCACAGTTTCACTCCCATCTCTTAGGACATGTCTACATTGTATATTTGGCCTGAAGCCTGAGTTCAGGGGCTTTGGCCTGGCCAGTCTCCTGACTGATTGCTGCTAGAGTCCAAATTAGCACACAACCAGCATGCCTCCCTGCTGAGAGAAGGCAACTGAGAGCCCAGAGGCAGTAGAGGGAAGCTTCTTAACCCGCTTCTCAGCTGGGTTTGGAGCCCAAGAGTATGATACTCCTCCTCTGCTCCAGAGCTGTCAGTTTGAGGTAGCCCAAACCCCTGTGACCCACAGCAGGACAGAGGGAGTGCTTTCCTGCCGCTGCCTAAGAGCTGAGGCACCGAGGAGCTGGGCTGTGCCACCTCTCAGCTGTTGCCTTCTGTTATTAATACAAATTCCCGTGTTGACATTGCATCAAAGCATCTGAGCACACCTCGAGTCCAGAAGAGCTGGATCTTTGCTTCTCAGAAGAGAAACCGCAGTGTCACTGACCAGGCTGAGGTCAATGACACTGTTTATTTAACAGTGTGGATGGTTGGTAAATGGCGACATAAACATTGATTCAGGCCCAAGTCAAACACAGAATGCAAACCTGGCCTGAGTGGGGCCCAGCTCACCAGTTACTTTACTCTGCCAAGAAAGCAGAGCAGCAATTAAAGAGGGATGAACTGACAGTGGAAAAGCACAGCTAAACAAAAGGACGTGTCTACAACACCCATTACTGCCACAATGGAGGTAGTACTGAGGCAGCCTGCAAGAACCCCTCAAATCATGAAACACTGGCTGGGTGCAGATATGCCATTCATGTCAGGATATAGCAGAGCTGGATTTGCATTGCCTCGTTCCACAAACTATTTAATAGGGAAGGGTACCCTGCAGCAAAACTGCAGATCTTACAGCCTTCCAAAAGAAACCTCTCCAGCTTCTCGCTTCATTTGCCTTACACTTTTTGATGTGCTACCAAACAAGTTAGCAGGCAAAAATGTTCCCAATAAAAAAAAGAACAATAATTAAATGTCAGAAGAACACTGACACAAATAAATGTCAGATTAGTGATTATAAACATTAAAAAAACCTGAAAAAACCACACAACTACAACAACACCACCACCAAAACCACAACTGCAAGGAACACGCTGTTACAAAAGGGGGTGGGTAAGTAGCATGTTCATTTGATTCTGGTCGAAATGCAACTTACTTCAGTCTTTAAAGGTTGTGATGAACTGTGTGTTCGGTACTGATGAAGAATAACTTAGCAAATAACAGTAAAATAACAAGCCAGTTTCAGAAGATCATTATATTTGTACAGGATTAATGAATAGAAAAAAGGCAAAAGTCATCAAGTAAGTTATTTTTTAGAAATTATTCACTCAACTCTAGCAATAATAATTAATTACAAAATTAGCAGGCATGTGACAATAGACTGATTAGTTTATAGCATGTCTACCCTGAAATACAATTAATTAAGAAAAGACAATTGCAACAACAAGTAGCTGAGTTGCACAATGAAATTAGATCTTGTCTTTCAGTTGTAAGTAACTGTATCATCACCTGTCTGTCCAACCAGTATCTAAGCCGTTCAGTGGCCTGCAAAAGAAGAGACAACACACTTTGGCTAAAAAGGGTATAGAAAATAGAAATCCTTGTCAAAAGAAATATACACTAAATCCAAACAGTGCACGCTGGACTCTACGATCGTAGAGATCTTTTCCAACATAAACAATTCTATAATTCCATGGCTTCTTCAATGGCCCCAGTGACAGTTACAGACATTATGGATCAATAACATTTTAAAAATAAGAAAAAAATCCTATAGCTGAGGCCAGCAATTGTGTTAAGAATTCCTACCCCCAGAGGAGAGTGCAAGGAAGGATTATAGTTAAAAGACCAGTATCTGGTTGAAATTTGGTCAGCTGTTATTAGCCAATGTGCCATTTATCACACCTCACACCTGCTGAGCTGATTAACATGAAATAAGTTACACCATGATGGTTTCTCTTGCCAGACTGGCTCTACTTTAAGACTGCTCATCTACTCAGTGAAAACTTTCTCTGCAGGTGAGGGACAAGGGAACAAGCAAACACTACCATGACATCAGAACTAGTAAAATCAGGCTCCTGCAAACTCTGGCAGAAGATTTTTCAGAGTTTGGGTTATTTATAAAGTACTCCTTCCATGTACACACTAATGCCAAACAATGCATGAACTCAGCATGTAGCCTTCTAGCAAGAAGAGTTACGGGTCAGAATTATGGGACCTCCTTTATATATACTCCTCTCCTCTACTACTCAAAGTTCTGAGAGACTAATGTCCTTCTGATAACTCATCCCTGCAAAACTGAAACTAACCACAAAGTACAATCATGCAAGCCATATTTCCTTAGAAAATCAGATGACAAAGAAGCGTCTTGATTCACCTGCTTCTGAAACTCTCACTCCATTCATGTGTCAGGCTTCTCAGTTCATTCCTGCAAACATAGGCAACTGGAATATTCACTTCAAAACCAGGGTTGGGGTTCTGATCACATCACAAACTCAGAAACTTCAGTGTTTCACTAATGCCAATGAAAATATAGCACTATGAAACAAAGCAAATATTTGAAATGATAGCACTAAAAACTCTTCTACCAAAATATCCCAATATATTTCTGGATTGATGCCATTCCTACATTGCAAATTCACAACTATTTTAGATTTGTGCCTTTTTTTTTTTCTTCAAGGCTATCAACTCAATAGTTTTGCTTAGGGATTTGCTCATTTTCATTTTTTTAAATGTATCTGCCTTTATACAAATGTTGGATATCTCAGTTTTGCTTACACATTCAGTGCTCAGATGATTTGCTCTGATGGTGCCAGTAATCTGTGAAACAAAAATACGTGACAAAAAAGCTCATGCAAAAGCCATTCAGAAATAAATCTGAGAACTGGAACCAAGGCAAGGGATGATGACATGTCTGTATCCATGCTACATAAACACAGAAAGCTTTGGTGGTCTTTAGTTCATCAGCACCCACATGTACAAATGTGGGAACCAGTTTATGGTTTAACCTCACTCATTTGCCCCAGAAGCCTCTATAAATCAAAGGGGATCCAAAGGTAGAAAGCAGAAAGACTAAAGATATTGAGAGTTTCTACAGCTGCACTAGAACAGCTGGTGCAACGAGCTACTACGTCTCAAATTATCATAGAAAACAAATTACTGCCTCCTTTTCTGTGTTTACAGAGGGAGGAGGGTGGGGAATAAAATAAAACTCAGTCAAAGAAATGTTCATTAATAAAAAACAAACATTCAAAAATATAAAAAGCTCTGAGACTGATTCTATCATCAGTTGGCTTTTTGGAAATCTATGGCCTTCAAAATCACCACGCTTCTGAAATGAGATCGCACTGAACTAATACCTGCATATTTGGGGCTTGGGGAGTGTGATTTTCACCTCAAACACCAGTAAAATGAGAAATTGGTCATGTAGGCACTGATCAATGGATACGACGTCAATGAAATAGTGCACCTCATTTTTTTGTTCAACATTAAGAGTCTTGTGATAAGCATGTAGGGAGACTGTGCACTCTATCAATATTATGTGATGATGATGATCTGCCTTTGATGAATGCATGAACTGTGATATTTGTGTATTTCCATAGCAACTTTAAGTCTTTGTTTGTCTAGTAAAGCATCAGTAATATCAGTGGCAGGTCAGCTTTCTATACTTGCATGTAGGAAGAAGGAAGGATGGAGAGACAGTGATAAATATTAAGGCTTTCATACTTGAGATACACATTGTTTCAGTACTGTAAAATGCTTTCTAACTATTTAAGTACAATAGTTGCATGCTCTCTGTTGTATTCAACTTGTAAGTCCCATCCATTTGCTGATGTAAAAATTAAAAATGTATAACTTCTCCTCCATCTTGATTTGCTTATACACGTTCAAATATAGCTTCAAGACTCAAAAACCTAAGCGCTTAAGTAAAAAAAGGATTAAGGTATCATTAGCTCCCTGAAAACCCCTCTGTCATGATCCATTAACTGCAGCACTGAAGATACAGATTACTGGCTTCACTGTACGCTGTGCTAATGGTAAATAAACATCATCTACAAAGGAAGGTGCAAGCTTTCTAGAGATTCAGAATAAGGGAAATATGAATGCTCAGAAATAGGAAAGCATTCAGCCCCTGTTTTAGCAAGGTCTAATTTTTACTTAGAGTGAATGTTTAATAAATAAGCCAGTTACAGTAAGCACGTAATGGTACAAGGGGTCTGGAGTGACTGGGACCGTGAGCATTCATGGCCTGGGTACTAAAGTGGATTGTGCCCCACAGTACAAGCTTTCCTCTTGCCGTGTACAGCTGTTGCTGTCTTTGGCTGGCTGGAAAGGAATGCCTTGCCATAAGCAAAGCAATGTCTTTAGCAGCTGAAATGTTCTAGCATTCTTGCTGCGGCAACATTCTGTATGTATACATTTCTTTTGGTGATTTTTTTTCCTGCAGAAAGGATCTTAGCAAATCTAAATTATTTCCTGTCCGGCGTGATGAGCATGTTCAGATTATTCTATCAAGAGTGCTGTCTCCTGCATGCTAAAGGATCCATACACCTGGCATATATTTTTTGCAATGGTATTTTCTACAGTTTGCCATATGAGCAGTTGTCAACTTGGAGTAAAATCTGTATCCTGCCAAATTTTCTGTTCTGCTCCACATCTCACTTGTTTATGAACCTGATTTGTTATGGGTAGACTCCTCAAGGATATGCACTATGTCTCTTGTTAATTTATTTTTCAGCAAGTGTAATAAAATTTTTTTGAATACTTGAAAAAGTTAAATGGGGCCAAGTTGTTCAATGGTTTATACTGGCATCATTCTGCCAGGCTTAACAGAATAGTGATGATTTAAACCAGCTGTTTATTTAGTACATAAGAGAACTGAACAGCGGGTAAAAGTATTAATTACTCATTGTGAAAAATTTAAACAAAGTTCGGGAGCTCAAATCCTGCCCTTTAAAACCAATAAAAAGGAAAGCCTACTTTAGGTACATTTTATGAATAATGACTTTGCTGACTGGGGTAGTATTTGCACCGTTGTGGATGATCACAAAACCATATTATCCCTGGAAAAGGAAACCAGCACAATATCACAGTCTCTCTACAGCTGAAGAGGCTGAAGAGAGGGAAGGAGCACCCTAGAGTAAGCAGTCTCTCGTTTGGTGGAATCCAATCCCCAAATTTCAGTTCATGGTTTAAATGGTATTTTTTGTATTCTGCCAATAATTTTCTGTATTTTTGTGCAAAAATGCTCAACTTGATTTTGGAGCAACAGATCTCCCTCTTCCTATATAATTATACAAAATATCTGGAGGAGAGTAAGAGTCACTATTTCTCTCCAACCTAAGGAGTATGAAGCAGGAGAGTTCTAAAAAGAGGAGAGGAAAGAGACTGCTGGTCCTCAACCTCCCCGTACCAAAATAGGTTCAAGCCTGCTGGACAGAGCAGCTGAGCCAACACACTTTGAACCCTCTTGGGATCCAATTTCACAGTTTGCAACACAGGGCAAGGGCTCCATCCAGGACAGATTTACACGGAAGGCTGAACGGGTGATCTCCTTACTGCCACTTTCCTCTCTTGCCTCTGGAGCCTGCAGCAGCTGTGCAGTTTGTTTCCTCTCACATGTGTCACTGAGGATGCATCTTTCCCATTGCAATTACAGGGGGAACTGACTGCAGGGGAGGATTTACAGATCCACTGTGGTTTGTGCAGAGCCTTCGGTTTGCTAAATTTTCAGCAGGCAGGTGAGCTGGGCTCTTGCACATGACCAGATGTTTCACATGATCAGATGTCAAAGTACAAGCATCAGACAAATTTCTGGTACCTGGCAGCGGCAGAGCTCAATGTGGTGCCATAGCAGAACAGTGAGGATCAGAGATGCTTCTGAACATTAGACAGAAAAGGAAGTTATACACTTCCCTGATGCACTGGAAGTAGAACGGAGTTTGGACAATTGCAGTTTGTGCTTTAGGAACTTAAATTTGTGTTCAAAGGGATGCATCCCCTTCAAGCTAGTGGAAAATTAGGCCCTGGCTTTGAGAAATAGTCCCAAACAAACCACAAGTGACCTAGCCACTATACTACACTTGTTCCACCTGAGCCAATTTGCATCTTATCCCAAAAAGAATTCACACCCATCTATTTGTCCTGGCAGGCAGGCATCTTTACCACCAGGCTATAACTGTTTGTTGTGTCTCTTCCACCTCCTTTTCCTGAAGCTGCTGTGTAGGCATTTCCGCCCACCACTCAGACTAAATTAGATACATCATGCTCTGTGACAGAGAGGCAAAGTATCTTGCTGTGGTCCCAAAAGCTTTGCTCCAATCTCTGCTAAAGGTTTTCTCACCTGAAAGGCTCATCCCAGTTGATATCTGGTTATTAGAGCTGACCACATATCATTGCTCTGGGTTGGGCCACCTGTTCTAGGGTGGTTCTTTTAACTCCGGAAAACCCCATTTGCAGCTGCTCCTAACCCCTGCATGGTGGTTACAGACCTTTTTTCATCCTTTTGTGGAGTTTTGTCCTTAGGGAGCTACATTTTGCCTGAAACATCTGTATTGCTGAGTTTATTGCACAGTCAATTGAAAATACTGCCTGTTGTTCCAGAGAATAACTTGGATTCAGACAGTAGGCTTCATGGGTCTATGATACTCAGGGGGATGAGCTGAGAGAAGCAAAGAATAAACCATTTTATCAGAAGTTGGTGAAGTGAACGCTGTTCACGTATTTCTGTGTCTCTCATGGAGAGCTACATATCTGCATTTGTTAATTCTTCATGAAATTACATGGGCTGGCTGCAGGGGAATCTCTTCATACCATCACACTGCTGATACAGACACATCACCGTAACAACTATGAAGTCAGGGCTCTATCTAGCAGAAAATTTCCATCAGCTCAATTAAGTGCTGCTCAGTAGTCTCTGCAGATAGAATGATAATCAGCAGTTGTTGCTGGACACACAGGACAGTTCATGCTCTTATAGATCTGTTAAAGCCAAACACAAATACTAGCAGGCAGTTGAATCCAGGAGATTGCAGATGCTCGTTGGAAATTAAAGCCTTGAAGATGCTATGCAGTGATGGCTACTTGCTACAGAAATGAACCAGTGTGTGCATGGTGCTCATATATCAAGCTGCAGGAGCATGTCTTCATATTCCTTACTTTGGAAAAGTCTGACAATCATGTCTCAGCCTGAAAACCTCTTAGAAACACTGATGAAAATTACTTTCCATCATCAAAAAAGTATTCACACCTCAGCAAGAAGCTAAATAAGGACACTGTTTTGGGAGTGTCCCAGACACTGAACTATTGTTTTTAATCCTCTTACTTAAATACGCACAAGCACAAAAATCTCCTAAGGTGCTTAACTCTGTACTTGACAGAAACAATCCATGCCCATGCAAAGGTAAGGGAAAGGGAACTGAGCAGACATGCCTGCAGTCGTGAGCAGGGAAAGTTCATGGCCTGGGTCAGCAGACTGCAGGCACAGAGCAGATCAGCACAGGGTCACAGGCATCCTGCCTGCTCTCTGACAGGAGCGCTGGATGTGCCTCGGGAGGCTCGCACAGCCTGGGTTTCAGGTCCCCCGGGGTACTGGGGTCTCGTGTGCAGTGCTAGGCTGGCCTTTCCCGGCAAACCCACTCCAGAGGCACAGTGTGGAAGTAGATCATCCTATGAAGTAGATTCTAGACTAACAGGAAGCTTTCTTTTATTCTTTTGTTTGGTTTCTCAAAATGGTTGTCTGAACCCAGCAGAATTTCTGTTTGCAGTCTCTGCTACACAAAAGCAGCTGAGTCCACCCAATACATCACTGTTTTCCAGAGCAACGCAAACAGCAGCCTGAGCAAGGACAAAAAGCACAGTTCTGTACTTGTTTCCTTTTCTCGCCTCTTTTGTTCTCCTTTTATCTTTCATCCTCATTCTTTACCCATTATTTTCGTCCTCCTTTTTGCAATTTCACCTCCATTGCCATCTCTAACTCCTCTTCCCTAACGGTGCTACTCAAGAATAGTTTATGCACACTACAGAGCTGTGTGTAGTTAGTGCCATGTAAATTGGAGGCTCTTAGGTGATAGAATTTGCTTGTACTTGCACTAAAATACCAATCAGGATTACTGAGATATAATGGGAGGAATAAGTGAGACCAAACCTGTCTGCAAGACTTCAGATAATAAATACGGTTTGTTTGTTGGGTTTGGATTTTGGTTTGGGTTCGGTTTGGGTTTCTCTTTTGTGAGGAGGGGTTGGATTTACTATTAGTGAAAGTAACTGAATACATATCCATGAGAACTTACAGGGTTAGAAAGATACAACTTAGGCAAAATACGGCATGCAAGACTAAGACTAAATGTCTATAAAAAAGTCACTACACAATATTGTGAAATCTTGGGGGAGGAGAGGGCGGGACTGGCTGATTTTAATATATTTTTTTTTTCTAGGCCAAATTCTCATTATGAACATCAGAAACAGCAAAAGTACATACAACTAGGCACCATGAACGTTTGTGCAACTTTGAAAAATGTCAGAAAATAAGCTGTGTGTGACGAGACCTAGAAAATCTTTTTGCTCCTGGTAGCTACTCCTTAGCAGCCATCAGCTCTTCTGTTAACGCAAACATCAAAGGTCTGAAATTCCACAATGACTTTTGATGTCTGCACAAGTTCAGTAGTTAAAGTTGAAGACTTGTCACATGAGGAGTTTATGCCAATTATAAAGCATAAAAAAGAAATCACACACATGCAGGCATATGTTCATTATTAAAACAACAAGTCCACCAACTCTCCTTCTCCGTTGAATGTTTGGCCTATTTTATGAGAAAATAAAAATGAAAAATAGCTCCAGTTTTCAAGGTAAAATACTTGAAAGAAACAAATAAATGTCAGTAGTAGGTTTCCCTGCCTGCCTTTCTGGACTCCTTTTTCTACTGAACTGTGCTGGTAAATTCTTCAGTTTAACCCTCACATGCCCTTGTTATTTTTCTGTAATGGAAACCTTTTCCCTGATCAAACACAGGAGCCTGGATTGCTACTTTTTATACCATTGCCCAATAGACAAGTTGTTTTCCAATGTCACCCAATGGCATAAAATAATTTTCCCTTTGCATTTAAAAAAAGAAATTAGGTTACAGGTTGTCTAAATGTTGCCTATCACGCTTCCTTTAGCTGCCCCTTAACACTGCCAACACTTCACAAGGCTGTATTTATCCCCTAATAAATGAGTGAGCAGACCCCAAATTGGTGCAAACTGGCATAGCTTTTTTTAGATCATTTTCCAAATGTTTTCACAAGCAAAAGCTGTAATATCTTAAAGCGAATGGGTATATTAAGTGAGAGTGAGAATAGATAATCTACAAAGCAAAACCACAAACCAAATCAAGCCAAATTGCTCCACTTCCCTGTCAGGTAATGGGGCAGGGAGGGGAGGACTGTTTATATGAAATGATTTTTAATGGAGTCATTTTTAACTTCAAGTGACATTTTCCAAAACATCATAACAATTTGGTACTCTCTGTCTTCCTCACTGTCTTCCCAACAGGCACTTGTGATTTTCTTGGTGAAACAGCTCATGGGGAATAGGATGAACGTCTCACAGAAAAGGTGTAACATCTTCCCAAGACAGGGAGATTCCTGCTGGAAGCACAACTGTGTTTCCTTCCACTTAGCCTGATTTGCTGCTGCAAACCCACCTTCCCAGATCCTGCGCTGGACAACAACCTTGCCACAACGACTGCCAGAGCAAAGCAGCAGGATACTGCTTGCAAGCCCTCAAATCACAGCTGACACATTCAGGGCCTGCTGATTTCCTGCCACTTGCTTTGGAGCCTGTCAGCCACCATGGCTCCAACCTGAGCAACCCCTGGCACTTCAGGGAGCCTGCTGAGCTGCTTCCAACAGGCTGGGAGCTTCCCAGTGTGCCCCAAGGAAGCATGGCAGAGCCAGGAGTCAGAAGTTATGACAGCTCTTTCATTTAGCAAAACTTAAACCATGTTTTCCCATTTTCCTGAACTTAAAGTTTTCTCATTTTCCTTTGAGTGGAAAATTTTGAAATGTCACTTTTTGTTCCAATTCAGTACAAAAACATACTGGAATTCATGTCTCCTCAAGCACAGCTCCCCATCATAAAACTTCTGAGTCTCAGCTAGTTCTTCTGTCTTCAGTGCCTTTGAAAATCACCCCCTGAGCTCTCTCTGATGAAATCATAAAAGCAAATGTGTGCTTTTATTTTATATGCAGTCAAATACCAGATGTTTAAGTATTCTCATCATATTCAACACACAAATATCTGTTCAAAAGTTTTGTTTCACAATATTGTGGGAATTACTCTCCTTCATACAAATGCTCATATTAGAATGATAGAAAGACAATTCATACAAATGCTCATATTAGAATGATAGAAAGACAATTCATGCATAAATAAGAGCATTTATGGCTATTCATTGTTTGTTACTTGGTGTTCATTTAGGTGTTGGTGAGTAAGGGAAGAGCAACTGACCTCATCTCCCTAGACTTGTGCAGAGCGTTTGACACTGTTCTGCACAACATCCTTGTCTCTAAATTGGAGACAGGGATTTGGGGGATGGATCACTTGGTGGGTAAGGAATTGGCTGGGCAGTCACACTCACAGTGTGACCCCATCTTCAGTATTGCACCCAGCCCTGGGGTCCCCAGCATAAAGGGGACGTGGATCTGCTGAAGCAAGTCCAGAGAAGGCCATGAAGATGCTCAGAAGGCTGGAGCTCCTCTCCTATGAAGACAGGGTGAGAGTTGGGGATGCTCAGCCTGGAGAAGATGAGGCTCTGGGGAGATCTTATGGCACCTTAAAGTACATAAAGCTGGCCTACAAAAAAGTTAGAGTGGAATTTTCCACAAGGAGAGAATAAGGGATAATGCCCTTAAACTGAAAAATGGTAAGTTTGGATTAGATTCTTTACTGTGAGCGTGGTGAGGCCTTGGCACAGGCTGCCCACAGAAACTGTGCATGCCCCATCCCTGGGAGTGTTCAGGGCCACTGTTAAGTGTTGGATGGGGCACCGTGTAACCTGGTCTAGTGGGAAGTGTCTGCCCATGGCAGGGGGGTTGGAATGAGATGATCTTTAAGGTCTTTTCCAACCCAAACCAATCAATCATTATTCTTCTTGTAAAACAATTTTATCAAGCAAATAACAGCCTATGAGTTCCATGGCCAACTATACGCTACACCCAATGAACAGGGAATGAAGCCAATGTAAGCAGCAATCTGGAAACTTTCCCAAAATTTATCTGTAAACAGTTAAACAACAAAGTCACAAAAATTTGGATGTACAGAAAAATAGTGAAAACTGTCTTCTAAACACACTGCTAACATTTCTTCAGCCTTGGTTAAAAGAACATGCAGCACAGAGGAATTAGCTCTGCCACCTCTCCTCACTACCAGGGCATGTCCTGCTGCTTCAGCTGAGGAGGGGCTTCTCCACAGCTGCCTCTGCTCTACCACTGCTCCCTGGATTGTGGGAGCTGCAGGGCTGCTGAGGATCATGCCATTTGTGCTGGAAAGCATCCTAAAGCTTTTGAAATCCCAGCTGCCACAGGCTGCTCTTGGGAAAACAGGATCCATAAAATCTTGGTGCAAAACTGTGTCACTGCAAAACAACACAAAAGGGTTTTGTCCCATGGTAATCGGATCCCATCTACAGCATTCACTTTAAGACAAATAGGAAGTGATGAATGAGACTGAAATTCTTTCTGGTATGCACCAGCAGCCGAGATTTCATTAAGACCAGAGATATGGTTAAGGAATGCAGTGGCCATATTTTCCTATGAGCCATTTTGAGTGGTTCTCTCTACAGTATTTCTTTAGCAATGAACTTAGAGCTGCTATTTGTTTTCTGGGCAATTGGATCACACAGACTAAGGTGAAGACAGAGGCCAAGTAAGGTGCAGTATCCTCTGTGTGAGCATCACCCAAGAGTGATATCCTGAGAGGGATATGAACATGACATCTCTGGGCACTCTGCTCCACTTCATCGGTATCCATTCCTAGAATAGTTATGCATTCTTGGCCTCACATCTTTTGAGACTTCTGAAAAAATGGAGATTCTGTTGGCTTTTATCAACAGATTAAGGGCTCCAAGCAGTTCACAGGATTCTGCCCTGTCAAATACAAGAGCCATTAGCTATCATTTCTGTTTGCCACTCAATTCTTTAACATTCACACACACCATTTTCAGGGGAGGAAACTGCAGGGATCCCCTTGCACTGGGAAACTGTAAGAGAGTCAACCTGCAGGAGGCAAAGAGCAGGCAATGAGAGACAATGAGCTCATGAGCTCCTCTGCTTCAAATAACACCTGAAAAGTCTTTGGGGGATAAAGAAGGGGAAGCAGAAATAGGATGTTTCTGTTGATCTTTGGAAGCCTTCCAACTTCAGCTTTTCAGCTGATTGAGATGCATTGCAGGCTACTAGCTCCAGGGTTTAGCAGGGACAGAGATGCAGTAGCAAGCTGAGAGGCTCTTTGGCCCACTCTGTGCTCACCTGTCTGGCACAAGGAGAAACAGAGCACAGCCACTGCCCCACTGAGCCAGAGCAGGCTCCTTCTCCAGGGATCCTGTCAAGCACCAGTGCAGCCAGTGAAGCTAAGGTCAGTGTGTCACAAGTTAGACTGCAGCTGAGCCTCCAATATCCCATGGGAAACACAAGCAAATTTTCTAGCATTCTACAGAGAAATACACATAGCTGTCTGCACCATAAAAGCCTCAGAGGATTACTTATCACAAATCAACAAGTCCATCCCAGAGCCACAGTCAGGACAGCTTTGGGCTCCGTTGCAGCTCATTTTTGGCAACACATAAGCGCTCATCCCTGTTTGAAAGACACCCTCAAACACAGTGTCAGTGTCACATCAAAGGTTTTGGTTGTGGGGGGAGGGTAGCAAAACTTTCATGAAGACTTTCCCAAGAGTGGAATGCAGTGTAGGAAGTATTTTTCCCTCCTTAGTATTTTACACACATAAGAGCAGCTTGAGTCCTTTGGGAATGTACAGTTTAAGCCTTGGATTGTCACTGTATTATCAAGCCAGGCATACAGTTGCAACAGCAAAAATGACACATACACAATCTGAAACTGCAAACTCAAAATTCAGGTGACAATCAGACCTGGTGGAACACCATATGATGTTTTTAATTATATTATTCAGCAAGTTTGACAGATTTAATAACTTCATTGTAATATATTATTTTATTGCTGAAAGAATCGTCCATTGACATGTTGTGCAAGTATTTTTGAACCATGTAATAATATTACTCAAGACCAAAACATTTATTGTAAACCTAATTATTCTAAAGCCTGGAACATTAAAGGTCACTAAGCCTGGCTCTTGGCAACTACATTTATTTACTTTCTGTTTCTGACACGTGACTTTCAGAAACACACTAAAGGTGCTTTTGCTTTCAGAAGTGTCCTGTTATGAGAAGTGAAATGCTCATTCTCGATTAAAGGCAACATCTCAAAGACCATTAACACTACTTCATTGTTGAACACTGAAACCTCTTCTCCTAAAGGATATTATGGTGCTACTTATTCACTTATACAGCAATTTTATCAATTTTTGGGGTATTCTACTACTCACATTAGTGTTTTCTAAGATGCTTCCAAAGCAGAAGTTCCCTGTGGTCTGGGAGCACTTTTGTTAGCTCCTCAGGCAGCCAGTAAATTGGAGCACTCAGTGTAGAAAATGAGATCCTATGCCCTATTTGATATGTGTTTATGTTCTACTGGAATAAAGAGATGTGCTACAGATAGTGAAATTCTGTTCATTAGCTTGTATTTATTATCAGACTGCAGCTGCAGCCTTTGGGCTGGCTGACATACTTAAAGTGTTTTTTAATATAATAAGTACTTTGCAGAAAAACAGTGTTAGCATTATGAAGCCAAATTCTAAGACAGTTACAAAAAAAGCTACTCTTATTTACTCAGTTAACTTGCTCAAAGTTGAGCTGACATTAAAAGCAGAATTTGGGCTGCATATTTAAATATATGTTAATACACAGAAAGAGAGCATAGTGCCAAGCTGTCTGAAATTGCACAGACTCCCACTAGTGAGCCCACACCACACAACACAATCTGTCACGTCAGGAAGACTTAACAGCACTGGTCCAATCCAATTCAGTTGGGATTAGCCCAACACAGCAACCTCAGCAATGCCTGTAGTTAAAGAGCCCTTTGCTGCTGGAATGCAGCACGGCCTGACCTGGAACTTGAACCACTGCACCAGTGCTGTCCTTCTCCACTTCCACATTCATGTGAAAGGAGTGAGCTCAGGCTCATTTTCAGCAATTAATTTAGACTTGTCCTCAACTCTCAGAGGTGTAAGCTGCCTTTTTGCTGTGCAGAGTAGTCCTAGCAAATAGTGACAGTTCAAAACAAAACTTCAGGAAAAACACTGTCTAGTGCTAAACTAATGTCATCACTGATTGCTACAGAAGAGTGGATTCATCTAGTAGTTATTACAGATATGTTAAACTTGTCACATCTGCAAATTCAACCCAACAAAAGGTAGAAAGTGCCTGAAATAAGTTTTCCCAAGAAACAAGTTTACATGAAAGAAACAACAACAGGAACAATCACACGGTTCCAAAGGACAGGGGATGGAAACACATGAGCACTAAACTGAGCCCAGTGCAGGGAGAGCGCAGCCACAGCAACAGGACATTGACTGCCTTCTTTATTCACCAGCCACTGGAGTGAAGACATCAAGTGCTTTGACAATGGATCTCAACATTTTTGTGACAAGAACAAATTTAACTTTCACAAACAATGGATGTCACCTTGCAAGACATGACTTTTCTATGATGACTCCCAGTATGTTGTCATAGTTCCTGGTTTCTTCTTCACTCAGGTATCACTCCATTTATCCAAAGTCTTGTCTCACTCCACTGTTTTCAACTTATAAACTTCTACCCCAGCTCTCTAACTCCTTGCTTGTTCTCACTTATCCCTCATTCAGTCTTCCTGACCGTGTCCTTTTCTTCCAGTTTAACCCCCACATTCACTGGTTCCCATTTGCAGTCTCAGCCTCATCTCATCAGAAGGAAACTTGCCTCATGATCCAGCCTCAGCTTTCTCCTGCCTTGCAAAGCCCTTAAAGCCTGGTTGTCTCACCCTTGTCCTACAAGTTCTTCTCATTTCTGATCATCTCTGCACCAGAAAATATATCTTTTCTATCTGATTTGTCCCACATCTGCACAGCCAGCAGAGGTGATCACAAGGAGAGCACGCAGAGCACCTGGATGCCCTGGGGTGATGCTCAGAGCAGCACTCAACCTTAGGTGAGGTCATCTGCTTCTACTGAGCAATTTTGAACCAAAATGTTTTGATATTTGGCTTTGATCAAATCCATCCTAGGTCAATATCTGGAAGGAACAGCAAAAGCAATCCCTGACCCCAGAACCACCTCTGACTTGAAGTTCTCCTGGAAACACAAAGCCCATCAGTAGAAGAGAAAGTGGGAAAATTCCTTTTACTGGAGGGAGTAAATATTAGGAAGGTATTTCACCTGAAATACAATACAGACAAAGGACACTCTTCACAGACACATTATTAACTTGTAAAGAATACATTTATGGCAGAATTCAGAGATTTTCTCTCAGAGAATCAGTTTTAAGAACAACTTTCTAAGTTGTTCCAAGGTTCCTCAAGCTCCTCACATCCTGGAATAAAGAATTGTAGGATGTACTTTCCTGAATGGTTTTGCCTAGAAATCAGACTTGATGCCCTTTTATTTTCCATGATATTCAATGAATAGCAAACACCCAGCATAAAAATTTTTACCCTAACAAATAATTTAATGATCTACTTGTAAGGGAGAACAATGAAGAGTGTTAAACAATCTCAAATACTACTGTTGCCATCAGGTCTGACAAGAAGATACAGAAGAGAAAACTACAAATGCAAGAAAGAGAGGAAAGAGATACTATACAAAATCATCAATGCTTTTTGAACAAGTCACAAACTGCCAGGACCAGCCTCTAGTCCAGCCCAATAGTGCCAGGGTGTGATGATGCTATGACAGCCAAAGCGTATCCTGGATGCACAGTATGTGAAAATGCAGACACACTGATCAAGAGGGGAACAAACCTGAAGGGGTTATTTGGCCTTAGGCCCAATAAATAATACTTCACTGTGGAATTCAGCATTAAGCAATGGGTCATAACTGCCTCACTGCTTGGGAAGGGTCAGGTTCAAAAGAAAACCACTGGGTTTGTCCATTGCCTCTTCATGTCTGACAAATGTCTGAGTGTTTCCTGGAGATAGAGAGGTTGTGCCCAAATGTTAGGTATCAAAAGAGCAGAGAGATCTTGTAAGAATTAGTGGAAAGGTGACAACCCCTGAGGCATAACCATAAAAAAAAAAAAAAGCCGAGAAGAAATCAGATACACTTACATTAACATTGAACTAATTTGAAACAATTAGTATTTCAGAGAGAAACCACTCATTAAAGGTTTAGCTCAGGTGTAAGAAATCACAATAGGCATATTACAAGATCTAAACCCTCACTAGTAAAGAGCAGGTTTAATATTCCTGGTGTTTTTCAGACAAAACAAATGGGATCCAGATGTTATTTTCCTACTTCCAGGAGAGAAAATAACTAAAAATTGAGTATACTGCTGTGTTTGAAAAATTATTTTCTAATCAGAGACTTTTTGTTTTGCTTGTTTGTAAGAAAACTATTCATACATCTGTATTTGAAACACCTACTATTTACTGTGCAATAAATAGTCCAAAATTTACTTGAGCCCCCTGCCTCCCACCTCCATATCATAATTTGTGGGGAAAAAACTTCTCAAATGCTCAGTTTCGTTTTTAAAATGGCTTGCCCCTTTTAGGTTTTCCTGCCTATAAGCAGAATATTGGACTGAGAAGCCGATACATATAAGTGTGGCAATATTTATTATTTACATTTCTTAGAGTTTAACCTAGAAAGGACCAGACAGTCTAATGTCCATATGCTGGCATGCACAAAACTCCTTTGCATGTGTTGCTAACACTAAAATCCTCATTTTCAGTCCTCAAATGTAGGTGAGTGATTGGCACAACAAAGTCAGCAAACGCTATCAGTGTAACAGTTAATTGAAGAGATGTAGATATTTCACCTAGAAATATTTTGTATTCTGAAGGGAGGGAAGACATGCAAAAGCAGCAGTGGTTCAGTCAACAGCCTACAAGAGAGGAGCTAGACTGCAAGTATGGCTTCATCCTTCCCCTACAACACCTCTGGCCACAAGCACCCACGTGCACAAGCACTGCTCTCCAAGGGGCTTCTCGTTCTGTAAGTGTCTCCAGCCCCAGGACTCCCACATCCTTGTCTGCCCTGGCTCTGGCTCGGCCCCGGGCTCTGCAGGGAGCAGTCCCCGCTGCCCCACTGCCCTCAGCCCATCCTCTCCCCTCAGACCCGCGTGCTGCTCCCATTGCCGCACGTGGGCGCGGAATAAAGCAGGCTTGCTGACACTTGTGTGTATGTCACTGCGATGACAGTGTGGCAGGAAACTTAGCACATTCGGAGTGTACTTGTGAAAATCCCAATCTCTGCATGATGGCATTTGTATGCAGAACATTTCAAGGAAGCCAATTTAATCACCAAGGGGAGGTCACAGTGCTCTGGGTACACAGGCCCTTTGTCCATGCGGAACTGCACCACTTTTTGACCTTCTTTGCCTCAAATGTAACAAAACTGCAAGAATCTGCTATCTCATCCCTGTCACCACCATCTGGAGCCCTTTTCTTCTTCTCATGTTACTCAGGAGACCCTCTGGTATTTTTAGGAATATCAATTTACTCTTTTACAGAAAAATATCTATGGAAGTATGCCAAAGAAACACTCCACAAGCCCAGCAGATGCATTATGTGAAGACACCTTGCAGTCATTAAAGGAGGTGACTACTCTAAAGCCCATCACTTCCCACTGCTTTTCACATCATCATGATTTTTTGACCTCTTAGTCTATACCCTTTAACAAGGATTTAAATACACTAAAAACAGCACAACACCCTCTGCCTGCAGTTTGCCTTAAATAAATCTTTTCCGACTTCCCACTGTAGTTTTCATTTTACTCTTTTACTCCCATTTATAATGACTCCTTGGCATCCTGTTTCCTAACAACATGCTATTAGCACTTCTGGGTTGTAATCCCCTCTTTAGCTGCCGAACCCAACGCTAGCATTAGCATCAGCGTTATCGTGTTATCGTGTAACAGAGCTGCATGAAAAATTACAACAGTTGTGCAGCAGTTACAGTGTAATTACTTAGTGCCACTCAACGTGAAGTGCTGCAGTAATAGGTTGCACAACCAATTAAATTTCTGAATTCTGCTCACATAAGAAGCCTCTGAAACAATGTCACCATAGAGGTTTCTCAATCCTGTCTGGGACTGGTTTGTGCCTGTGGTGTTCGAAAAGGAGCCAAAACCTGAGGTTTGCTGGATTTTTCTACTACTCCCAATAGCAAGGAAAACACACTACTGTGGTCTTGTGAACTGCTACAGTTATTAGAATCGATGTTAATATGGGAGAAGAGTGCTTGGGGGAAAAAAAACAGCATTAGATGAACAAATTTACACTCCCCAGGGTTTTTCTTCAGCCCTAGACAGAGAAATCATGAGGAAAAAAGTAAATTATTTTTTTCCAGCAGGCTTTTATAATCATGTTACTGTTTATAAATATAAATTGTATGCAAATGAGAAATGAGTAGGCATACTAATGCCTATTCATTTGACTTGTACAGTGTCTAGGCACATCTGGAGAACCACTGCAACAGGCTGCTTTCATAAATGGGACAGTGTTCTTTTTTCAATAACAATGTTCTGCATTTTCCTGACATATATTTGTTAATAAATACTGTAGAATAACTAAAATGTAGCATTAATTATAACACAAATGCAATAAACTTTTGTAACCAATTGTAATTGGTTAAGATTTACCTATTTTCTTTACAGCTTAAAGCTGGCTACCAGCTTTGTAATATGCCTGTAAGATTCACATGCATCACTCACAAAACTTGAAAAACAGTATTCTGAAAAACTTCAAAAATGCAAGTTACAGTTACCTTTGGAAAGGCAAGAACTCCTGTGTATAAATTTGTGAATGTGCCTGCATCTGTCATTTGCTACTAGAAGACATACAGACATACAAAGAAAACAAGCTACATACAAATTTTAGAAGACAGATACAACCCAAAAGGAACAGCAAGACTCTCAGGCCTCAGTTCCTTCTGAGTTCTTGACCTCAGATTCCCAGTCAATAGCAGGAATGGAGAAAATAGTGGAGATTTAACTATCCGTACCAAGTAGATGTTCGCGATATTTCCTTTTAAATTAGCACTCGCCTGATGCAAATTTCTGCAGCATTTCCTGGGCAACTGTCAAAGGCTATGAATTATATTAATCAATTAAAAATGTGGTGGGTTGTTTTTATGAAGTTGATTTTTCCCTTTTGCTTAGATTGGATCAGCTTCCTATTGGTTACTTGGTGTAATTCATTTTTTGGTCTATAAAATTTTATAGTAGACTATGATAATAAATCAATCTTTATCTCTAATTGATGCAATTCTGTGTTCAAGACAATGACATTAGCTTATATTTTGAGAAAAAGGAACGCCACAGTCTCTGTAAAGCTATCCTATGGAAAACTTTATAAATTCTGAAACACAGTCTCACAGATTGAAGCATGGCTGCGATAGGAAGTTTGAGGCTCTTCTTATTTAATTTCAGTTCTCTCCTCTTTGGGAACAGATGAGAGAGAGAGAGAGAGATGCTACTTTTCATTAAAACAAGGGAAAGAAGTAGAAAACCCAGTATCCACCAAATTAAAATTAAAATATGCACCTGTGAAGAGCTGCTGAAGCCAGGCCACTTTGCAAAAGAGGCACCAGTGTGAGACAGACACCACAGCGTAGCAAACAAGAGCGATGTCCAAGAAACAGCAAATCTGCATTTCACTTATGCCTTGAAGAATCTCTTGCGCATTTTTGCCCATTTTAAAATTCACAGAACTACTAATATCTGTCACAGGATGACTATTTCCATCCTTCCTGGTTTTTCACTCCTGTTGCACCAAGAAGATATTCTTCTTTTCCACATCAGTTTGGGTCTGTCCTAAAACTAAACCTCAATTGGTTCCAGCAATGTCTGAATTGAACACTGCCAAGAAGAGACCAACTGTAAGATTTACTTAAAGTGAAATTTGAATTTTTTTGATCCACTCAACTTCTACCTCTGTAATTACGTAGGAGTGAATCTATATGAAGTGATCTTATGATGTTGTACTAGACAGTATTTTAAAAGTTTTTAAATTATTACAGATACCACTTCTATTTTGCTGTATGACAGGCAGAGGTTGCAAGGGGTTCCAAAGAACAATATGAAAATATGACAAAGTTATGAAAGAGCCTCTACTATTTGAGCTCAGGGAATTGTTTCCTGCAAGCTACCCTGAGTAACAACTCAAGGGCATCTCCTGCACGCAATGTCTTTGGGCAGCCCTAAGTCAGAGGGAGGTAAAAACAGTTCTCTGATTTGTTCCTGCCCGCAAATCTGACCATCAACAAACATCAGCAGCAGAGACTCATTCATGTTGAAATCCTAGGTTACAACATTTATTTTAAATGCTTTGCCTTTTTTGTCTGATGCCTAGGAAATGTGGAACACTTCATGTTTCAGTTTGGCTTGATTTGCCATTTCTTCCCCTTTACAGCAATTCATGTCTGTGCGAAGTGGGAGTATAAAGACTTAACAAATTAGAACTTAAATTCCTTGGGAATATTTTACCAGTATAAGGTGGCAAAAAATCAACCAAAAAAACCACAAAGAAAATTAGCCCCATTAGTTTTGATGAACACGAAGAATTTTCAGAATTATACCAAAATTCAACATTCATCATTGGTGCAGATAAAGATATTACTCTGTTACTGGGATAGATTTCTGTGACTAATGTTGTGACGTAGTTTTTTGCTTCCTCTCTTCTTTGGTGCAAATATAAAAATAAATTTTAAAACAACACCAAGAAAAGCAGCTTTCTCTCACATTGAAGTGTTCAACCAGAAGCTCCCCAGAGGCTCCTGTGATGGCTCATTTATAATATAATTCAACAAGAGCAGTTAAGTGATGCTGTTGTACAGTTTAAGTGCCTGTGCTAATTCTCCTGGCCCTGGGGGGGTTTTGTATCATATATTTCATTTGAAGCAATATAAATTTCAGAGAGCAATCAGAAACATTCCCTAAGGAGTGCAGGGGGACATCTGGACAAAGAACTTCCTTTTATAAATATACACTATGCATTTTTTGCAGCCACTCTTGTAATAATGTCTATACTCTTTCCTCCACTTCTTAATGGGGATTTCTGCTACAGACTTAAATACTAACACACACACGTTATGGATATACATACTTGCACTATTAACACACTTTCATATTTATGATCAAATACACATGTGAAAATTAAATTAATCATTTTCTAAGCAGAGTCTGAAACAGCAACCAGTCCTCCTAACTCAGCAAACCCCACGGCTGAAAGCCACACACAGATAGCAGTGCCTCAGAGGTAAGAAGACGAGGAGCTGCAGGAGTGGTTTGCAGATTTCCCAGAAGATCTATCATCCCCACTGCGGGGCAGTTGTGGGTTGGACACATGGTTCAGTCCCAGAACAATCCAGCAATACTGATGATCTCACCAGCTCTCACTGGCTCACCTTTCCCAAAGCCAAGCATCCAGGTCACCTAGAGCTCCCTGGTGTTCACACATACCGTCTGTGAACACCACCACCAAAAAGCTGCCGAGCTGGACTCCAGCAAGCATCGTATAAAAAGACATTCAACTGGGTCTTGTTGAATTGGTGCAGAGTTACTCATTAAAATTTATGGCCGTCTTCTGTAGTAGACAAGACAATCATTCAAACAGCTGTAAAATTTACAATTGCATGAGAGACTAAACACAAAGAAAAGAGCAGGAAGTATCATAAATCATAAACACAGGCCCTTAGTGTAACACTAACAGCCAGAACCTCCATTACCAGTGACAAGGCTTAAAACCACATTGGTTTCATGTTGCTGTAATTTCTTTAATGTGCTGGATTACCTAGAAGGTAGCCACCTTATAGACCTAAGCCTAGAGGACTCTTCAGGGCAGTAATGAGACAGGGGAACATTTATTTGGTTCATTAACTTCAAGATCTCAGTGTTTTTCATATTATCTAAAGTGGAATCTGGTGCCTCCCTACCCAGGGTGGCCACACCAAACACTGGGGCTCTGGGATGAGCGTTTGCAAATATAGGGAGTCCTGAAGTGTTGATGCTGCCACTGAAAGGGGAAGGACATCTGGCTCATTGGGCCTGACTCTTGTGAAAGGATGGCAGATACTCCAGGTGAGAAAAAGTGCTGTAGATACACAGACTTAAAGAAGCTTAAATCACACAGTTGAGATGACATATACAGTAAGAAGGCCCAACAGCATCCAGCCACTGTAGCAGTCTGGCTGGTGACACAAGTTAGATTGCTCCATGTACTTAGGCCCATTGAAACTGCATGTGAGCAGATCTAAACAGAAGAAAACAAGACAGGAAAAGTGTTTTCTGTCCTTCAGTTAAAGCAACTCAGTAGACCAGCAGTATCCAGATATTAATACACACAGTAAATTCCATGTCCTTCTCTGCTTTCCTTTTAGAACTGTGGGAAAACAGATGGACCCTCCTGCACACCCTCTAGGTCAATAGATTTGTTGAACCAAAGAAAGAGAAAGTGCCAGCAAACACCCTCTAGTAGCTTTCTGTGCTTCTCCTCAGTTTGCTGTATTTTCACTTCATCCCTTTAAAGATCTAGCTTAGCAAGCCTGAAATACCAAAGTCTATGTATTTAAAACACACTGAAAGAGGAGGGAATTTTTTTATCTTTTTTTTTAATACCTGCAATGGTACTGGCCTTTTCGATTAGCAAGAGCCAGCATTTTTCTCAAGCAGCTGCAACATTTCTCTTCATCATCTCCCTTTCCCTGCAGATGATACGGTGTCAGAGCAGCTGAGACCAGAAGCATGAAGGCTGAGATATCATGAGAACGGCTGTTCTTGCAACAGGAGTAATGAAATGCATTCAGAAGTCACAAGAGATGTGGCAGCAACACAACATGTCCTTTTCAATTTAACAAGTTCATTGCTTTTGGATACAGCTGTTCCAGCTTCTGGGAACTTACTTCAACTGAATGTTTCAGTGTTGTAAAAAGTGCGTGGCACCAGCCAGAATAAAGTCTCTTAATTTACTTTCTACTTTTTGAAGTTTAACACTAACACCATTTCTGCATAAGTTGTTTTTAAAATAATTATTTGCATTAAATAATGGCAATTTGCTCACTGAAATAACTGAGGAAACCCCTGTGTACTCCAGTAAGCACTGGCTGAGGCCTCCAACAGCAAATTCTGTCATCCTTAAAGACTTGACCCGGCACCATTAAACATTACTGGGAATTATGCCATTGGCTTCAAAGGGAGTAGGAACAGGCCCTAAATAAGCAAAATTTCTAGTTATTACTCCAACGGGAGTAATCCTGTCAGGCCACAGAATGTGCCTACATAAGCCAAAAATTCAACAGTGCTTTCTAAATGATATCCATACACTTCCTATGAGTGTTCTGTATTTACATATGCACAAACCACTCTGATGCATGTATCAGGTAATTGTACAGAAAGGCACAAAGGAGTTTAAGAGAGCTTGTGTATGAACCCCAGACTGTTTACCTGATGGGTTCAGGGCCCTTCCCCAGTATTAACCCTCCAAACTATGCATGCACAGACAGACAATTAAGTCCCGTGCATGTCACAGGAGTTTTATAATTAAGCTCTGCCCATCTTCTGCCTTACTCTGATATGAAATTAACTGAAGGGGGGTAGAATTGCATGGCAGATTTTTCCTTAGCAGTGTTATTTTGACCACTGGCAGATTTGCTGACAAATCAGGCAGATTGTGTTTGGACCCCACTGCCTTAAGCAGAAAAGGGCAGAACAACCCCATACCCAGATATGTGAATGGCCTTTGAAGGGTGTAACTCTGTATTATTGCAATAGTTCTCATTGCCCACACAGCCACACGTGGTAGAACATTGAGACACACAGGACAAAAATCTGTAAGATTCATATCTGGTGTCTGTGACTTGGGCTTTTGAACCTGGGATTTTAACTCAGTGGGAAAGCAGTTTCCAGTGCTTTAGGGAGTGTTCCAGTAAGCAGCTAAAGCCAGGGTGCCTAAATTACAGAATCACAGAATATGCTGACATGGAAGGGACCCACAGTGGTCGAGTCCAACTCCCAGCACTGCACATGACAACCCCAAGTACCACACCCTGTACCTGAGAGTACTGGCTAAACGCTTCTTGAACTCTGCCAGGCTTGGTGCTGTGACCACTGCCCTGAGGAGCTTCTTCAGTGCTCAAACACCCTCTGGGTGAAGAACCTTTTCTTAATATCCAACCTAAATCTCCCCTGACACAACTTCGGGCCATTCCCTTGGGTCCTATCACTGGTCAGCAAAGAGAAGAGAACAGGGCCCGCCCCTCCTCTTCCCCTCACAAGGAGGATGTAGACTGCAGAGGTCTCTCCTCAGTCTCCTCTTCTCCAGGCTGAACAGACCAAATGCCCTCAGCTGCTCCCCAAGTGGCTTTCCCTCAAGGCCCTTCACCATCCTCATTTCCCTCCTTTGGATGTTCTCCAAGAGCTTCGTATCTTTCTTACATTGCGGTGATCAAAACTGATCACAATACTAATAAGCATGGTTTAAGAATTACTACAACTCCTGGTTTCCTCTTTCCCCCCCCTCACTATTATTTATGCCTCACCCTTCCAACCCCAAAAGTCAACAAGGTCAGAAAGCTTTACTGAGTAGGTTTTCTAAACTGCATTGAAATGCACTTTCCAGAATCTATTATGCTGAAACAATCAAAGACTAACACACTTTTGAGAAGTCAGGCATTGCACTTTGCTTTTCTAAATCAAGTTACATTTCCTCCACTTTACCAACTTCCACAAGGCTCAAAACATTGCCAAGCTTTTGAATCTTCAGCTTTCTTTATATTTCACATTTCACTATAAACATAGCCTTATCCTGCACAGCAAAGGAATCAAGGATGGATATAGGCCAGGATAAACTTTAAAAATATCTCCTTCTGGACTTTTCCTCCTCATTTCAGTATTCATGACTGTATTTGAAAACCATAGATATGCAAAAGAATGACTCTTCTTGGTATGAAACAGCATATTCAGGTTCAGTTTTTAACCTAAAGGAGTTCAAACCTATCAAATATGCTGAATGAGTAAAGAAAATTTTTAGCAATACAGAAGAAAATATATAATATATACTTGAGATTATACACCTCTGGTTGGCAGAAAACAGGCTGAGTCCTCAGGGACAAAAAGGAAATGCAAGAAGTTTGAACTCTGCAGCTCAGGAGTTAAACTTCAATTAAATAATAAGGTCCAAAGACAATATCAGCTACTAATTCTTGAGACACCTACCACACCAAAACTCATCATTTGCCAAAGATTCTTGTTGGATTATTGATTCATTGAGAGTGCAATTTTTAAAGGAAATTAAATCCTGTTGGAGAAGGACAGTTCCAAAACTGTTAGATAAAGATTACTGTAAAGGGAATTGAACATTGGAAAGGGAACATGCATCCACCCTGAAGAGAAGGGATAGCACATAACTGCCTTGAAGACAAGGAAAGATGTGGGGGGAAAGAAAATATGTTGTTTGATGTTATCTGAGACACAATGAAAGAAGTGTGTTCTCATGTGGGAGTTTTTAAAAACAAAGAATATGATGGGCATGGGTATATACTACTCAAAGGAGAGTGCCTTCTCTCCCTCAACAAAACGCTGCAGTCCCCACCCACAGCAGTTTTACTCATCAAGACCATGCTGGCTGACATGGGGATTTGTACCAGCTCAAACCCCTTCCAAGCCCTGGGCACAGCCCTGGATAGATTTGCTCTGTGGGTAAGATGAAAGGCGAGGATTTCCCCCAGTAACTCTCCAGATGAACTTGCTGGAGGCCTCCTGTGGCAGGAAGTCAATTTATAGACTTCTGACACACAGCAGCTGCTGTCGAAAGCTCCCCACGGCTTTCGAAGCCACACTGACCAGGCTGCTGCCACAGCCTCCCTGCTTTAACAGGATCTTGAAAAACAGAAGTTGATCCCAAGGGTTCCGAGATTTTCAGGGTTTTCTCTTTTCTACATCAGATTGCTCACATGGAGACTATCAATAGAAACACGTCCTCTGCTCTATTACCTGTTCAATTCTTGTGCTAAAGGAAGAAAGCACAAGTAGTTGAAAATTTCTGTAAGGTTTGCATAGCTATCAAAAAACTAAAAGTTTTATACTGCTATTTGAAGCCACTATTTTCTGAGCAGGCTGAGAGCATGCTGGGAAGTTGGATTTAGCCCATTCAGTAGTTTTAAAACCAGCCCACATTGTCTCCTACTTTGAAATAAACCCATATACAGGTAAAGCATTGTTCGTCATCCGTGCATTTTAGTAATACCCTGCAGTTTGCATTTCTCCTGAGCCCCCACCATCTGGCATTTTCAGTGTACACATTTCAGTCCAGTACCTCTTGCACTACTTTTTCAATGGTATCCTGCCTGCCACATTATTTCTCTTGGAACTCAAGGATGCAAGAAACCAAGGAATTCCAAGAGCTGTTAATGGCCTTTTTCAGTTCAGCAAAAGTCAGGAAGATTTTACCAGTTGGCATTTTTTATTAATCCCATCTCAAGGAACAGCTGCTTTTCCCCACTCTGCTGGCACCCTGCCAGGAAAACAAAGCCATCTAGTTAATAGACAGATTGTCAGTAACAGACTTCAACCTGATGAGGTAATCACCAAATCAAGTCCTAAGAACAATGACAAGTAATAGGGAGTGCTTTACTGGGTAAATGAAGAGGAAATCTCCCTGAAAAAATATAAACCAAATTTCTGAAACACTGAGAAAAACCTATCCTGTAGGGCAGAAATTTTCCATGTAGGCATTCCCCATTAGGGCTGCTATTCTCTGTGCCATGTTCAGTGTGTCAATTAGATGAGAACCTGTTTTCTTTTCTCTCCTTGTGAAGCTGCCTTTTTAAAGCCAGAATTTTGCTTCAAGTAAAATACTTATTCTGGACAGGCTCTTCGGAGAGCACCTGTTTCACTAAAATTCTCCTGAAGGAGCAGGGAGAACACCTTCACACAATAAATCAAAAAAAATTCCTGCAGACACCTAAAAGTCTTCTGAAAGCATCTAAGGGTCAGGTGTGGGGGTGGGAGGCATTGTTAACACTTGATCAGTAAATGGCCAGCCAATATTTACAGCACCCAAAGCTTTCAGAGAAATATCTATGTATTTTGCCAGAGCAATTCACTAAGCAAATGCATGGTCAGAGTAAACTTAAATTTATAGTTGGGTACTGCATGCTAGAAACTCCTGATGCTGTAGAGATTCAACTTCTTATCATCCCAGAAAGACAGTAAGGCCCTTGGAAATTCTTCTATGATCTTGTTCTTCACAAATGTCTCTATTTTATCCACCCAAATCCCATTCTTCTATTTCCCATTGTTTTAAATCAGTTCTGTCCCTTTCTCCATCACTGCTTTTGTTCCTGTCATCCTTCACTACATTTAAAAACCAACTCCTACACAGAATCCAGCTACTTCTTTCCCTGGCTTTAATAATAATATTCTACCACTATGAGAAAGCATATCTTTTCACCTGCATCCACTTCAGCTTCTTCACCAACAAAAATGAGTGCACAGCTTCCCAGCTATAATCAGTCTCTGATACTTTTGGATGAGACTTGTTTGCAATGCTATTATTGTAATTTATTACATCCCATCCTCCCTAAATACCATTTTCCTTGCTGCAAACCAAAGATCTCTTTTTCCTGGCATCTAGCAACCCTGCAGTATCTTTGTTGACATCCTGCCAAGATCTTTGCAGGTTCTCAGCAAATCTGTTAGTCTCTGCTGGGGCCAGCTGCTGTCTACAACCCTCACATATTCTGAGTTTCGTTCGATTAGAAACCCCCCTGAATATATTACATGCTTCTGACCTCAAGGGTAATCAGATGGACAGACACTTCTGCCGACCACTGCAGAATCCTTAGCCCACTAACCCTGAAATTCAATTTGTACAATATCGCAATGGGTGAGAAGAGATCAGGTCAGAAGAAGAAAGGAGTTTTCATCCAAGTCTTCCTCCTAATGATTCAAGCTTGGCATCATGTCCAGAGACATTTATCCCACCCTCCCAAAGAAACAGATGATATCTCAGAAGCTGATGAGATTTGAACTGCTATCAACTTTTAAAAAAAGCTTCAGAGCTGTCAGCATCCCAAAGTTACAATCCTTCACAGACTGCAACATATTCATATGATTCAGCATTATTTCATTAGATGTCAAATTTTTCATACTTCAAGAGATTTTTTTGTAAAACTGGAAATGTTGAATTGGTTTATCTTTAGTGGCCAGCTAGGCTGCTCTAGCTTTTGTGAAATAAGACGTCTAACATAGTATGAGCATGCATTAAACCCCCAACTGTTTGGTAAGAGGAAACCATTGGGCTGCCTCTAGCTACAAGGTGTGCTGCAGAAACACCTGCTGAAAGAGGCAAAATGCACCCCTCGAGCCCCACACCATGCAAGTACATAATGTGCAGGTGGTTTGAAGAGCAGTGGCTCCAGGACTAGGTGAAAACTGAGCAGGACTTCAAGTGTCAGTATGGTGGACTGACACGCCAACCTGGCAGTACAGGTTCTACATAGGAACTAGCCTAAAGGGCCTCACTCTCTGCAATAACCGTAAATGTAAAAGGACAAGAATTTTTACCACTTAAATCTCAAAAGATTGACCCCCAATAACTGGGGAGTACTGGGGGAAAAGACAGCTTCCAATCATATGCAGACCAAAAACAAACAAACCCCCAACACCTACAAAACAGGTGCACACCTGCTCTCTAGCCACTGCCAGGGATGCTTAGATACCACAAACATGCCAGAGTCCCACAGGCTCAGGTTCAGAGGAACTGCAGGTTTGTAGCTGTTTCTGGGATCCAGTTTTAAAATGGCACATTTGTGACCCTTAAAGTGGTAATTGGCTTTAAGGTTGGATTGGAGAATGCTTTTCAAACCCTTTCAGTATATACCCATGCACTGCAATTTTTCCCTTCTTTGGATTTCAGGGCTGGGTCAGACTTTTGTGTACCATGCTTTCTAGAAACTGGGGTTTGGCAGATGTACCTTACCTTCTGGTTATTGTTATTTTGTGAGCATTAAAAAATGAAAGGCCATAAACACAGCAACAGAAGGAAAAACAAAGCAACTGAGCTACTGCTTGGAGCCATGTGAACATGCTTGTTGCAAGAGATGGTCTTTGGCTGTTCCGGTTTAATGCCTCAATGTGAGTGGGTGCCACATGATAGTGATGTTGGTATCACTACTGACTGCCCTTAAGGAATAGCAGTTATTGCACCCTCCTGCCCAACTTGTCAGCATTTAGAGGAGCACAGGCAGCACCTTCACCTTCCAGGCACATGAAGAGTTTTTCTCTAGTTTTGTAC
This sequence comes from Melanocharis versteri, assembly GCA_013397845.1. Taxonomy (NCBI): domain Eukaryota; kingdom Metazoa; phylum Chordata; class Aves; order Passeriformes; family Melanocharitidae; genus Melanocharis; species Melanocharis versteri. Next base: position 836,316 of record VZTG01008820.1, on the reverse strand, counting down.
AAATGGAGAATTAGCAGGTGAGAATCTCAGAGAAGAATGTCATAAAAACTGCATTCATTTATCCATCCCTAGGTCTTTTGGAAACTCACCACCTTATATATCTGTAAATATCTTAAACCAAGATGCAACACAGTTACTGATGCAAAAGGCTTCCTCAGCAAGCCTACCAGTAACAATACACGAGCTTAATTCATGGCACAACAAACTCCACGTCAATATGCAATCAGCATCAGCTCTTGAGCTCTGCCCTGTAAGTGCACCCTGTGGGTGTGATGACATCATTTGTGCTAAATGCCAACTGAACTCCAGACCTCCGTTCTCAGCTGACCAAACAACCCCACAACAGACTGTGGGGGTACCAAAGGACAGGCACATGCTCAGTCAACTCTCAGACCTTTGCTAACATGACTTCCCCTTCAATCCACATTAGTTCCAGCCAAACAGCATTTGTGTCACGGGAGAAAAAGGCAAGACAAGTAGATTAAGGGGAAAGAACTGTACCTTTCTTTAGCACCACCAGATTGATATCATGAGGGTCAATGCAAAAGCATTCCTAACCTGATAAGGCAGGTGCAAGACTCAGTGCTGCTTCTTCAGAGAAACTCATGTTGTCACTAGAAAATGTTTCAGCTACAATAGTGCGTCTTACTTCAAACACTCTACACACAATTGTACTTTCTGAGTGTCTAGGAAAAACTGCTTCTTCGGGGTGATGATCTATTCCTAAATTTAAAAGCTCTAAGATATCTCTGAGACAAAACAAGTATACCCAGAGAGTAATGCAAGATCTTAAAGGAATGCTGTTGAGCAAGTCTAATAACGGTATAGAATAAATTTCACTACATCAGCAATCAACCATGAGAACAGAATCAGAAAATCACAGAATATTCTGAGTTGGAAGGGACCCACAAGGATCATCAGTGCAGCTTTTAAGTGAATGGCCCATAGAGGGATTGAACCAGTGACCTGGGTGTTACTAGCACCATGCTCAGCTCCCAGACACATAAATACAAAGCTTGGTGACTTCATTTGAGTCTGACCACACCACTGGTCACACAGGTATTTTATAGGATGCGTGTGTATGTTTCCACTCAAAATTGGTTTCTATTACCTCTGAAAGTATCTTTTAAAAGCAAGAGATTGTATAAATTGCTGTACAGTTTGCAGATAGCTCCAGTTTTTGGAGCTCAGGACATGCTCATTTACACGAATGTTTAACAGTTCTGGACAGCTTGTTCTGCAGCTCCTAATCCTCTGTACATCCTTCACCATGCTGCGAGGTGCACTGGCTCTCAGCATTGGCACACACTCAGCAGCAGGAAGGACATGACTCTTTACAAGGATTATCAACTCAATTGTTGGATTGATGCTTTGAACACTGGCTACTATTTTCCAAATTTTCTTTAGTAATGATAGCACTACCCTACTGGCCAGAAACAATGGAGATTAGATATTTTTAAGCAAATATTTTACGCAAAATATATTAAAGAAGTTAGTTAATGCCTGACACTGGGGAGGAGGATAGCAGTGGTATTCCACACAAGGGAATCCCTGCTCAAACAAACAATGTATTACATGTCAGAGATTAACAGCAATATTGCTAAAGAAAATCCCTTTTAAGGGATTAGTCCAGGGAAATTTTTAGCTTTTAGACCAGAGAAAGCATCTTTGATATTAATTGGGATTTTTACATATGCTAGGTCCTTCATCTGGAAGAATTTCCAACATGGCAATATTTTTCTCCTCACCTCTTTTATGTATTGCTCTCAAACATTTAAGCACCTGCATTTTGTAAATTTACTCATTGGTAAAGTGCTGGCTTTAATTTTTTTCCTATGAAGTGTGAGAGTTTCTTCTGGGCCTGAGTTTTTCCACTTGCTTTAGCAATATTCATAAACTAAGTTTACACATATGCTTAGATATACCTTGGATTGGGATTTAAGAGAAACAGCTCTGTGAATTTGCTCGCATATCCAGCACATCCAACTTTCTTCCCTGTGCTGTGATCCACTCAGAACAAAAATGCTCAAGTTTCAAATCAATTGTCCCAAAGATTTGTAAGCATATTAGGAGGATGTCAGTCACACTAATTTAAGTCACCCTGCTGTGCAAAAGAAATTGTTCCAAAAAGTCATGCTCCCTTCTCAATCACAATGTACTATAAAGTAATCTGGTGTAACCAATTCAGAAAATATCAGACTATACAAAATACCATAACTATACAATGTGAAATGTAGTGTTGATAAGATGTTTTTTAATTAGAATTTAAAGCTCATTTTGCAGTTACTCTACGAGACCCATTTTCATCTTTAGCCACCTAGTATTGAAAATTAAAGATTTGCTGTATGCACTATTTAATAGGTCAAACACAATGAAATTACAAATGTAGATAATAAGGGAGAATCCTTTATTCATTGAGGAAAAAAAAAATCAAATCTAGAAAAGAGTACATACAGAGCAGAACTGGTTGGAAAGCTTTCATTAAAACAGGTGGCTGCCCTGTTCTCCTGCTTGACTCCCTCCCAGCTCCCTCAGCAAATTAGAAAAACACTAGAGAAAAAGCTGTTCAAAAACGTTATCTAAGAAAAATTATATCATTTGAAATTATACAAACTATTTTATTTTCCAGTCAAAACTACTTGAACAGAAATAGAAGATACTACTATTTGTTCTAAAAAAAAATGAAAGTCAAATTGTTCTTAATCAAGTTTCTTGAACCACTTCAAGTCCATTCTTCTCTACATGTAGAGTAAGTATGAACAAATAAGATTTTTCATTGAGGAGCATTTGAGATGCTGGGTTTCACTGCAATTTAGGATATACCTGTATGTCACTTTTTTGATGAATCTTAGTATTAAACTATGTTTTAAATGTATATTTCCATGAATAAATAATTTTGTAAAAACTGTAAAAAGGGTTGAATGAATTATTTAAGATGAGATGACCAGAAGGTTTTCTAACCCTGTCACTGACAAACTTCAATAATTTGTCTGGCCACAAGGTGAAATCACACTGAAATATTGTTTCCTAAAACCCATAAATACCCCAGGTACATGAAAAAAAATTGAAAATTTTGCTTATTTGAAGATTTTTGGTTTGCATTTTAATATAATAATTACAGCAGGATCCAAGTCTTACAATGTAAAAAACAAGAACTCAAACAGTGATTGCTGAAGAGACTGCTGTGACTTGGAATGAAGCAACCATAGGAAATCTCATCTGGGGAAATGTGATAGTTTAGTTCTGTACAAACAGTTGGAGAAACTCATACGACAAAAATTAAAATATCCACAACATGAAAGGAAACCTCTAACTTCTTTTTTGCCCTTCCCGTCCAACTGTACAGTAGTGTAAATTAATGGGAAAATCACTATTTTCCTTCTTCCCTATTTGGTTCCAAATGGGATAAATAGGGGTTTTTCCACCCATTTCCCCATTCCTCAGTTTATGCCATAACATACACCCTCTTCTTGCATCTTGGTATAAAAAGTGGAAATAAGAAAGAGAAAGGAGCTAGACAAGTGAAAAAACCCTCTTCCCTAGTAAATAGCCAATGCTTCTTAGTTAGAAAAACCTTTTAAAAGGGAATAAAGTCTTGCATCCTAAAAACTCCAGTTAGTGGGAAGGGAATCTTGCATCTGTGAAAATAGTTTTGTATCAGTGTTTCAAAACATTCAAAAGTATTTTTCCTACCAAAAAACAAACAAACAAAAAACCATACACAAACAAAAAAAAAACCAAACAAAAAACTAACAACAAACAAAAAACATTTAAAAAACACAACAACCCCTCCACCAAAATCCATCAAACTAAACACCAGATTTTTGCCCTGGCTCTCATAGTTGGGTTTGGCACTTCACGCTCTTCTGGGAAGTGCTAATTGTAGGGATGCTACGTTTGCATCTGCACCTGCCTTTTGCAACAACTCCCAGCTGCTTCAGTGAAGAGAACAAAAGCCAATTTTCAAATTCAGCCACTCAACAATCTTGACATCTAAGGATAAAACACTTTCACCTTTTATGAGCTGGCACAAAGCCCATGCACTATTTAAATTTCACTTTAGTCTGTTAGGATTTTTGCAAGGACTCTTCTGGGTCCTTCCATAGATGTGATTTCCCTCTTCCCGAGTGAGCTCCTGTACATAACTCAAGCAACCAACAACTCATAGGAAGATCTCATTTGCTCTGATTATTTCAGAACATCACTGACTCCTCGCTCTCTGAGATCATTCTAGGGCTGCAACTTTGGATATAGTTACTAAATATTGAAAACACCTAGGTCAGCAGACATTTGTGGCTTTGTGCATTGACTCACATCTTTCTTTTCAATTTTCTTCCCCTTTGCAACTTTAAATGCCTGTAAGGGGATTTTTGTCGAAGTGTGTCAGTGGCAAAATCAGGGCACCAGCTTGTTAAATAAACAATCAGCCCCCAAGCCATTCCAGAAAAAGGATGAGATTTCTCATACTTACATCTTTTGTGAGTTAAGGTTTATTTAGGTTTCGAATCCCTCAAGGCAAGCATGCAATGTGTAAAGCAGAAGCCCATAAGAAAAACATTTTACCCCTATTACTTACTGAGAAGGAATAAGGCTTTTAAAAACAGATCAGAATGCCATACTTCATTAAACAACATCAGCCTTCCTTGTCTAATAAACTTTCTCCTTTATTTTTTTATTGCATTCATTTGTATCTATTTTTAAAAGGTAGCTTAGCTTCCATATAAACAAGATATTAGGTGACCAATGGCTCTTAACGCTCACACTGTAAGAGGAACATCCAACTGGAAGAATATATCTCTCCCTTTTTTATTTTTCTTTTGAGTCTAAGAATGCATGGATATTATTCAAAAATAGTCCAGGCTGCATAGTTAAATGCAACTGGTTAGAAAGAGACAAGAAAGAATTAGCAGAAGAAATTCATTCTTGTTTGTTAAAACACCCAGGATCTCACACATGCTAAAGGTTTTATTTGTCTGTACCTAGATACATGCAAAGATATAAAGGATGTTAATTTTCCATATGAATGCAAAGATTTTCAGAAGGACGCAAAGAAACCTGACACCAGAAACCTTTCTCTCTTTCAGATTTGGTTGAAGAAAATGACACCTTAATGGAATGGCTGGCTGAAGTTGACAAAGCTTGAAAACAACTCTGGACCTGTTTTCAAACATTCATAGTGTCCCATCACCATTAGAGATGGGTCTGAAGTTTCTTCAAGTTGAAGGATATTCAGACCCAGGAGGGAATGATAAGCGAAAAAGCCAGCAATACGTTGTGGTTCTAGATCTGAATATACCTATAGCATTCAAAAGCACTTGGATCCTAACTGTGTATAAGAGCTCCTTTTGAAATAAATCAAAGACAACAAAGCCTACCGAACTCTCAGTCTAGTTGAAATGCATACCTGAGGTGAGTGGAATGAAAATACTCTATTTTATTACTGGAGGAAAATTAGGATTCCCTAGTGAGCCCCAGCAGAATATCTGCATCTCTTACCATGGTCAGTGGAAGTTAATGGTGACCCATCACAATTGGGGCCCAAGTATATTATCTCATGGTCAGGAGAATAGTTTAATTTTTTTTCATTTTGCAGCAAATAAAGCAAATCTCACCTTAGGTGGATTTAGTGTGCTTATAAAGGAGCAGAGAACACAAGTGGTTCTACAGGAAAAGAAAGTCACATCTATAATTTCATATCTTTTGCTTAATAAAGAATAGCAAGCTTTTCCAGAGGTTTCCCCAGTGTCTCTTGTGACCACTGACTGCTTCTATACTGCGTTATTTTGTGAAAAACACAAAGAAACTTTATAAAAAGTTCACCACAATTTGTTACTGCTCAGCAGGAACATAATCTGGACTTCTTGCAGTGCTGTAACCCAATTTAATTTCCCTGTCAGACCACTTGATGGATGTGTCTATAGAGTTCTCAAACAGGAGTTAAAATTTTTTACCACTGAAGGTAGATAGTACTTTCCCTTTCATTTGCCATCCAGGGGTTCAACCATCACCTGCTCAGCAGGGCTTCACTAATTCAGTTCTCAATTTTTTGAACAATATATTTAAGCTTTTTTTCATTTAGAATTAAAACAGAAATAAAATATCAACATTTGCATAGGTGAAAATCTCCAGTCTCTGGAATTTGCAGCCTGAGCAGTATGTTATTCCTTCATTTTAACTCACAGCAATGCTGACCTCAAACACAGCCAAAGAATGAGTATTTAGCCCAGCTGCACTGAGGCTCTGAGTGAGATGTGTGAGCCTGAAAAAACAATAGACACATGCACTCACAAGTTTCCCTAATATATTCCCCTTTATAAGAGTGCTAAAAATACTTCAGCTCTCAATGCTGTCTTTATCAAACTGAAAAGCACAACCACACCTACACATGAATGGGAAATCCCCTCTGAAAATGTATTAAGGCATTTTAATAACAATAGGTTTATGATTATTCTCACCTGTGCCAAATATCTGTTTTTCTAAGCTTAAGGGCAGGTAATAACACACTGAGTAATGACATTATGCTATTATTTAAAAACAGAGTATTTCCAATTTGTGTAGCAAATAATTCAACCTTTTCAATTTATAAAACTGAAATTTTAGAATGGAACTTTTCATGAAAATTCACAATAGCTGTAAGTTTCGATGACCAACTTGTTTCAAGGGAAACACAGCTAAAGGCAACAGAATCTAAAAGAGCTGGAGGACAGAAATATCTGGACATACAATTATAAAAATATATTTGAATGATAATTTGGATATAAAATTATACCCAAGGTATCATATGATGATTATCAGCCACCATTCTAATTCTGTGAATGGTGAGCAGACTTGAGAGCCAAGCATTCTACATGAAAGACAGGAAAGAGCAACAACATTCCTGCAAGAGTTGTTTTAGGGCCCAGCAACACATAAACAGTCCAGGACATAGAAATTAAACTGACTTTTCCATTGACGCTTTGATTAGTAAAAACTCTTAAGTGATCGCAAACAGGACTAAATGCAGAGATAACCACATGAAGAGCAAAGGAAGCTCATAGGCCCTTGCCAGCTCAGCACTATGGTATTTAAAAGTCACCTCAAACCTACATACTGCCCCAAGGTTTTCTCAGTAACAGACACCAGCTTTTAAAATCAGTGAGTAGTTTTTCTTCTTCATGAAATTAAGCCCTTTTCCCAAGGACCTAGATATTCATTTAAGGCTGGAGGAAAGGAAATCAGCCTTTGGTAGGGGTCTGAAAGCCAGGATAAAATTGCATATCACTGTCTTCTGCTCCTCTTCCCCTAATCCCCTTCACCAGTCCAACATCAATATTCAAACTAAATGCAGCTCAAACTCAAGCGATATTTTTTTTTCTTTTTTTCAAGATCCAAGAAAACGTGAGGCAACTTTGCCTTTGTCAGATCTGCATCTAGTCTTCTAAATCTAAGAAAACATAACCCATAGCTTTACAGCTTATCCTACACCAGCTGGAAATAATTCCTAATGAGTCTGTGCAGTCCAGGTTTTTTCACTAAGGGTTAGATCAGACACCACCTTTCCACTCTTTTGGATCTGTTGTTTTAATGAGACATTTGCAAATATCATTGTGAAAAGTATAAAGCAGGCAATGGCTAATAAAAGAGAATCTCACTATTTCCTCAGCAATCAAGTAACTGCCTTCTGGGAACTTTTGCAAAAACTAAAGTTATAGATAGTGCATTCAGAAGTCAAGATTAATGTTCAAAAATAATCATATGTGTTAGAAACACACTTATTAAAGACAAAACATATTTACCCAGAAATCCTCAGAAAAAATGCATGCTTTATGCAGAGAATATCCTGAAAAATGTGCAGTAGATGCTCTGATTTTCATAAGAAAGTTACAACTTCCCAGAATTGGAGCTTTTGCTGTGCAAGTACATCATATTCAGCCTATATGGTGATATTTCAGTGTCTCCAATAGGATATCTGAGCGTGAATATAAGGTTTTTGTTCCTCTTGCTCCCAAAAAAGAAAGAGTTCAGCGCTTTCCATACACTATCTGCTTCTCCGTGGCAATATCGCCAATACAGAAGCTGCTATATCAACAGCTGGAGAATCCTCCAAACTTCTCTTCTTGAGTCAGAAATAACACTGAGAAGATGGTTAGGTCACCAGATTCATTGCATTAGAGATGATGTTGCAAAATTGGAAAAACTAATCAATTTAAGTGGTTCAATAAAATTTGACCAGCAGTCAAGACTGAAACGACTATGAAAAGACTGGAGTTGCAGAAAAGATGATAGCATTGATTAAGGTATTAAGAGTCAAGATTTCTCCCTTATAACACCCAAGGGCAAAGTTTACTTAAAACAAAAGAAAAAAAAAGACAGCATGAGATGGCAATTTCTCAGTTTTTTAGTGATGGCGGAATTAGGTGTGTATAACCTTTCTGCCTGCCCATAACACCTCCATTCCCCCCAAACTGCCCTCTTTTAATCATTTCCAAAATACTTTGTCTTCCACACCTACTGAAGGTCCCTACTCTAAAAACCCAAACTGGGTCTCAGTTCTCAATCCTTCTGTAAAAGATACTTCTCTAAGGAAATCACCTCACAGCAGAAATTGCACCTTACTATTTTCCCTCTTCATCACATATGTCTCAAATCTGAATCTCTTAAGATTCCTTCATTTCAGATGGGATTAGGCACAGTACAAAGTGCTTGTCCTGAATGAAGCAGGACTACAAAGCATCTTTCCATTCCATGATTGGGCTGTTTCAGAAAGTAAGAACTGCAGAACTGCATTAAGGGGTAAATTAAAAGATTTCAATATTTTAGTTCAAATGTTGACAAATATTCACTTTGAAACTATTAGGTACACATTTACAATGCTATGAAAACAGTACTTGTTACCAAAAATATTATAAAATCTTATGAATTATTTAAATATTAAAGTCCACTATCAAGTTTTCATAAGCATCTGTGAAATTCCAGTCAATCTAATAGATAAAATTAGAAGTTCTACTTCCACACTTTTATTTCAAAAGCCAAGAATTATCATAAAGTTCTTAGTGTTTAGATGTAGTAAATTTGTATTTAGGAAAAACATATCTATTTCAGATTTGAAATGGCTGCAAAAACAGGTTTATGATTGTAAATAAAGGCTACATTAACCAGTTCAATATCCATCAATATACATGTAAATTTTTTTTATCTTTTTCACATGGCAAGTCCTAGTTAAAAATTTAGCAGGTTTAACACTTAACATAGTTATTCCACAATCAACACCAAACTCATATTCATGCTTTTGCAATGCCAACAGCTATTATAAGAAAAAGCTATGTTACAAATTACTCTAACAGCAGGATTTTACAATAGATGAACACGGGAGTCATTTATAATGCATTTGTTGCTATTAAAAAACAAATAAACATTTATAGTCTGTGCTAATTAACTTTACTGCTGAATTAGTAGTATTCTTCACTCTTCTTAATTAGAAGAAATATTGCAAGTATGGCATTAAAGTCAAACCCGTCAGTGCAGTAAAGGATGACATGTTTTAAAACCTCTCTCATCCTCTAAAGCACATGGAGCTTTTGGAGTTACATGCACCAGATTCAGTACTGACACCCTCCACTATGCATGAACACGTGATGGAGCACTTTAAGGAGGAAATGTCAGAAATAAATTACCATAGTTTGAGCACGAAATCTAAGTACAGCCATTGGTAGACCTGCCTCACCCATAATCAAGCAAGTCCCTCCTAGTCCAAGGCTAGGAAGCCAATATACCTAAATACCAGGGCATATTGTCCCAGAACATCTGCCCATGGAAGTGGAAATTCAGCTTGGCTATGACTACAATCTCCATCAGCTGTCACAAAGTACATGAAGCATTTACACCGTGCATCAATAAACATTTCACTGTTTTCTGGATTTTTTACCTTGTCTTGCTGCTGCCAATCCCAGCAGTACTTTGTGGCAAATCTAAAGACACGTCCAGTTTGTTCTCATGAGAAAAAACAACAAAACAACAAGTATATTATCTTGCCTTTACTGAAGTCAACAGTCACATCAGGATCGAGCCTGTGTGAAAGCAGAAAAGCATCCGACAGCAGAATCTCTAAAAGACCCATGAGAATATTTCTTTTTCCTCATCCCAGTAAATAGAATATGCTCAAAGGTCTGGGCTGTGCTCAACGGGTAGCAAAGGATCTGTCAAAAGAAAGAGAACAATATGGTAAATGAACTCTGTACCCCATGCCCTTCAGAGGAAGGGTTCCCCAGCTTCCTGAATTCCCTCAGCTCTCATGAATGCCAACTAAGTCAATAAGTGAGATAAAGAATAAATTCTGCTTTGCTCTTCTCTAGACACACTTATTGTCTTCATCTCTTGAATGAGAGGTCACAGTTATTCATTAAAACTGTTATTTATCTCTATTGTATAGTATTGAGAATTTGTTATAATGCCTCATCAAATGTCTGCACACTTGGGGCAATACTCAAGGTTTGACCCAGAAGTTAATTTAAAATACCAACCAAAACAGTTTCTACTACAGCCATGAAGTGTTGGCTGATAATCTTGTCTTTCAGGAATCCGATGTTTAGATCCCCGCACCATCTTATATTTGGTTTTAATTTTATGATTTAAGAGATCCAGTAGATTTTCTCCATGATAATCATGATTTCCTCTGTGCTAAATGGCAGAATGAGATCCTACCACAGACAAACATACGCCAGTCCTTACTGTGTCATAAAAACGTCCCAGGACTGGATACCATTTTCTTTAATTTCATTAAAGCAATACAATTTTTCTCATTCACAAGTAATCTGATTTTTGTCAGCCTACCTACCAATATATTTTTCAAACTCTATCAGTGCTACTCAANTTTTTTTTTTTTTGATGAGGAAAAGCAATTACCAGTTTGCCAAGGACATGATTTTGTAAGTACCATTTCTTGAGCACTGAAGACCATGAGGTTCAGAACCTTGGAGCTAACTTCTTGCTTGCTCTTTTCTGCATCTTTGGTTTTATGCTTTGGAGAAGAATGTTGTATCAGAGCTCTAACATTAAATTTTGCTCCATTTAGTCTGGAAATAATGGTTCTAGGAAGAATACTAAGTTTGGAGGGCTTAAGTGAGACCTCAGGCCTTGTAGTAGCCATGAACACATGGATCAAGTGCTTCAGAACTGCAGCTGTGCTCATATTGCAGAAGTCCTTGTAAATGCTGACAGAAGAGTTTGCTTCTGAATCAGGCAAAGATGTTCCTCGTACCAAAAAAAAATATGGCATTGAATATATACAAATGTGAGTGCACATGAGTGTGTTTTTATATGACCATCTTCAAAAGCTTAGAAAGTGTTTGATAGATTAAGTTTTCCAGTGGCTTGACTGCCACATATCCACCTCATATTACAAAAGGACACACACCATTGCACTACTGCCATAATAGACAGCATAATTCTCAGAGAAACAAACTGAGCAACTCACCCTGAGCTTGTTTATGAACTAACCATGGTTATAAGTCTATGCAACTAATCTAGTATTTGCTGCATTGCTACTGATTTGCTCAAGTGTGAATAAATCTAGAGTCCTGTCCACGTGCCTGGAAGATTGACATACACAAATATGCCACAGACCACATGACAAAGCAAATTTAGAATTCCTCATAGTGTTCAGCATCACAGTTCTACAGATGTTGACCCTGACTCGCTGCAAAGAAGCTGATCAACCCTTTAACTATGGTTAACAAACCAGAGGCAGATGGGTGACAGTACAAGTGATACAAACATTCAAAATGCCCAGACACATGGAGCTGGCACCACTTGTTCCTTCCAGGAGATGGTAATCAATGCAAATCTATGCATTAGTTATGAGGTGTTTTAATTCCAATAATAAACATTCTGTGATTGATGAATTTTTCCCAGCTGTTGTCTACATAGCTGTTTAATTAGAGCATGCTGGCAGAGGCTGTTAATTCTTCATTGAGTTGCCGACTCCATGGCATTCCACTTTCTGCAAGGCAGGGTGACAGTTGGTAGAGGTACTTGGGTGGCTGGTCAGGGGACCTGACATTTGGCAAAGGATCAACGCATTAGATGACAAGCCAAATTCCATCAGCTTCCTAAAAATACTAGCGGGCTGACAAACAGAGTGCCTTAATTGCGGTGCTCCTGTCTTTGATGGACATTGGATCTAAAGGCACAGGAGTGTCTACTTCATGTTACTGTTGATCCCAGAGAAGAGGGGTGCCAGCCAACCTTAAGTACCAGAAAGGAGAAAAAATCAGCTGCCTTTGAAAAAAGCCAAGCCTGCCAAAAGCTCTGGTATTTGCTTTAAGTATTTGACCTCCTGAATCCATATGATTCCCTTGCTGGAATACTCCATCAGGGAAAGGGAATCCCTGTCTCAGGTATCATGTGACATATGCCTAACCAGGGCCTTAGAGGTGGAGATTCCCAAATGGGTACATAACAGAGGGAGCCCACACTACTCTCTCACTGAAGCCTTTAAGGCCTGACTCAAGGAATGACATCCAGAGGCCAGCAGGATGCTTATTTTCATCCACCCTGTGCATCACAAGTGCAACAGAACTGCCAGGTGTGAACACAGCTCCTGCGCCACACAGGTCTGTCCATTAAAAGCTAGGATTTCCAGACTTACTCGACACATGCCAACAGTTTTTAGATGCTGTCAAGCTCAGTAATATTCACACTGGTCACCTACAGAGAAAAGCAACTTACTAACAATTCCCTGAGCCAACTGGATATTTAGGATACTGACCTAAAACAGAAAAGAGTTAGAAAGCTTCCTATTTTTAGCCTTGGTTTTGTTTCATAGGGGCTGTTACAGATTAGACTCTTTACAGTACCAAGAGGTTCAGAATTCATTTATTAAACTGGGTCCCTGGAATCAGTCAAAATTCGTGTCACAAACAAATAAAAACCCTTATTGTATTTCAGCTGCAGGGAAAAGTTACCTTGCCAGCAGCATAATCTTTGATACTGAGTGACAAGTTGTACTCAATGTACAAATTCATCTATGTGCAATTGCATTCGTGTTGAAAATGTTATGAAAAATTAAAGCATATCTGTTTAATAATAATTCATTTATTATTTTTAACTCCTGGGTACTTAAATCTCAACTTGACACTAGAAGTTTTTGATCTCAACTAACAAACTCAACCACAACTGCAAAATACATCCAAAAAGCTTTTTCCATTAGAAAAGAATTCTTATTCCCTTTTCCAACAGTAAACTTCTCAACTCAATTAAAAATGTTCATGATTTATTGCCTAATTATGTCATACCAATATACAGAAAAAATACCTGTTTAAAAGATTACTGTTTTGGCACAAGAGATATAAGCCTAACACCAGAACTACCCTCATGGGTTATGGTTCTTTGCATGTGGTAACTGCTTCTATGCAATGAATTAAATGAAATACTAGTCTCACCAAATCCTTACCCACCCAGGTACTTAGACACTTTGTCCAAGGTAGTGCCATAGTCCCCTTATTTTAAAAGAAAGTAACAAATTAACGCAGATTATATGGTTGTGACAAGAGGCTTGGATGCTGTCTCTCTTCCTCCTTGCCTCATCCCTAAATCTAAAACAAGACAAAAGTTTCAATATTAGAGATTATCTTAAAGAAGGGGTTGCATTAAAAGGTCTTTTTGTTGTTTAGTGCCTCAGCAGCCTAAAGTCAGTTAAAACAACATTGCTCACTACTTAGTTTCCTGTTTATTTCTAACAGAGTTGCAAAAGGCAAAATTCATATCATAGGAAGAAAAGCCACGAAAGAGCCTGGCAAAACTTGCAAAAACCAGCAGTGCCAAGTCTTACACCATCCTATTCAGCAGCTCTGCTGGATGCTTTGCTTGCAGCAATTCAAATTTTGCAAGCAGTGACATGGAGCTTACCTTATCATTTGTCATAATACTTTTTCTAAAAGAAAAATTATCAACTTCACAAGCTTAGGAGGGCTTTCCCTGCAGCTGTGAATACTTTACTGAACTTACCAGAAAGCTGAGAAGAAAGAATTTTATAACCAAAGAAGACGTGGCAAAGCTTTCCCTAGTTTTAGCAATAGTAGGATTCTCACACAAAACCATTTAGCATTTCATACCTGAGTATGAGTCGTACATGAAAGCAGAGCCTGACTCTGTAAACAGTTATTCCAGGAGTTTAATGTCTGCTTGGTATATGCTGTCTGCATACGTCATGCTCTTACTTATCTCAACAGCTGAGAAAAAAAGTAAAACATGAGGAGAGAACAAAAAGCTGGAAGGAAAAAAAAATAGTAAAACCCCACAGAAGGAAAATGAAGAAGCCCATTTATCTGCTGGGAGTTGATCCCCAAGAAGCAGCAGAAACCAGTTTCCTTGGCACTAGGCATCCATTACAATATAAAGCGTAACAAAAGAAACCTGTGAGTAGTGTTGCACATGCCTCATAATTTTTCAATTAAGATCACAGGATACTTGGAGTTCATCCTCCTGATCCCCATGTTGTCCTACACATCATTTAATACACACCAGTATCTTCAGAGTATAATCAGTCATACTTCATTGTTTTGCACTTTCTCCTATATAAACTAAGAGGTTATATAAATCTCCCAGTTTTCTTAAATGACTTACTAGACACTACACCATATTTAAATTGAGCCTTAATACCAAAGAAATCATCACTTAAGAATATAAAATTTAAAATCTATACTAGATAGACAATTCAAAACACCATATTGCTTCATACTACCTCTGCTGCTCTTCATCTCCTCCATAAACTCTCACAATAAGTTATAGGGTGATAATTATTCAGTAGATTTTGAAACTAGATCTCCCATGTGCTCTCTTGCCTTTCAAGTCTACCTGTCTTTTAAATCCAATCACCTCTCCAGAAACAATCATTTTTGTCGGAACACCAAATTTTCTCCATAAACTGCTAAGTGGGTGAATGTTAAGTTTTTCTAATAATCATTGCTGTAGGAGTGTCTTGATGTCATATTTTTCCAGCTAAAGCAGCGTGTAAGTTTTCAAGAGTGCCAGTTCTCAAACAAGCCCCACTCCCCAGAGATCAAGGTACTGCTGTGTGCCACCAGCCCCAGGACAGCCTGGGGACCAGCATCTGCCCACACTCTCTTCTTGCTGCACTGGCCACTGCCCCTCACTTTCCCTGGGCTGGAGCTTTGAGCAGCAGAGACATCAGCTCTCCCCAGGATAGCATTTCTCATGCCACTTAGGGCCATTTTGTCACCCTGCTCCATAGCATAAGCCTGAATCATGTTACTTGCCACATACTGATCAAATGCACATCATTCCTCATATCTCCTTATTTCATACCCTCACTACTCACCTAAGACAAAGCTCATGCTGATGAAAAAAACACAAGCAAAAAAAAGTCCAAGTATGCTATGTCACACCACAGTACGGTTAGGTCTTGATATCAGATAAGGAGAGGAATAACGCATGCAGAAGTCACTCTTGGGTTGGTTTGTGGTTTACATCCATCAAGAAATAAAATCAAGGTCCCAACAGCTTAATCTTTAATGCAGTCAGGCCTTTCCCTACTTAGTAACTTTGTATCCACTGAAATGTGAACTTTCTCCTCACAAAGCACAGAATTAGAGCACTGCATAAAATTTGCAGAGAACTTCATGGAAAAAAAAAGCCAAGAACAAAAAAAAAAAACCAAACCAACAGAAAAAGCCACTCTTCTCGCACATCTCCTGTAACACACCAGGGACTGGAGGCAGAATTTTAGAAAGTATTTGCACAGTAGCCATTGAAAAGCACAGCAAAAGCCAGCTTTGGCGCTCTGATCTGGCCTTTTTCTTCCTCGCTCATAGCAGAAGTATACAGCTTTTGCTGTTTCCCAACACAATTCTGCATATTTGTTAGGCAGGCCCAGATGACAGAAGATGTTCATCCATCTCAGCGTCCGGACAGCCAGGTTTTCAGAGGAAATCCTGTGGGACTATCAGGACAGCTGCTCCCTCAAGAAGTACCCTTCTGTTTTCAGTTTCCTTCCCTCTTTCAGAGTCAGACAGGAAATATCTAATAACGATCCCAAATTCTGAAGTCCCAAAAGAATGTAAAACAGCCTCTAAGGCAAATTTTTAACTATCTGATCTAAACACCCACAGATCCAGAAACACCCTAATAACATTTGTGGGAAACACCCACAGATCCAGAAACACCCTAATAACATTTGTGAGGAAATAAATTTCAGACTTAAAGATAGATTTTTACACTAGCACAAGATTAAAAAAATTCTTTAATGAAAGCAATTACTTTTCAAATACCAAACAATAAAAATTCAAGGCCAAAACAAAAGCATGAGGTGATCCATTGAGATTTAAGCACACCAAGACACCATATGAAATCACAATTCACATTTTTAACACCTTGGGACTGACTCTAATCTTCAATGCTGGACAGGGAGGGTGAGAGAAATTCTTTTCAGTCACACTTGTGAAAGATTCCACAGATTTCAAGTGACTTCCACGAGCACAATGCAGCCCTTTCTCCACTGGGCCAAGAACCTGCTCCAGTTACTATATTAGGCATCACTCTCCTGCCTATCATAGAACTTTGGTGCTCTGACAAGCAGTACTCAACACACACAGAGATAACAACTTTGGCCCTAGATGCCCTCTTATATTCTCAATGTTTAGAAGAGCCCTCTCTTCCCATGGACATTATTTAAAATTGCTGAGCTTTGTGACAAAATCACCAGTAAACGTGTAAAGAAAGGCAACAGCAAAGGGACTGTCAGCATATAAACCTCAATTCCTTTTGGTTCAATGGAGTTGCTCCATACTTAAAACAGTGCAAGCAAAAAGTGAATTTACTGCTCTAAAATTATTATTAAGTGGCCATTCCAATTATTCTCTACTTTCTTCAGAATAAAGCAGTATTATCATTTTGAATTGTTTCTATACACGTGTTCTTTCCAGAGCCAAAATATTTTTTTCATCTAAGAAACCATTACTATAATTTTAGCTTAATTGAGCTTTTCAAACTCACAGCTTCTAACATTATCTAAAATTACCTAAAAATCAAAAGGCAACTGGATTTTCTTGGTGGAATACAGAAACATTCTACTGAAAAGATGATGACAGCATCTAAAGATGTCATAGTAAAAAGGGAAAAAAGGGAACACAGAAACAAAAGTCAGCAAGAAAGAAAAAAGCAACAGTTACTTCTCAAAATTCTCTATTATAATAGAACCTCAGTTCTAACCACTACCAAGTGGGGATTCATGCTGCACAAACTGGCAAAGTGACACCCAAACATTCACCATGTAACAGAAAAACATTAACACACCAGCTTTCATGCACATAATATCAAAGACTTCCAAAAAGAGGTTGTTATCCTGCTGGAAGGAAGTGATAACTCAAAACCTACAAATACAAATTTATTTTATTTAATATAAAGAGTTTATGCAGGTTTATTAATAAACAAAGAAGAAACAAGCCATCAGAGCATTTACACAAACTCCTATGCTCACATGCCTGTATAGAGCCTTTTTTTAGTACCTTTTTTTTATCCCTCCCCCCACCCCAGCCCCCCCTTGTTATATCTGGTCTGAACTGTATGCTTTCACCCATGCCATGGAAGATACCACGGCCACAAGCCAAATTCCACTCTCAGTTACACAGATTCAACCTTTAACGTCAGAAGATTCGCACCAGTGTAAACCAATAATAGATTTTGGCTGCCCTTAGAGACCTGATTTTGGCAGGTGGACAGAACAGGTTTGGAAAGTTGTATTTATTTACCTCAGGAAACTGGAATTCGCATCCAACTTAAAAGAGATTTAAAAGAAGTTTTATGGTGCAAAAAGCTAATCTCTAATGGAATTCCCCACAGCATAAAATCACTATAAAGGACAGTTCTTGCACAATTCATTTTTATGCCCTTAATTCCTATTTTGAAGAGATCCCGGAACAAACAAGCAGGATACTGCAGGGCAGAGGCAAGGTGTAATTGTAGCAAAGGCACAGGGGCAGGACTTGGAGCCAGCACTACTTACTGTCAGCCTGGCTGCTCGTGAAGGGTTGCCATTCCCCTGTGGCCGCTGAGAGCGCTGAATTACAGATACAATGGCAGGGAAAGGGAAGGGAGGTAAAAATAAAGTGCCCTTTGAGAATTTTTAATAAGCCTAACAAAGAAATCATGCAACTTTGGAAGATGTAAATCACTTCTGAGCTGAAAAGCTCGTTATTTATGCAATATAGACAGCTATTTCAAAATTGCCATGGAAGTCATTAGGAATACAATTTTTAATTCAGCAACAAATGCGATATACGATGTATATAAATAAAATGTGTAAAATTGGAGTGAAGACAGATTTTCAATGTCAACACACCATTAAGTTGCAAGTAACAGTCAAGCTCTATATTATCATTAGAAGGTGGGCTGTTTCTTCAAATTAGTACTCCTGGGAAAGGAAATAATGCATATTCAAAAAAGAAGCTGCTGGCCAGTGCACCCTAACAGGCTTAAGATCAACCAAGGGAGGATCACTGCAGTGAGGCAGAGTTACAGCAGGAGCATAACATTACTTCACCAGAACAGATGTTTAACACTTGGTAGCCCTACAAAAAATGGATATGTTAGGCAGAAGAAGAAATAAGCCTGTATTTTAGGGAACAAGCAGCAGAGCAGAGGAATATACCTGCAGGACAGCAACACAGTAGATGCGGCTAAGAGGAATGTGTGGAATTAACAAGAGCACTTCAAAGCTTTGCTTTGAGATGCAATTGGCAGATACGCCATCCACACTTACAGAAGTTTAGTGCCAGGACTCAGTTAAATAAGCAGCTCATTAGTAGTACTGGGATGGTGACTGTCCCCCACTAAGGAGAGAAGCATTGAGATTCAATGTCCAAGTCAAAAGATTCATGTGGCTTATGCAGATTCAATGCTGTTGAGAAGGATGGTGTGAAGTTGTTTATAGGAACTTCTGTAAGACACCTCCTTCACCTGTGGATAAGATCTGGAGGCAGATTTGCCTGGCAAGGTTTTGCACTAGGTCAAAGTCATTTAGCTTCTCAGCATCAGGAGACCTTGGTGCACTAAGAGCTGTTTCAACAAATGATCACAATGGAGCTTTTGAGTTTATTTCCATAATATTTAGGAAGCTCCTATAGCTTCAAGCCACACAGTTTAGTAGACCCAGGCAAACAAGAACACTTGAGAGCAGAGCCAAGCCAAAGAGCTTAGCTGGGATCAACAAGCTGTTAGAGCTGACTATACACATTTGAAAAAAATATTACATAAAGTGATATGTATCTAAGGTCACTGTGGGAGCCAGGAAGCAGTGCCAAGACATTCTTGCAGGCTTCTCCCTTCCTTGGCTTGCTGTCATTCATGGACAGAGCCCAGCCCAAGCCAGGGCTCAGTGGAAGCTTGTGCTGGCTTTACCCACCTCTGACGACTGTCGGGTCGTGTTGCAGAGTCACTTATATATAGATGAACAGGTGGGCAGCCCCATTTCCAATTTAATCAAGTTAACACTTTATATTTCTTCATGGTTTCCATATTCTAATTAGCTCACTGTTGCAAACTAGGGATGGGCTATTGCACCCTGTTAGCAGTTACAAATGCTATTTCTCTACAAACATTAACGTTTTTCTTCTTCTTACAGAGAGAAGTTTCAATGCACTAATTTGAAAGCCCATAACTTTCGTAACATCCCACATGAAGATTTAACAGAGAAAAATGCCCCAAACTCATGTTAAAATTGACCTTTGTGTGACAGAGGAGATGAAAGTTCAGCATTACTTTTATAGAGAGAGCTCATGTGTTAATGTCATATTAAACACTGGAGTTTTCCCACTTCCTACTGGGAATTCTATGGAATTACAAGAAGTTCATAGAATGGTTTGGGTCAGAAGGGAACTCAAAGATCATCTAGTTCCAAAGCCCTTGCTAATGGAAGGGACACCTTGCACTAGACCAAGCTGTTCAAAGCCCCATCCAACTCAGCCTTGAACACTTCCTGGGATGAGGCAGCCACAGCTTCTCTGGGCAACCTGTGCCAGTGCCTCTGTCTTCACAGTAAAGGATTTCTTGCTAATATCTAACCTAAATCCACCCTCTGTCAGCTAAAGCCCATTAGACCTTGTCCTGTCACTACATGGCTGTATGAAAAGTCCCTCTCCAGCTCTCTTGGAAGCCCCTTCAGATAGTGGAAGGTTCTCTAAGTTCTCCCCAGAGCCTCACCTTCTCCAGGCTGAACAACTTCAACTCTCCCAGCCTGCCTTCATAGGAGAGGTGCTCCAGCCCTCTGATCATCTTCCGGGTCCTCCTCTGGACCCGCTCTAACAGGCCCCCATCCTTCTTACCCATCTTCTCCCTGTAGAGCTGGATGCAGAACTCCAGGCTGGGGCTCACAAGACAAGAGCAGCAGAATCCCCTCCCTTGATCTGCTGGTCACACTGTTTTTGATGAGGCCCAGGATGCTGTTGGCTTTCTGGGCTACAAGGGCACACTGCCAGGTCATCTTGACTTTCTCATCAATCAACATCCTCAAGTTCTTCCCCTCAGGGCTGCTCTCAATCCATGCTCTACTCAGCCTCTATTTGTACTTGGCACTGCCCCAACCCAGGTGCCAGACGTTGTCCTGGGCCTTGTTGAACTTCAGGAGGTTTGCATAGACCCACCACTCAAGCCTAAGTCCCTCTGGATGGAATCCTACCCTTCCAGTGTGTTGACCTCTAGAAATTTGCATTCAATTCTTAGAAGCAAAGATACTATGTCCTGCAATGGAGGTCTCAACAAAACATAGAGAACTCTGTTTGGCCTCCCCACTCCCTGTATCTGGAGATATGCCCTGGAGACTCTCCCCACAGCACAGGAAGAATCAGAGTAACATTCCTCAATATATTATGTCACCAGGCTGGCAGAGGCCCAGGACTCTCCACCCCCAGGCTGCCGGCATGACACCTTTCACTAGCAGAGCTCCCCCAACCCACACATCTTTCTCAGAGGTCTGGAGCCAGACAGCACAGCCAGAGAGCGACAGACACTCATCTCACCTGAGTGCATGACAGCAGACCCACTGGGCAGCTCTGTGCCTCACCGTGGGCCAGGTCCTGGTTTCTGTTAGTGCACTCCAGCCCTGGGGTAAGTGTTCACCTCACCATAATTGTTGGAACAGATAAACAGAGAGAAAAATGAAGCTAGAGTAGCCTTTGCAATTAAACCAGCAAGACATCCTACTCCCTTAAGGTGCACCAGTTATTTCTTTCTATTTCTATAGAAAGCAGAATTAGATTTCTGGTCTCGGGGAATTTTTATGACACAATCTCAGATTCACCACAGTAAGTCACTTACAAGGGTATCAAAGGTGTACATGCCCTGTGGGAACTCCAAACTCTAATTGACGACTACTATCATTTTCCCCCTGTGTTTTAAAAATCTAAGAGATTTGATCATCATAAAGTGTTGATAGAAAACCACAGGTGACAGTCTCCATTTTCACTCATGTTTTATGATAATTTAAAATAACATAGTGGTAGTAAATGTGTTCACAAAATGACATGATGAGCGGGCAACTCTTCCCATTGCCCTGATGACAGGTAGGGTTAATGTCAGCAGTGTAAAGGATAATTAATCTTCTGTCAGTGCAGCTGCTTCACATAATTTTATCCTAATAGTGAATATCACATATCTTTGCCAAGTTAATTTAAAGGAGTAGAAACAGAATACTGCATTCAGATGTAGTTTACTATGATCACTTCCACTCTCATTGCAGTGAGTTATCTAAATTCATGAATTTATAGCTTTCTGGTGCTGTTTTGTTCCTATGAATGTCTGAATAAATTTGGTAAATTTACTGCCTCTAGTGACAGGAGCCTCCTCTGGGCCTTCTAATAAAAGAAGTGGCCTTTGGAACGCAAGGTAAAGAATCTAAGTTTTCGTTTGAAGTCTTTGCAGATATTTTTAAAGCAACATCCACATGGCATCCAGCTTGTTCACACACTGAGAGACAGGACCTCTGTAAACCCCCTACTCCTGCTGGAGTATAAAGATGGACAGTAAAATAGCCAGTGAAACTGATTTCTAGCATGCAAATGAACGATCTCTAACTGCTCCCACCATCCAGATGGAACTTTTCCCCTACAGGCAGAAAGTTGTTCCTTTATAAACAGCTCCATAAGAGGTAAAGGCGACTCATCTTCCTTTTTATCATACAGGCATATTGTATAAGAGAAAATTGTAACAGAAAAGGTAGAATCCTTGTAAAAAAGCCTTTGAGATGGAAAGCTCATAGACCATCCCCAGAGAAGCTGGAAGAAGCTGCAGGACATCCCTGATTGCCGCTGTTGCTGTTTTGCAGAAAGGTGCATACGAGACCCCCCCAGTTCCCATGCTCTCTGTGCCATCCACAGAGCATTGCATTCCACTTGGCAGCATATTTCTTTTCTGTTGTACAGTTTTGCAAAATACTGTGGCTAGAATAAAAAAGAGAGAAATAAACCTTTAGGAATGTGGAGTACAAAAAGGTTTCGAAGGATCCAGAGGTGAGGAACATAAAGGAGGCAATCTAATGAGGGTTTAATCTGTGTAGGTCCAATAGCTCCGCACAGACCTAGAGAAGTAGACAAGAAAGCAAGAAATTATCATCAAGGAGCCAGAAATAGAGCAACATGGAAAACTGCACCAAATGCAAAAGTATCACCCACTGGGTGGCCTGTATCCAACTTCATGGAAAGCAGCAATCAATCAGCTTTTGACAGCAGCGTTTAATGTTACTGAGCTAAGCGGCAGACTCATAAGCAAAACGAGTTCACTGAGAAAATGACAAACTCAAGCTTTGAAGACATTAATTAAGAACAAATTTGAGGAGCATTTTCAGAGAGAAGGTCGTGTTCAAAGTTGCAGCTTTGGGCATTGCTCCTGCAGGATTTAACACTGAATCCATGAAGATCAGTGCAGATTTTAACAAGTTTTTCCATAAGTATAAACAGGTGCTGATGGGTCCAGGTCCCAGAGCAGACATGAAACCATGCTCTCTGTGTGAGATTACTTCCACAGTTGAATATGAGCACAGTCAAAATGCTTGAAAATTCTGCCAAGGTTTTCTGCTCAAATGTGAAATTTTCACAGCCAAAGAGCACAAGATTAGCTAGCACCAGGATGTAAACATGGCCTGACTGGCTCTGGAGTTTCACAAGTAGTTTAACACACAAGAATAGAGTAAAAACAAAAATAAAATTAAAAAATAAAAGTATTTGCAGGTATACATTTCCTGTTACTGAGAGTGGGAGGTAATGCAAACAAAAAGTTTGAACTTACGGAGAGAACTGCCAGACATACAAGGGAGACCAATTAAATACTTGGAGCAATGCTACTGCAAAATGCCAGACTCAGGAAACTGAAAAAGTTCTTAAGGAAATACCTGGGCATGTCATTTGGCCTTCTAGAAGCAATTCACAACAGTAGAAGCTGTTAAATACATCCAAGGGCATGTTAAGACAACAGACTTTTTCCCCCTCCATTTTCCAGAACATTTTAACAATTCAGATTTAATCTAGCAAATCTCTGCTACAGCTAATATTCAGAGGAATATTTTCTAAGCTAATTACTGAGACCCAGGTATGGCCACAGCCATCAATCTATCTTTTGGGTTTTTAAACACATACTAGCAGCCCATTTTTCTTCCTCATCAAAGGCCAAGTTGTAATGATTTTCTGGTCCAGAAGGTAATCTTTACATAGAAAAATTGCATACTTCTACTTAGAAATGCACTCTGATAATTTCTACAACATATAACAAACCTAAGCAAACCTGTGTTCTAGAACAATGTCATGTTCTAGGTTGGAAAAAGGGTCTCCTATACTCTACTGGCATCTGTCCATAGAGGATTCTGAAACAGGAGCAGGTGAATGACCTTGACTTTCATCACTTACCTGAGGCCAGTATCACCAGGCCCTACACACAGCTGGGGACTTCATCTGGTGTGACTACACAAAGGAGCGGATAATGGGAGAGGGGCATAAATATGAGTGAAGGATATAGGTTCCTTTTGCTCAAGTCTCATGGCCAGTGTTCACCTTGATTGAGGTGCATCTTTTTTTGCCATGTGCAGATCAACATGGGGAACCCTCAGACCAAGAGATTATTGGGAATTATGAAGACAGAGATATGTAGATAAGCACAGTTGCCATTATCCTTTTCAATATTATGAAATCTCATTTTTGAGATTATAAATTTATCAAATGTGAAGATGCTTCTTCTGCAGGCACATTGTTGTACACTCGTGTTCAGAGTCATTGGACATTTCTACAATCAGATTCTCTGCTTCTCAGACACACTGGCACTCTGTTGGATACTGCTAATATTTAGATGTCTCCCTTCACAGCAGTATTAGAGCACCTGGCAAACATTAATCAAAGCACCCTGTGTAACTGTAAACACGTTGCAGTAAGGAAATGAAGCAGAAGCAGCCCTCATCCAAACAGGAAATCCACACTCGAGTGGTAAATTGATCCACAGTATTGCAAATCTTCAGCCAGTTCTTAAACACTCGATTATATACCTCCTAAGCTCTTCCATAAACCATGGTATTTTTTCATAGTTAGCGAAAATAATTCCTTTGTGAACTTCACACAACAAGGACATTTTACAGTGCTTTCATACATAGAGCAAACAGGGTTTCAGAGAAACACATGCAAAATTAAAATTATTTTCTCAAAACTGAAAGCATGACATATTAGGAATTCTCCTGAATAATGACAATATGCCACTGTTTCCCTCCCCACACACACCACTTAAGTGAAATAAACAAGAGGGGAAAAAAAATCTGGCTATCAAAAAACAGAAGTCAAATGTTTTTGTCCAAAACCACCAGAACTAGAATATTATGGAAATTTCATTGATCAACAAAATAGAATATTGATCAAACAGTTTTGCTTTTCAATTTGATACTGGTAGAACACTTTTATCCAGAAAAAAAGGCATCTTTTATAACTGTCAGCTTTTGGCTCATACATCTAGGGCAGTAAAGAGACAACTGCTACTCAAAGTCATTCCAGAAGGAAGCAACATCTGCAGCAATTGTTATTTAGTTTTGTCTGCAGCAAAAAAAACAGGACAGTACATACTTGAAAAAAACAGTGGTCATCATCAGTAATTAAGAAACTAAATACACTTCACAAAGTAGTTTTTTTTTTTTAATAGGAGAGAAAGAAGGAAATAGAAGTAATAGAAGCAATATGAATGAGGAAGTGAAGGCTGTGCACAGTAGTCTGTGATCTCACAGAGGAAATACACTTGGCCAGACTTGCTGGAATGCACACAGAGTAACATTATTACTTGAAAACGGCATATGAGCTACCAGTGTCATCCTATTTGCAAAACAGGAGCCACAAAAATATGAGAATTGCAGCCATACTATAAACACTGCACTTTAGCAGAGCTAGACATAGATGTGTCTGGAGACTCAATAAAAAAATAATCTAGTAAACAGCAGGAACAAAAATTCCAAGTATTTGTTACATTATTCCTTTGTTAGTAAGGATTCTAGACTAAACAAAACCCAGTATCACAAAGACAGCTCTAGAAAGACATACCTGGCATGGACAGAACAGCATTCACCATGAACCTATGATAATCATGTAAAATAAATCTTGAGGTCACTGACTGCAGGGGTTAGAAAGATATTTAGCCCTTTCTTTCTGCTATTTGTGACAAATGACAACTCCTTACTGAGTGGTACCCCAGGGGTCCTACACCTGCTTTCCTACACAGGAAGCAAGAGAAGCACAATTTTTCAGCTTCTTCCTCCTCTACCTAAACCAGAAAACATTACAGATAGGGTTCCATCTCACCTTTTGAACTTCAGTTTGAGCCTGTTCGACACTGATTTGCCAGACACAGACTGCTTTCTGGTCTTTGTGGAAGGTCACGAATAATCTTTAGTCTCACTACTCACAGAGAAAACAACTTCAAGAACCAGGCTGCTGCCGGTAGGGAGTCTAGGATAGACTCTTTCCACTATCTTGCTTAAAATGCTGCTGGGTCACCAAGGCAGAAGATCTGGTTTTGCTCCATCTCCAGAAAATAATTCCCAGCACATATCAGAAATCATTTAAGACAATTTCAGAGCACAAGGAAGAAAATTCCTATTTCACAGAGGTGTCTGCACACATGGAATAACTACATTTAACCTTATTTGCGAAGGTGGAAACCTATGTGCCTAATTTAAACCTTTATTTCACGTTTTATAAATACATATCAAGTCCAAGTGGGGAAAAATATCAGGATACACTCTCACTGTAATTAAAATTAGACTTTACCACTTCAAAATGCATCCTCTCAGATGCATCACATTTGCTTTAACGTTCATGTGAGAATCCTAAGAGACTTGTTGTTGTGGGCATTTTAAACTAATATCATATGCAAATTTGGTTGATGAATAATATGAACTGAAAAACTGCATACAAGATGTTGATAAGCAAAATGGATATTTAGAGTGAAAAGGTATCTGAACTTTGTAATGCGGCCTCAGGAGTTACAGACCAAACCTTGCATATTCATGAAAATAATTATTTCACAAGGCCAAAAAAAAAAAATCACCTGAACAGCACATTCCAAAGGGGATGGAAACATGCTAATAAATTTGCTGTGATAGACAGAGAATAACTATGGCCTTAGAAGTCATGTTTTCTCTTCTATCCTTTTAAATAATAGGTTTAAACTCCAAACTCCTATGACAAGAAATGCTACTTGTCCACAAAAGGAACACAATCATTACAAGCTGCCTAAAAACATGGAGAGAAAAGATCACACCATTTCAGAGTTTCTTTTTAGTGCCCAGTGAATAGTGCCCTCTGGGTGCCCATTAGAAGATTCTGTGGTACTTGTGTGGGAGCCTTAGGTGCCCAGTAGGGATTGAAGGCACTATCAATTCATTACCTAGGGGATGGTCATCAACCTGCAGAAAGTAGTACTTGTTCTTGAAGCAATTACATTAGAGCAGATGAAAGAGTGGATATTCCCTTCTGAGGGAGATATTTTTAGTTCTTTCATATGATAAAATCAGTACCACAGGTAAAGGGTGGATTTGCAAATTACAAAGTTCTGGCAGCAGTTCAGATCATCTCCCTTATTCAGCAACACATTTTTTCCTGGGATTAACCTTTAGCATGCTCAACATGCTTCACTGAATAGCAAAGACCTGCACAAGTGATAGAAAAAGTAAAGGTAAGCATGCAGCAAGAGAAGCATTGCTACTGCACAGATTACTTTCAAATTCCTAGCTTAGTCTAAGATTTTAAATCAAAGGTCCCTGAATATGACCTGTGAAGTTATCCAGGCAAATTCTGAAGTTAATTCATTGGAGGAAAGGAGTCTTAGCAATATGAGGGTATAAAATTTTCAATGCATGCTCATACATTCACACGGACATACTTAAATGCAGTCAGGTGTTAGAAACAGTTGAGAACATTCTTCAGAAAAGCAGGTGATTGTATTTCAGAAATGCTGCAAGCTTGGTGCGTTAAGAGAAGGACTAAAGGAATATTAGAACTGACCATGAAGCCCTCTAAACTATAATATTTTCCACAAATGTCCAGTAAGCTTTTTACTCATTTGTAAAGGGATGTTGGTGAATGGGTGTATTATTCCTTGGAATAAGATGAGATGCATGAAGTCTTTGGAAGAGGTATAAAAGTAACAGAACCTCCTATAACTGTTTAAAAAACTCTGGAATAAAAGTTTTGTTCAGACCCCTTTAGAGACAACACAAAAATCTACCCATCCAACTCCAATAACACGTCCTTGCTGCACAGTTCATAGGATATGAATACAGATTACAGTGATACATGTTTTTCCACTTAGAACCACCTGTTAAACCAGCAGTTACACTTCCTCCCTTGAGCTCTGGTTTCATAATATCTCCATGCCAGGTGATGCTAAAACTGTGATACTGAGTTAAGAAAAGTGTAAGGAAGCACCAATGCTTCTACTGGAAGCTACTGAAGAATTATCAAAATCCAATGAAGTTTTTAAACAAAACCTCCAAACTGAAGTTCTAACTTGAAGCATATCTGAAGATACATCCTGTAGGTCTTGTAAGATAAAACTTTACAGAGTTCTAGGTAGCTGCAGGCAGGCCAAAACAAAAGCTCTGCCAAGGCTGAAAAATTACTGTTTGAGTATTTTAGCCTAGTGCTGAACATCCACAATCTACTCACTAACATACTTCTAGGCTTCTAGCATGGTAATTCAAGCCTGAATCTCCTTCCAAACAACCATTTAGAAGATACACTTTATTTTAAATTGGAGCGCAACTGTAAAAAGATGGCAGGATTAAGCTGTAAATCTCAAAGCCACAGCTGGCATGCTATTTTCCTCAAAAATGAGCTATACCTATGTTCATTATTCCAGCACAGTTCATGTAAATATTGGGGTTTAGCCTCCGAGGCTAGAATGACACCATGTTTGTCCTGTAAACTGCCGTGAATGCCTGTGATATTACATAACCTGCAGGACAAAATCTCACCAAGATAAATGTTTGTGCAAAGTGGTTAAGTAAAAACCATTTTGGATGACTATTTTTGTGTAATAACAGGAATTAATAGGGGAAATCATGCACATTGAGATTCAGCTGTTTTGATAAACTGCACCAGAGCTGAACACGTTTCTCTCTTTTTTGTGGAAGTTTGTCACAAAAAAAAGCAAGGAAAATGTTATTTATACATTCTAGAAATAATAAATTAAAATCATCTCATTTCTGTAAAAATAAATTCTTCACAATAGAGGTGATATTTTATCCAAATGTTTGTTCAATGTTTTTGCTAAGTGCAGTAGAATATATTTGAGGTATTTCCTAAATGGCCTTTTTTTCTGATTTATTCTACGCCTTTATTTAAAAAGAAATAAAATCCCTGGAACAAATCATAGGATGCATCAGGTAAACTATCAACACTGAACACCACCAGCAAGACACTGGAAAGAGCAGCATAAAGCTGGTCCATATTAGTTCCATTGAAAGATGCCTACAAGCAAGACAATGGCGGATGATGAATCAAAGTGTAATACCATTTTGTTATTCTGCCTTTCTTTGATGATTAACAGAAAAGTAAAAATAGAATCAAGGTACAGTTTTCCATAACATTTTATTTACCTACTTTTGACTTAAGAAATTACTTACCTCTGACGTAAAGTAAAAATGTGTTTCTCTTTTAAACCAGGGTGCAGATTAGGTGCTACATAAACGATTCCGAAAGTAACTCCTCTAAAGCCACAGCATTCATTTTTCTTTTCCTCTGGTGCCTGCATGCTGACAGATGGAATGACATGTTTTGGGTCAGGGGGCTTTTCCACCAAGCAGAACAAGTCAATTTACATTCTCATCAAGACCTAGCAGCCTGTGTTTGAGTTTCCTTTATTATATTGGTAAAGTATCCCACTCTAAAAAATACAAATTTACCCTGTGAAAAGTAAATACTTGAACCTTATCACATCTTTTTTTATAAGGCTCTAGGCTAGACTGTCCTAACCAGAAAACTCTTTGATTTACTTAATCAAGAGCACAGCTTGTTTGAGGTTGCATAAACTCCCACCTAGATACTTAGTGAGTTCAAGTACAACTCACCCACGTCAGGTGCCAAATTCACCCTTCACTTGTGCTCATGTAGTGCCCCAGACAAGGGGAAAGCACAGGTCTGGAGAAGGCTGGTTCCTGGGGGCTCTGGAATTCTCCATGCTGGGTAACAAAGGGGACAAGCAACGATAGAAAATGAATGATGCAGAAAAAAGGAAAAGCAACAAGTCCCGCTTAAAAAAAGGCCACTAAGCTCATATGCAAAAAACACAAGCTAGAATAGAGAAAACATGATTTTCTTGGTCAAAAAATAAAAAAAAAAAAAAACAACAATGAAGTGGTGAGCCTAAAAGTCATAAAGCGAGCCTGGAAAGGGTAAATTGGGCACAGAGAAGTAGCTGGCCACTATTTTAGGAAACCTTCATGTCACCAACAGGATTTCACCAATATTTGAGGGGAGAGGGGCATTCAAACATGTAGAGAGCTGTGGGAGTGTCAGGGCACAGAAGAATGAAGTGAATCTCACTCAACAAGCAACACACATTTCTACACACATCCAATATACTATTGTACTATCAAAGACACACTTATCCTATAAAACACTCATCAGATCAAAAAGATAATGGCCTAAAAAGTAGTGAAGGTTGTTGTAAGGAAATTAAAAGGAAAATATAAATCGGATAATGGCTGACCAATCAATAGAGGCTACAGGTGGCATGAGATATTAATTTATTCTGGGCTTCTACTGTAGCACCTAAACTGGTGCTCCTACAGAGAGCTTACAGGTGTTCCTGCACCAATTAGAAAGATCAATATCCTGACTGCTTGTCATAGAACAGTATAGGATTCAGAATAAAAAACCTGCAACAAAGTTTTTTAAAAAGGATTAAAACCAGTTGGGTAGAGGAGTTAAACTGATCTTAACATAGAAGTAAAAAGATCTCTCAAGTAGAAAACAACACACAGGCTAACATGCTACACCAAGGGCCACACAGTTTTGAGAAGCTACATGCTAAAAGCACATCAACTAATGGAAGTTGATTTTGTTTTGGTTTAGGGGATTTTTTCCTCCAATGAAATATTCTAAGTAGGAATTCTCCTCAAATACTTGGCAAGGTCATCAGATGATCACAGTGAAAGTATTTAAGATAACACTGAAGCAGAAGAAAATGATAGCCTTTTCATCGGTGCTCACTACAGAGGCCACTGGGGGATTTTTTGTATCAGAAATAAGATTAAAGTTCTGCCTGACGTCACTGTTACCATGTCAAACACTAAGTAATCTGCTCAAAATCACTAAGTCAGACAGTTTTCATATCTACTAAAACTATGACTGCAGCCAAAGGAACTGTTTAGGTGCCAGGTGTGAAAGCTACCAGACACACTAAGTAATTGAGCCTATTTTCAACTTTTCATTGCCCCAAACATGCCAGTATAGCTACTTATATTTATTTCTTAAAGACTTAATTTACACTTCAGTAAAGAGTTACAAAAATAAAGTTTGATCCTGTTTTACCAATGGAATCAGTGGGAAATTTTGCTCATTTTGAGACAACCAGTCCAATCCAAGGGGTCATGCATAGGTACAGAAGTTTGAAGAGAACAGTAAGTTCAGGACAATTCAGAAGTGAATCTGGCAGATGACACAGTTTGTCAGGCTGACAAGTTGATGAGCACAGTAGCCTGAGAAACCAACACAACTCAAATATAACACAGGTCAATTCTTCCAGTCTTAATCAAAACAATCCACACATCCCATGGCAGACAGACAGAACACACAAGTCCACACATCCTCTCCCCCACCATCCCTCTTCCCAAGCCACTGGCTCCTGTAGGTGCTCCAGTCCTCAGTGGCAGTGAGAAACTGCATCAAACCTCCCCACGGCTTCTGAAGTGCAGTCATACAGTAATTGCCCAGCATGAAAATACAAGTCTCTAAAAAACAAAACTGGGAAGATACAAGTACAGTCAAAACCAAAAGTGAGCCCAGAGCAATATAAGAGAAAAATACAACATACCTAAGTCAACCAGTATGATTTATGTTGCAACCCAGAGCAGTAGCACAAGACCCTCACTCCACAAAGCCAGAACCTGATGGTCATTGAACAGTCTGACTACTCCCCATGAATCACAATTACAGCAACACCTGTGGTAAATGGCTAACACCCACAGTGCTCAATAACCCTTAACACCTTTCATATTTCATTATTTTTTAATGCATGGGGGCAAAGGGGAAGGATAACAAACTTTTTTTTCAAGAAAACTTGCCTAGAGACAGTTGCTCCAAGTTTCTTGGCTTTCCCTGCAGAAAGTAATTTTCCTTTTATCTGTCAGCAGATGTTTATATCCTTGTTGCATTCTAATGCATTGAATTATTTACTGTGGCAAGACTAGTTGTGTAAAGAGACCTGCTCTCATTTGCTAGACCTGCAGGCTGGGCAAGATAGGCAGTGAGTATTTGAGAGGGAGCTCCATTCTTTCCCCACATTGTCAAGATTATAGTTCAAAGGACACTCTCCAAAAGACATTTTTCATCACCATTACACAAATTTAAGATGTTACATTGATTTTATAGTTTTGCTTGGGCAATGTCAGTTCTACACAGGACAGGGAAAGTGGAACCTAGAGATGGTTGTAGCCCATTATTCTGGCATTGCTACCAATGACTGTGGCTTTACAGGGGAGCTGTAGCAATCCAGTTTGCCGTGCAGCTTCATGTTCTTCCTTGTCTAATACCAAATGCTCACTAGTAGGAGCAGCCTAGGTCTATTAATTCTGAAGTTCATCTTCAACAACTTATCTCTCTTATATAAAACAGTCATGATTGATGGAAGCAGTGAAATGAAGGAAACAACAAAAGCAGAAGGTGCCAGACCAGCTGTAGATGCACCCATTCTCTTCTTTTCAACAGACTCTGCATTATCTTCCAGCTGTCAGACCCACAGCTTTAAGTAAAAACAAGACTGCTTTTTCTGCTGCTCATAATTCTATCTTCATAAGAATTCACATCCAGAGACAAAACTCTCCTGACACTACCACTGAGTTTTCCTGTGGCACTCAGTAGATCTTATGCTCTGAGCCAGGTACAACCAGCATTCAGCAATACCTGACCTGATTGTCCCTGTGCAGACTGTTGGCTGACCAAGTAACTCACAGTATAAACAAAGTTCCCAAAACCGTGCAGGCCACTCAAACCTGGCTTTTGTTTCTCACATCTGAAGCAAAAACTCAGTGGCACACATTTCACACTTCCATGAATTCATGTGTGAATGAGAAAACACAATTGTGAGAACTTTCAGAGATTGTTCTATCATATTTTCATCTAAAAACTTGAGGAGCAAATATACTGTGCAGTTTGTTAGTTGGAAAGAGAAAATTCATCTACAAAATTCCCACAGGACAACCCTTTATGCAAAAGCAAACATTATTATGTAAATAGTAAATGAAACAGGAACCATGAATACTGAAAATAAGAGGATACAAAAGCCACTGTTTTTACAGGAACATACATATTTTGTTCTGAGCTATCCCTGTCTCCAGGGTTCTTTCACCCTCCAGCCAAGCTCTCACCTGTCCCCAGATGCCAATTCCTCATTCCCTTTGTCTCCTTTTACCTCCAAGCTTCTTGCACCACCTGGCTGGGGCCCCATCATCCAAGGCAGTGACATTCTCCTACGTGCCCCATCTGGTATTTGCTCAGCAGGGCAACAGAGGTGTGTCCTGTCACCACACACTGCCATGGTTCAAACAACAGCTAATGCTGGTCCAGAAGTATTTTTTCATTCCACTATAGTGCTTTTCTTATATAATTAATCTGTTCTGAGGAATTAATCCAAAGATCTCTTGAATTACTCCCTCAGAACAAAGGAGGGAACTATTTAGTGTGAAATCAGAACATTTTTAGGAGCAGTGTTTGTACCTAGCTGTCTCAACCCAGACTATACTAGGGCGAGTCTTCTACTGACAGTTTTACATCATTGTTGAATCTGGGCATGAATATTTAGTCTAGCAGCCCAAAATACCATCTAGCCTGTAATTAAAGGTCGCAGAGCACAGTTCCAGCTGACTGTCAAGCCCACAGTGATCACATACATGGGGAATTAACTAAGTCCATTCCTTAAAAATATTAGATGTAGCTAAATTAAAAGTAAAAAATTTCTGAAGGTATGGACTTGACATCATTTACAAAAGAGGGTAAGCATTCTAAAGCGTGGTCTCTATTGCCTCTACACAGCAGAGGGGCTGTGAAGCAGGGCCTCACACACAGCCCCTGCAGGCTCCCATTTAATGGGGTTCTCAGCCCACAGAGAGAATTCGACTCCCAAGTGAACAATACACAATTAGCAGGAGAATTAGACAAAACTCCAGCAATAAGACGACTCCATGCACTGTATGGGGAACTGAACCTGTAGGCAGGGAAAGTTTTAGCAATTTTTTTTGTTGGTGGTGTGTATTTGGGTGGTTTGGAGTTTTTTAGTGGTAGTGTTGGTTTGTCATTAATGCACATCAAATCTGAGGATTTATTACTTATGAGTAGATCCAATACAGCACCATAACTCTCACTAAGAATACCAGATTCAAAAGGCAACAGTTTTTCCACACTGAGAGTCATTTCTCAAAAGCAGCATGAGGAGCTTCTAGCAGATGACTTCTTAGATAACTGAACACAAAGGAAAAAAACTCCTCTGTTCTCTAAATATTTTACTCAGCTGCCACTGTCACTCTTCCGGAGTTACACAAGTCTCCTGAGGAGTGGCTCAGGTCTAATCCATGGAGCCTCAGACCTATGATCCCCCTTCTCCAACACATCCAAAATGCCTCAGAGGTGAGTGAGGTGTTCAGACCCTGCCTACCTACATATTTAACTTGCTTTTCTGCCTGAGGCCCTTTCTGTCACAAAACCCCATGTGAGTCAGAGTGGGAACAAGAGGAATGCTGTCCTTAGTTTGCCTTTTCATGGTCTCCACAGGTGGTTAGGACTCAGAGCCCCTTTATCACTACGTAAAACCCTAAAATATAAAGTTTTCTTCTGAAATATGTCACTTAATTCCACTGTAGGAGAGAGACTTCTTGTAAAGTGCAAATCAAAGAGCCATTACATAGTACCAGCAATTACATTTACTATTTATTACACACCGTGATATATCACATGAGATGTAACGTATTACTATAACACACTATTGCTAAACAGTAAATACTGGTTTACGCTGCCAGGAAGGAACATGATATATTCCACAGTACTGTGTTAGTTACTATGACAGTTGCCATCCTGAATTAGCTTGAAGGTCCATCAAGTGTGGTATTGACTGACACCAGCATCAGATGTTTAAGGAGGGAGTCCCTATGGGGGCAATTATAGACTAATTTACCCATCAGGGAAATTCTTCTTTAAACTCCATCAATTATACCCTGAGGCATAGGGATTTATATCTCATGTTTTTAATCCTTTCTAACTTAACTCTAGGTTATCTTATTACACTTACAAATGCTTAACCCTTTTTCAAAGCCCACTAAGCTTATTTCTCTTAGTATAACCATTATAAATTATGCATAACTTTCCAAACATGTAGATAAACACAACAAAAATACATAGTAACTGGAAAAATATTAATGGGAATTGCATAAAAATCCATCATATGTATCATGGAAAATTCAGCAAGGCTGATCACTGAGAAATCTATCAGAAACATTCAGGATAATGTCTTCCAGCAAACTTCTGTGGATTAGATAAAAACTGCATCTAGAATTGCAAAGTTGAGTGTCAAACATCAAAAAAAGAAAAGGCAGCGTTTGCTCTGTTCTCACCGTATCAGTAAGCCCATTTATGTGGGTGTTTCCTATGTTACAGTATCCAGTACATCACCCAGCTTCTCAACACACAGTCACAGATGGAAGTCTGTTTTGTCAGACCTGTAATTCAGCGATTTCATGGAGAATAACACACGAGACTGCTGTGGAATTCAGTAAAAGACCCTGCATTCACATGGAAAGCAGAGAAAATGTCTTTGGCATCCCCCCTCGGTGGCCCCTTGACAGGAAGGCTGTACACAGCTTAAGTTTCCTGCCTGCTGCAGAGCTGCTGGAAATGTAGAGGTAAGGAGGCATGGGAATCAGATCACCGTATTAACAGGCACTTTCCTAGCCAGCCTGAGGAGCTGAGAAAGAAAGGTTTGTAAAACACAGAGGCAGAGGTCCTGCCTGCTTTGTGCATACAGTAGGACATAGGTCACATCATGGGATTCAGCAAGGAAAACTGCATCAGCAATATGACTTGCCCCCTAAGCAGACTGAGTTCTGGAAAACTGTTATATTCAGACTTGGAGAAAAATCTGAGATTCATGTAATTAATCCAACACACACATTAAAGAAAATATTACCTTTTTTTTTTTTTTTTTAGTTGCTCTGAAACCATACATCAGCTTTCTAAGGACACAAAAGAGAGTCTGAAGTTGATTAAAACATGAGCAAATTTTCCCCCAGGTATGCAAGGCTACCAGGGTGAGGGAAGGGCTTTCTGGATACAATTTAAATACACTTCAAGGAATAAAGCTCAGCTGCCCTCTGACTGCGGCAACTGCCAAGTTTTTCCTCCTAATTTCACCCTGGGAACTTGATGGATGCACAACTACCACTCCTAGGGGCCATGCACATCTTCTAAAGTGCCTGCTCTGTGCAGGGCTGTTCTCTGCTCTCTTGTGCACAAACATAAAAGAAAGACCCCCTTCCCCACTCAGACCTCAGTCAATCCATACCAACATCTACTGACAGGCAGGCACAGCAGAGACAGGTTGGGAAGGGGAGGCACTTCTCTCTCCTATGGCTTTTTACTGCATTTAAATTATTCCTGGTCTCTGCCAGAGAGAGATCAGGTAGACTCCATTCTTGTCCACAGGACTCAGAAGCCAAAAGTTAACATAAAACTTCCCATAAAATGCCTGCCTTCTAACACAGCACAAATAAAAACCCCTGTGTGAATAATTGATGTCATGGCTCACCGGATGAAGAACCAGAAGTATTTCACATCAGTCCCAAAACGTAATTTATCTTAAATGTCATGCAAGATGAAAACACTTGTTTCAGCTCAAGAGACCCCTACCCCTTTTTCCTACATATAAATTTGTTTGGTTTGGGATTAGGGGTTTTTGTTGGACTGTGGGGAGGAATGGAAGTTACAGCAGTCAGGGGATTTTTAATAAAAGCTCAAGAACTAAATTCTCCAAAAAAACCCAACTTTCCACTGGTTGGAACCATTGCAGTTGTCACAGGAAATCCAAGTTCACATTCCCATGCTCAAGCAAGCACAGAAGAATCTGAGCCCAGGTATCCTATATCATATTCCAGTATTGCATCCAGGAATCTACAACTCCTAAGGATGCAAGGATGCATTAGCAGTATCTCACACCATCTGAGCTGGCTCTCTAATCAGTACTCCCGTCCTGACTTGCTTTTCTTCAACTGAAACCACTTCCTGGATTAGAACAGTGTAAGAAGAATTTCATGTGAACCAACACTGATTTTTCTAATGAACACATTAAGAAAAAAAAATCATCCAGTATGAAACTAAAGCTGTAATTCTATAAAACTGATGGGCACAACTTTTGAAGCAATATTAGTGGAATAAGAGAGGATTTCTTCTATGGATAAGAGATTTTAGGATAGAATAGACAATACCGACCATGATGGTGCAACCAAACAGGGGAGCACTCAAGAAACTTGCTCACACAAGACATCTTCCCTCTGTATTAGGTACCAAAATCCTGCTTGCACCCGCTCCTCTGTGCCTGGAGAGCTACTCACTAAAAGAATTATTATGCCAGTGCTACTGTGCCACCGCCCCCAAAGAGAAGTGCACTCCCAGGACCTGGGGGATGCACAACAGATATCAACAGAAGCAAGATTATGGCTACTTGAAGTGCCACAGGCAATTCCAGACACAGACAATGTTTTGTTGTTTACCAACAGAATGCTATTCAGGTCAAAAAAGCATTTCAGATGCCACACACGGATTTCTGACTACATTCTACCTATTTAAAACAGTTTTGCCAGTCACAGAGAAATGAAAAGGTATCTGCTGGCACTCCAGTACTTATTCTCTCTGAAGCAGTAAGAATATTATTTAGGAATGTCATTATTGGCAACATTTCAAAGCCATTCAGTGCCAGATTTTTTAAAATCTCATGTATAATTAAATATCTCCTTTCTGTGGCTGGAGTGTAAGACAGAGGGGGAACAGTGCAGACAGATTCCAGTTCCCTGACTAAGGGGTCACTGGGAGGCACAGTTCACCAAACCTGCTTTTTAAAAAAACAGAATAAGCCTAAACATGATTCTTTCCCTTAGTTATTGATGGTAGCAAATAGCTTATATTTTTTACTCTAAGACTTAAGATAAAACACCTTTCCCTATGGGATAGCATCTAACATCTGAATTCTAGTTGCACATCCACTAAAAATATCCTTATCTTTCGAATGCCTGATAAACATTGCGTTTCCCAGCAGAAAAATCCCTTTCTTCTAGTCCTAACAGGTTTCCTAACATAGACACCACACTCTCGCTCAATGCTTCTTTAGTAGGCTTCCCAACTCAGTCTGCTCTTGTCGATGACCCACACTCACCACAACTCCACATTTTACCACCCCTGAAGGTCTCTAGAGAGGTGCTGTGCACTGAACTAAGGCTCCCAAAGCAGCAATTGAGTCACAATAAACAGAGGGAAATCCTTCTCTAGTGACACAGCCTGAGTGACTCAAAGGCAATTCAGAGGCATTTTATCCTCTCCTTACAGAAATACATTAACACACTGAGGCTCTTAAAATAACCCACAACATACGATGATCTGAAGCTGTACAATATATGCCTGCTGGTATCCCAGACACAGCCTTTCACACAAAACCAAAAGGCCTGGCTGACAAACCATTACTTCACAAATAAAAATAGTCTGAGTTAACTTTTTAGTAGGAAAGGGAAAACTTGCAACTCAAATAGAAAAGAACAGACAGGACATCTTCCAGATTTCTAATCAGGCAGATCAAACCTCTCCACCAAGGAGCAGGGGAAGAACATCACAAGCCACAACAGCCCCAGCTGCCTTGACTGTGAGGCAGAGTTGGATTGCCCACGCTGGGCAGGCACATGGAGACCTGCCCATGCCAATGGCAATTCCTGAGCCTGCGAGGCAGCAAACCGTGGCCAGACAGGCAGTCCCCGAGCTGCTGCTGGCTGTGCCCAGCACGCAACACAAGGGAGCTGGGGAGCATGTTGCACACAAAGATGCTCACTTGCACTCATCCCTCAGCAGCGCTGGAGCCAAACCCAGAATGAGGATTGAAGGAAGTCCATCCAAAGCCTACGATGACATTTGCAACTTGAATACAGTTTAATTTCTGGGGTAACCTACAGAAATCATGAAGGGTCTGACTAAAGAACAGTAGACACTGTATGTAGCTAAAGACTACAGCTGTTAGCAGAGACACAGCCAAACCCCAGCCAAACCCCTGCCTATTTCACTGGAATCAAGTGAAATGATCGAACTGGGATTCATCCCTCATTTTCAAGAGCTGATAGTATTGGGAATCACACGGGAGAGAGTTTTGATGTGCTGCAGCACTGCCACCAGAAAGGGGAGGAAAAACACGAGAGGAGAGAAAGAGTCCAGTAAAAGTTCCAAAGCCCAGTACTTCCAGGAATTAAATCAGAGTGCCAAAATCGCTGGCTTGTTGGCATTCAGATCTATTCCAATACCTCCCCTTCCAGGAATAACATCAAATCTTAGTGGATAGACGTGAACACTGCAGTAGCACGGTCTAATAGCTTTTCATCCATAAGAACACCAAGAATTTGGGTTCATTGGGCTGTATATTTGAGTTAACTTCACATTCCCTCTACCTGGTCTGGTAATAGTCAGGTACATTACAATGGCTTGATCAATGTGTGATCAGCAATGTTTTAATTTTAATAGTGTGGCATACATGGGTATTGTAAGTCCTATCTTAGAGCCCTCTGAACTTCTATAAAGAGAATTGTCATTTTATTGGCTTTTGAAATGCAAAATACTTTTTTGGTTTTCTTCCATAAAACTGTTTCAATGCACTTAAAATTTTCATTATATTTTTGAAGGCTTCCACTACTTAAGTTTTAAGTTAATTTGATTTTCATAGAATATTCCTTAACTTGTCCTTCAAGTGTGGATGCCACAGACTTCTTTAATCATGTTTTACATTTAAGCATATATTAGAAGTTTGCCAAAATTGTAATCTGTAAGATTCTCCTGCTCTAAATTAACTTCTGGGAACAACCAAAAAAAGGGGGCATTGGGTTTTGATCATAAATCACTAGGAATGACTTCAAGAAGTCCAGAATACCACCTCTAATTGCACTACTTCATCTCACTCTAAGCTACCTCACCTCCCTTGAACCTTCACTAAGCTGAGCAGTAACCAAAAGTCTCAACCCCGGCAGCAGAATTCACTGAAGTATTTAACCAAAAAGCCACAAGTAAATTATGATGAATGTGCAATTAGCACTGAAGAACAAATATTTTGGACTGGTAGTTTAAAAGAAAAGGCCAGATACATGGCCTGCTATACACAGTGAGCATCAGATGGCCCAATACCGACTGCTGATTTATTTCTGGCAACAAATAAGAGGGGCAGGAACCACTACAAAAACAAATAGATGTCTGTGCTGCTGTATGTGTAGAGCAAATGCTGCAGCGTGATGTGACTTGTCAGCAATCATGTTAGGCAGAATGCTGTTTGAGCATGAGATGCTTAAAAATTGCATTTTTCAAGGGCAAATTATTGTGCTTAAAAACACAGAATAGAACCAGGGTACT
Organism: Melanocharis versteri; assembly: GCA_013397845.1. Lineage (NCBI taxonomy): Eukaryota > Metazoa > Chordata > Aves > Passeriformes > Melanocharitidae > Melanocharis > Melanocharis versteri. The sequence goes on along the minus strand of VZTG01008820.1, from coordinate 795,958 downwards.
GCTGGGCCAGCCTGATATTGCACAGAAGTATCAGAAGAGAAATACCCGGAACAAAACTACACGAAAGAAAAAAAAGAAAATAAACAGAACAGAAACTTCTCAGGACAGAAAAGAGCCTCTGGGTCTAGACAGGACCGCACCACAGCTGGAATGCCATGTGCCTATGCACTGAATGACAACTCTCAAGTCTACATATATTCCTCAAGAAAAAAGAAATTGAAGTTCAAAATTAGTTCAAACTTTCTACTTTTGTTCACTGCATGGGTATGTAGCAAACGTCAATTAAAATAAGCTATGAACAGCCACAATTTCCTTTCCATGTGATCCATTTGTCTGATTGCAGAAGAGTGGAGTCATCACAAAGAAAACCCCTCGTTTCCAGTGCAGCAGTGTTGCAAGCAAGGTTCCCTCACCAACTGTAGAAACAAATCTCCACTTTTTAAACTAAGGCACAAATAATGAAACCTGCATTGATTCCACTCCCATTAGCACACTCAGGGATTCCAAACAGGTGAGAAGGTGAGAACAGATCCATGTCAGAAGCAGCATATGCCTCCTCACACATTACACCTCAGGCAGCTGTCACAGCAGCCTTGCCTCATCTGCCATGCTCCTCACAAACACATCCACATCCAATGCAATCTGTCCACAGGAATGAATCTAGCTTAATTAAATGGACATATGAAGATGTTCATAAAGATGGAGAGATTATATTTAACATCTACATCACTGGAAACTTCCTTTATAGCCTAATTCATCCTTCCTTTCAGACAACTGAAAACTCATTCTTAACAGAAGCTGAACATGCTAGTCATGCTCAGGAGGGGTTTTATTCTTACTTTCCACAAATAACACCTGGGCAGAGACAGGCATTAGCAGCAGCACAAAAGTTCTGTATGCCAATACTTTTCTTCCTCATCAGAAAAGCTGCTGGGAACATCAAGAACAAAGGAACTAACACTGTTACACAATCCTACTCCAGCTTCAAGGCCTAATACAAGCACATGGCTAAGTAAACTGACTGTCTCTAATAGCCAAAAAATTAGAACAAAACACTGCACTGATCATACGAGTAACCAAATATACTTCAACCACTTCAGTTAAAGACCCAAGCTTGCAAATTCAAGCCTTTACAACATGGATTTTCAATTTCCTGGAAGGAGGGGAAAAAATCACAGCTACAGAACAGCTGGATGGTCTAATTACTGGTGCATGAACACTGATTTTGGACAAGGCTTCCAGTTTCTGCAAGCTACTGCAAGCCAAACAGCACTTACAGGTGAAAAGCTAAAGCCCACTGCCCCCAGTATGCAGGTCATTCCAAATGAAATAAGCCCAGCTGTTTTCCCTTTGGTTCAGTGGAAAATCAGTTCACAAATTAAATCTTTTCTTGCAAAGCAACATCAAAGTGTAATTGATTTTGTGATGGCAGAATACAAAAAATGTTCATTAGGTAAGGGGGGGAAGGGAAGATTTAGCTAGCAGCCATAATATGGACAGTGCAGCACTAGAGTTGCCTGTCTCTGTCAAATTAAAGAAGTCTCAAAAATGATGGGAAAAAGGATCTTTGGAGAGAATTATTATACAGGGAAAGATGAACAGGAATCTGATAATACCCCCAAACAAAATTACTCCTTTTATATTTCAAATGTCACAACTTTGTCAGAAAGATCAAACCTAGAGATTAAGCACAAGCAAAAAAGATTCTGGAATACTCTTGCATTTTCCACTTTTGGATACTTAGCACTCCTAGCCTAGTAAGCAGCAAAATGTGATTTATCACAACAACAGATAACCTAACTGCAAAAAAATTCATTGTGGAGATATTAAAAAATTAATCAAGACCTGTTCTAAGACCTACGTGAAGGTACAATGACTTCAGAATTTCCATTATCCCCCTCTCTTCCTCCCTGTGAGGAGGTTAAGCAGTGAAGCCCCTACTCACTGGCAGGCAGCTCTCTGTTACAGTGTAAGTCCCCCACTGGTTTCACAGCTGATGTACCACTGGAAAAATTAACACAAAGAAGCAGGATTTCACCTCTGATTTCATTTCACTCTCCAATTTTACATGGATTTCAGGGTTAGTAGTAAAGACAGATAAAACTGACTAAAGATGTTTTCCCCAGGTGAGACTGGCACACCACACTTCAGACTAATGAGGGCAGTAATTTTCTGTTGAAGTTGTTCATTAGCTGGTCTGCACGTGGGCATTGATTCACCTGTTTTAAATTCACCTGAGTTGTTCTTACATCGAAGTGGTAAAAACCAAGACCAACCACACGTAAAGTCATGGGACCAAACAGTCCCTTGGTAAATGCCAAAACGCTGCCCACCATGAGAGCAGGGCCCCTTTCTAAGGCAGGGAGCTTTGGGAACTGCAGCAATGGCAAGAGTTGCTAATGGACAGGAGAGATGATAGGAGCCCACTGGAGCTGCCCTGCAGCAGTCAGTGCAGGCAGCACAAGCAGCCTCCAGATTCTTAATCTGAAACCTAGAAGCATCTGGAAAAAGCCACATTTCAGCAGTGCAGTAGAAAGGCACCATCATTCCTGCTGCTTATCTGCAGGAATCTCCTGGGAGTTCTTCTTCCTGCACGAACTGTAATTACAGGGGCCTAATCAGTAAATTCCATGTTATGTTTCATCTCTTAAATGTCTACATTACTTTCAATTCCCTCTCATAATAGATCTGAGTGAATATGTAGAAACAGAAAAAGTGAAGAATTTACCAAGAATTTACCCCTCAAAATGGAGTGGGCTCATTTCCAAGGCCACACAGAGAAGTGAAGGGACATAATACTGTAAATGAACTACAGCTTCAGTCACCTAATACATCTGCAGCAACTGTTTTGGCACCATGTTTTTGAGCCAACAAAGATTTTATTAAACAACATTTGTATATACAACTTCTTTTTTTAATGACCTACATAGCAGCTTTTATAATATAGTGGCTGCATACAGATGGGAGAAAAGTTTCAATTATAGATGCTCTTACTATATTTAAAAAAAAAATCCTTGTTAGTCTCAGTCTGCCAGTCGAGTGAAGCAGGCAATTTGGAAGAGCACCTTGTGTGAATACCACAGCAGTCTGAGCACTCTTGGCACCTTCCATCATTTAGCAAGGCATAAAGTCCACAAGTGCAAAACCAGCCCATCCACAGTGTGTTATGCATTACCTGTTTATATATATTCTGTATTATATTGAATCCCTGTGGACCAGTCATCTCTACCATGTTTATATGCTGCAGTTTGGAAGGCAATTGCTTCCAGCACTCAAAAACAAAGCAGAAAAGGAAGCTAGTATTTGTTCTGCTTCCTGATTGACATTCACCTTTCAAACAGAGACCTCCTTTGACACACTTCAACCAAAACCCACAAGCAGAGGAAAGAGAATGGTGGGAATTTGAATTTAATTTTTAAGATTTAATTTCTCTACATTTACCTAATAGGGTATTTAAGTGTTGCAAACTAAATTCAATACTCAAGTGAAATAGAAATTAGCCTTTGAGACATCATCTATATGTATAGGGACAGACTTCTGAGAATTTGTTTTTCAGCAAGTTTTTGGAAATAGTGGCCATATTGCCATGATAGTGTTACTTCCCCCATCTTTCTCATGAGGTTGCACATTAGTCAGAGTCTTGAATCCATCTGTGGAACAACCTCTACTGCCTGAATAGATTTGAATCTACATCTTTCAGGTGAATGCTCCAATGTCTCCTATGAAGCTGTCCTATGAATGTTTAAACAGGCATTTCACACTGCTGGTACTAGAAAAATCCTTCCCTAATCAGACTTTAGGTGTCTGTGGCCCCTTTATTGATGTCCCTTGCCTTTTCCCAAGCCTAAGGGGAATAAAGTGAAAAATCTCAAACATGATCTCACATCCATCCAAGGAGACATCCTGTCAACCTGAACTGCACCTGGAAAACAGCACGTCTAACTGAGCTCGTCCTTAGCAATTTGCATATTTAAGTGCTTAGCTCATGTTATGCCACTCTCTACACATCGAAGTTGATGTGCACCCAAGCTGACCTTTGTACTTCTGATATTGCAGAAAAAAAATACCTTCAGATTTCATAATGCTCAGACTAATTCAGACGACATTCAAAATATTCAGTGCTGTGATATGACAGATAAGCCAGTTACGCATTGTTCTTCACCCAATATACAACATTTTTGCTAATTTTTGTTTCTCCCCATCTTCCATTTCTCATGGAGTTCATAGCTCAAGCCCACAGAGCCAGTCAAGCTTTGGGCACACAGTCAAACATGTCATGGAGCCACTGCAAAAATATCTTCCATTTCACTACACTTTGCACCCCAGAATTTGCTGCAACCCTTCTACACAGCTCAACATGAAGCAACTCACCACGGAATAGGATAAAAACGGCACCCAGTTGCAGAAAAACAACCCAGACCATCCCATCAGAGCAGTAATTTTGAGCTAATTAGCATATAGAAATACTCCTGGAGTTCTAGAAGAACTTCAAAATACCCATGGATGAATTGCTCATAGAAAATATCTCTGCAGTGAGAAATTCAAATAGATCCCAGAAATCCTTTTATACCGCCTCATTACTGTTACATATCCAAGGCTGGGTTGGATGGGGGTTTCAGCAACCTGTCCTTGTGAAAGGTCCCTGTCCACGGCAGGGGGATTGAAGCCAGGTGATCTTTAAGGCTCCTTCCAAAACAAACCATTCTGCAATTCCACGCTCCAGTGCTTAGCCAGGTATGAACTAATAGTTGCAACATAAAACCTAGGGAACATTCTTCTATTTTAATTGTTTTTACATTTACACATTCATCCTGGAATTCAAAATGAAAAAGAGATTGATGTGGGACACACGAGGGGTCCTTTCATCAGATTTACAAATTTATAAAAGTGATTACTCTTCAGGACAGTTTCTTGTGTGCAGGTGGAATTCTGTGCTCTGATACCTCAACAGCTTTGAGAGATATAGCCAGGAATAAACCCTGTGAATGCAAAAAAAGAAACTGGCCTGTGACATTTTGAGCACAGCCTTTTTCATCAGAAGCACAGAACTGCTATTTGGTTATTGATTGTTGGATACTTTTCACACTGATTACAGCTAGAATCATAACGGTAGGCATGCAAAAAACAAAGTGGAGCCAGGCTAATGAAACACTGTCACAAATACCAACACAAAAGTACTGAATAAAAAGTTGTGCTGAGAAATTCTTGACATAGTTCTCCTGATGCTGACTCACAATCATATTCTCCATTATATGTGTAAATATATTTACTTTGCCAATACAGTGGCCACAATAACACACACAATAGGTTTTGACAGCAGCAATAGGTTTCTTGGCTTTCTCCCATGATTTACAACCAGAATAACAGTCTCACTCACTCTCAGCTTGCTCAAGCTTATTTGAGCAGTGCTTAGCCACAAACTCTCCTTTCTCCCATTACATCATTCCAACTACTACCAGACAGAAATTCGGATTATTTCATTCAGCAATTACAAATCTTTCACTTTTTTTGAATTGCCATTTAAAATACTAACCATAATTTCCCTCCTAAACAGAAAAGTGAAAAGGCTCTGGCCACCGCATATCAAGAAGCTAAACAACTCCTAGGCAAATTAAGTTGCATTTGTTTTCTATTTAATTTCATTGCTTTCGAGTGCTGCCATTGGCCAACACTATGTACTTGAACATTAAGAAAAAACACAGCAACACTAAGAAAAAAACACAGCACACATTTCTGAATGTATCGAATGCATTTGACCATCACTAATTGATAACAGCTATAATTAATGTGAAATCACAGTTGAGGAGACCAAAAATGTATGAAGCAATACTAAGCATGAATTGACTCCACACCTAGTTTTTTCCATCTAAAGAAACATTAGTCATGGGTTAGACTTGTGAGGGCCCAAAATGTGAGGACCCTGACAAAGGATGCAGCAGATACCAAAATTCATGTAAGTTTGAGGAGAGACTGTACAACTTAATGAAAGAGAAACTCCAAAAGGTAACTAAGTAGTAGAAGCCATCTCAGCTTTGACAGTCTTTGAGCTGCAAGCTATTGAAAAGCTATCAAGAGTATTTGGGCAAAGTATTCCCATGTACCTGTCCTATTTGTAAATTCTTTAGGCATCCACTTCTGGTCACTGCTGCAGAGAATAAGTAGGCGAGGTGAACCTTTAGTCTGAAACTGTACAGCTATTCTTATGTTTATGTCCTTACAATGGCATCATTGTAGTGCAGGCTATCATAGCAATATTTTACTGTACATGATCCAAGGAGAGCTGCAGAAATGCGTCAGCGTGGGCTTTAGCACAGAGTTTATGCCCAGAGTAAATTAATGAGTGGCCAGGAGGCCAGGAAAATTCGCCAGTGCTAAACTCAGTCCTGCTGTGACTGGACATTTTCTGGCACCTCAGCTAAAATTGGTGGAATCTGGCCATAAATATGCTGAGTTTAAAAAACATGGGTCAGTAGGAAGCATTTTAGGTGTCCAGCTTTGATACAATGGAAGCACAGCATCAAACCTTATATTATTTATGGAGCATGTGCAAGAAAATGTAAAAAGCACATAGAAAACAAAAGACATGACAGGTAGGGCTTTTTTGCTTGTACTTTTTTAAAAATCAGATTCCATCTTCAAAGCCAGGATTTAAAACACTTCCCATGCATAATTTCTGGCAAGTGCACTTACAACATCTTGTTGACATTTCACAGCTATACCTCAGCAAATACTTCTGGCTGTCGGTGATTATTTATTGCTAGACAGACATCTACTACAGAATATTTAATTTCAGTAAAATATTATTCTGGGTAAGGAGGCCTAAACAGGGACTACACTATAAAACACTACATGTGATTCAATATGACAAGCAGAAAACACTCAACAATTGCCCTGTAACTGCCTAGTGCAAGCTGCTCTACTCTGTGATCTTTTAAATCAAAATGGCCACGGCCACATATAAAACTGTATATTCCTCCACATCAATTCCATTAACATATTTATTAGTATTCAGATTAGTCAAAAGTTTAGCATTTTGCATCATTGTATAGAGCTTGATCCTGCACTCCAACATAAAATCTTCTGTAAAAGAACATAGATCTATGCCAGTTATCAACATTGCCAACCACGATTCTGACTACAAAAAGAAAAAATCACATGCCCTGGGACCCCTCCCCTCTCAAAATTATAAATTTGACTTTTCAACCATACTGTTGCTCAATCACATCCATAATCAAGACTTCAGGCTGCTTTCTGGGAAACATCATTTCCATGTATATTTGATACTTCAAGCTGTTTCTTACATTGCTTATTTTCAAAGCAGAAGATGATAAAAATAACTGGAATTGTCTGAAGAGGAAGTTGTACTCTCACACAGCCAAAAAAAAAGGTGACTGTAAATGTCCCTATTGCTTAAGCATTATTCATGCTGGAGGCCCATTCTGCCTTTCTCCCACACAATGGAAATTCTGTCATTGGCACCAGTGGAAGAAGATACAGATCTCTTTGGCAAGACCCACTGACCACTGAAGTCATCAGCAAACTTTCAGCTGGTGTGAGCTTTGTGTTACATTTTAGAGTCAACTCCTGAAAACCTGTTCTAGGTCAAAGTTAAAATAGTTTTGCTGGTACAAGACTGCAGACCGACCTACTCAATTTCTAAAATATACAACAGAATTATCCACTCCAGTAAGGCCCATTAATTACTACAATAACTGATGTTAGGTTCATTGAGTAACTCAGCTTATTATGGGACAATTACTATTGCAAGGTTTGCATAAAGAGGAACAGAGGACCAAGGACTGAACAGGTTGCCCAGAGAGGCTGCAGAGTTTCCCTCACTGGAGGTATTCCAGAACTATCTGCAGGCCCTGTGCCATGGGCTCAAGGATAGCCCTGCTTGAGCAGAGTGGTTGGACCAGGTGACCTGCTATGGTCCCTTCCAACCCAACCCATCCTGGGATAGCCCCAGTTCTGGCTCTATAAAAACTGTAAATCCCAGATTGAGACGGCAGCATCTCTTAACCCCAGCTACGACCAGCTGTAGCCACAAAGTAGAACGTGGCTTCCTGAGGCTGGCAAAGTCACAATAACAGCGGAAAACATCCCTGTGTCATAAGAAGCAAAGATGCTGCTGATGTTATTGCTCTGTGCCTGCTTCCACCTTCACCCTCCTGCTGCTGCAGCAATAAAGCAGGCTGAGGGATCCCAAAGGTACCTACCCCTGTATTCCCATTGCTTCACCTGTCCCCCCAGACAGCAGCTCTTCCCTAGTTCCACTGGGTCTGACAGAACTGACAGGTTTTGGCCCTTAGACAAATTCCATTCTTGGGGCAATACACCCTATGCAACCTCCAGCAGCCTGGAGTCAGCCCTTTCCTAGGTGTATGTTAATTACTGGGTGCAGAACGTTAAAATGTACACCTGTGTTACTCTAAGGCTTTGACATTTAGAGCCAAAACAGCAACATTTGAAACTTGGCAAGAAGTAGTAATTTGTAGGCCACAGAACACCGCACACCATGTCCCCAAACAGCAGCCCACATAAATAAAACCTATACCAAAAAATTGGGGGCTTGGTAGAGGTTTTCCCAAACAACCTCAAGGAACATATTTGCAATCCTTGGCTGTCATTTTGTTTCTATCATGACTCCTCATAACGACATTCCTGAAAATGCGAATTTCAGAATCATCTCCTGAACTCTTAGGAAAAAAAGGCTCTATTATCTGTTCTTCCACAGGCAATCAACAAAATTGTTGCACACTAAGTGCTTTACTGCCTCATGGCTAAAACGCTTCTTCCTTGCCTTCTCAAGATCCCCACACAAAATAAATGGTGGCTATCAGGCATAGTCTTTGAAAACAAAAGTAACTCCAGTAGCCAAGGCATGAGCATTTCTATTAACCTCTACTGTTATTTCAGTATCTTTTAATAGATGTAATTTGTTAATTGATAAGAGATCCATGAACAGCTACAAAAAGCTGCTCTCAACTACTTGGATGTGGTTCTTTGCCATTCTTTACCAAGAGAAAAGAGAACTGTGATTGAGGAGCAGGGAGTTCTCTATGAGAGGAGAATTTTTCCATGTATGAAATTACTGGTGTTAATGCTGTGGATCCTACTCTTTGTTTTCCTACTAAAAAATATTTTCCCTTTCTTGTACTAAATCATGCACACACTATGCAACCTGGCCTTCTTTTCAGGGAGCTGACTGCATTTGCATAAACAATAACAGTCTAATGTTTATCAAGTCATTAATTCCTCATGAAGGCATACAGCTGTATAAAGAGCCTTTTTTCCTTAGAAAAATTCAAGTGTAAGTTATTAAAAAAGAAAGCAGTTACATGACTGTAGATCTTGGAGATTAAAGATCATCAGGACTAGCACATAAAGCAATCCAAACACAGAAAATTTATGGAGAGAGACATTTTTACTGATTTGTTATTTGTTTCTTTCTGTACAAAAGTTATATTTACATGAGAATGTAATTCTGGATCAGAAATAAAATTTTATCCATTGCATTTTTAAGTGGCATTATAAAACAGTAAACCAGTAGGAAATTCTCAAACATATGCTTGCCTACAAGTTTTTCTAACAGTCAGTTTGGGCAAAAAATCTACCTCTGCATCTTGTCAGCGTTCCCTTCATTATTATATCCTTGATATTCCAAAAACAGTACCATGCTAAAAGTGTATAAAAGTCCTTAAATATAACAAATACAAAGGCTTATAACTGTATACAGATGAAAGTCATAGAATCTTTCCACAAACTTTACTCAAAATCTCTGCATTTCTCCTGCAATTTAACATCCTGGAATTCCACTTTTCTGTTAATTTTAAGTTGTTAGTAAGGGTTGAAAAAGAGCCGAAAGCAAATTATTGCTTTCCCTATCAATTCCCACTTTACTGTTAAAAGTCCTTCTGCCTTGAGTGCCTGGGAGGTGCTCCCATATACGTGTTTCAAACACTAACCTGTAAAATATGCATTACGCGAGACAGCTGTGGTGTCCGTAAGGCCACTGCCAGCAATCAAATACCTCAGCATACCAACCTGGCATTTCCAAGGCAAAAGAGGCAGTTTGGGATAGAATCTGGACCCTGCCAGGAGGAGACTGAGGTTGTAACTCAATCCGTGCACGCCTTCAACATAACAAAAGGCAGGCAGAGTTAAAGAAACACAGAGCAAAGGCAGAGAAAGCAAATTCTATCCTGGCAGCACCTCAGAAGGATTCAGTGAAATGTACATAGAGAAATGGGAAGTGGTCCTCTCTTTCTTACAGTTAAATAGAAAGGCTTCAAGCACGTGCTAGAGGCACATATCAACTCTCCACACTGGATACAGCTTTTCCCCTTTATCACACAATAATATTTGCAGTCCAGATTCTGATCCCCTTGCTGATATTGAATAGCATCCCTGGCTATGTCAATACAAAGAATTCAGTGTAATGCATCTGGAGGTGAATATGCAGCCTCATTTGCTACTACATTGCTCTCCAAGCATTTAACTGGGTATATAAATACTCTATGCTGAGATAAGTGCTGCAAACTTTTACTTTGCTTTAGCCAAGTTACTCTACAAAGACTTCTTTTGAGTTTAATGGGGCTGTGCATGGAGTGACACTTCAAAGTCATGACAGTAGCAGCCAATCAAGTGCAATGAATACCTTGCAATCAAACAAATATATAACTTAAAATTCCTTAGTCTCCAGACAGTATGGAAAGTTGTAAGATAAGTGGAAAACATGGCCTTTCTTCCCTTATTTTATGAAAGGCAGTAAAGCTCCTCTAACAGCAATGAGCCATTGCTGTAAATCTAAATGGAGAAAGCTTGTTCACTGAGCAAAGACAAAACAAGTTACTGTATATCACAGCAGAGGAAGGATCTAAAGATCAAAGGGTAAATACCATTTCCTGCAATGTGTTTTTCCAGGATACAGCTTACTCAGCTCCTAAGTTGTTCTACAGTAGAGAAAAAAAAAAGCTATGAAAGGGCAGGAGAAGTGCATGTTTAGGTTCTGGTAGATAAACACCCAGACACCAAAAATAGAGCCATACTTGTGTAGTAGAAACAATGTCTCTAGTCATATGTAATGATCCCTTTATTGTTACATGTATTTTTCCCCCTAGTATTTAGTTCGATATATTCTTTTCTCATATTTAAGGGATCTTTAGGATCCCTTGAAGCTGAACAAATGAGAAGTGTGGCTCTGGATTCTAACTCCTAACTGCATGCCTTGTTTTGCTGTGAAATGCAGTGCTCACTTGATGGCTCCTGATGGCCTGTGGACAAATGCCATTTCACCACTCTATTCGTAGCATGGCATATAGTTCTCTCCTTAAATATGAGGAACATCCTGTACAACATTATATGAGGTACAGAGAGAACACATCAGAAAAAAACCAGCCATAAACAAGAGTAATTGCAATTTTTAAGAGCTTTCTGAAAGGCTTCAAATTTCAACTATCAAAGTAAAGACCTTCTCTTCACTGCATTATATCCTTTACCTGTATTGATGATTCCTTTGCATTACAATGCTGCAAGATATCCCCAAGAGATTCTTACAGAGTGACTGGGAGTACTATGGATTCTCACAAAAACGCTGGGATAGGGAAAGCAACAGAAGTGATCTGGAGTCCTTCTCACACACTGAACCACTCAGAAACACCTCCCAATACAGTTGCTCTGAGGGACGAAGGTGCTTCTCCCTTGCAAAGAGAAAAGATGGGGTAGGAGTAGATGTGCTGCCGCTGTGGGAAGATTAAATGCCACACTTAACAGTGCTGGCTTTCAGCACACACACACGCAGCCAGGTGCTACAACAGCTTGAGGCCAGGCAGCCTGATCCTCCTTCCACAGTGCCCACATCAGCAGCGTCAGCGCAGAGCCCTGAGCAAGGACTCGGAGGCAGCACGTCTTGGGAAGTGCTGAGGGCCCAGGAGGCAAAAGTTTTTGAAAACAACTTCTGAAAAAATTTTTGAAAACAATCACTGTTAGTACTACATAAACTGTTCTGTTCGCCAGATGAGCCGAGTTCAGCAGTGAGAAAGATCTCAGCTCAAAGACAAGAGATAGAGCAAATTAATCATGGAAACTGGTGTTACTAGCCCACTCAGGTAGGTGAAGTCTCTAGTCTAAAAAATACACAGAATCCTGCAAAGGCCAGTCATAGTCTCTCTCAAAAGAAACATGATTAAAACAGCCTTGCGCTCTCCTTTTCTATTCCCCCCCCCCCCCCCCACCCCTACCCCCCTAGGAGGGAGAAATTGAATCTGTGCTGGCCTCCTACCACCAAACAATCAAAAAGGGCCACAGCTTGTGCTGGGCTGAGGCACACACAGCAGTGTTGGTCACAATTCAGAATTCACCATGTAGCCACTTTTCCCACCTGGCAGACAGAGATATCCCTGTGAGCAGAGGGAAAATAATTCTTGCCATGTGGTAAGTGTGGGTGAAGTCTAACTTTTTCAAATGGTGACTACCAGAGCCAGCCCAAAGCAAAGACACTTCTTTGTTTGTTTTTACCCCAAAGCAAGAACCTGAGGTTTTTCTTGATTTATTTGTTTTCCCCTGACAACTACGGACTGCAGTCCTTTGTTCTGGAAGCCAAGGGCGGGTTTGTTTTGCACTACCCTGACAACCAAAGCTCTATGGCAGGTTTTCCTGACTCAAGAAACAAACTACTTACTTACTTCAGTGAAGAGAGACAGCTTCAGGTGTGTCCCAGAGGGAGATATCCCCCGGTTTTGGAAAACGTTTGAGGATAGAATTTACCCTCATTTGTCAGAGTAGCTAGCAGTGGTAGAGACCCCTTCTTGTCTGTTCCTTACCTTATCCACTGTCCAAACCCTTAGGTAGATGAGGAACCTTTCCAGGTGCTCCCCAGAGAGTACTTGCAGCCAGCCAGGGCAGCTACATGGCGGCAGCTCTGCTGTCCCTGTCCTGTGATCACAGCCAACAAAGAACAGGAGGTCTCTGCACCACCCCTACTTTCAGCAGTCCATAAGCTGATGAGCCATTTCTTTCTGTCCATGTAATACGTCTCTGTCTCTAGAAGCACAAATGCACCCCTCAGACCTTACTGATAATGTTGATGAAGATGAACTGACTTCACAATTAGCCTTCCTCTGTATCAAAGCCATCAATAAATTGTACCAGTATATTTAAATATAATCCATGCAGGAATCTACATTCCTTCTTAGCTTTATAGCAGCTTTCCATCCACTGATTTTCATGCAAAGGTTTTGTTTTAAAGGCTCAAAAATAAATCACAAAAAACCAGGGGGAAACGTGGTGAAATTGAAGCCATATTGAAATGACATCAAGTAAATGAAAATTAGTAAAACACAATGACATTAAGGTATCTTTTTAAAATATCACAGCTACAGTCGGTTTTGGCACTGGTTCTCTGTCTGAAGCCACAGTTTCTCCCTGGCTTTATTTTTAGTGTCTTTTCTGAGCATTAAACAATTCAACCAACCACTTAACTCTAAGCATGTGAATAGTCTCACTGAAAGTTAAATGTTTTCTGAATGTGAATTATCCTTAGTTCTCCAGAAGCCATTCAAATTGTATTTAAATGTAGAGAACTTTTAAACCTGCAAAAATCTAAAAGTAAACAATTTACTATCAGAGTTTATAGCAAGCACTTCAACTAGGCAATAATGTTGACAATCATTGGCTTAGCTCTTTATTTTATAGAGAAAATGTACAGAAAAACTCACTCCATTTACCAATCCTTTGAGAGACTTTCATTACTGGTCTTATATAACACCAATTGAAGATAGAAACAAAATATTATTTAACAAGGTTTTATATGACAACATAAAGAGTGACTGCTAGCTGAGTGTTGATCCAGACATGTTTCTGCCAAGGTCACTTCCCTGCCAAAATACACATCCAATAACCATACATAAATTTTATTTTTAATAAATAACTACTAAATGGTTGCATAAACAGAGTAAACTGTGGGTAACTGTAGTTTATAATGAATATCTGTTGGAGCAACATTAACCAACACCTTGCACAGGCTGACTGCAAGACAGTGTCACCGTCACCAGCTTGTTGGTTGGTGGCAAACCAAATTATGTTGGAACACATCGGTGGTTTCCCTTGGTGAGAAATCTACATCCTTGCAACATCAGCTTTTTCATTCTTGGAGCATCCCTCATATTTTTCCTTTTCAGACATTTGGCTTTGGAAAGCTTAGAATTTATAAAGGAATAGTCACTGACCTGGAAAGTCACTGTGGCAAGACCGTTCTCTATACCCTGCCCGAAATATAAACATGTTTATGTGGAGGACGTGTGGTCTGAAGTCTGAAATAGGAGCCTGAGATTTAAAAAAAAGTCAGCTACCAACTCCTTGTGTGACCTTGGCCAAGTCTTTCAACAGCCTTATCCTTCAGTTCCCTAACTGTGTAACTAGGAGAGGGATGTAGAGGGCTTTGTGAAGGTTATTGATTGATCACTGTTTGCAAAGCCTGCCGAGGTACCACTGGGAAAAAGCTTTAAACTGTATGTGTTTAAAGGATCGATGCATGTTATTACATTATTATTGAAATAATGGTAAATACGTTGTACCAAAAAAAATAGGAGAAAGGAAGAGAAAAACAGTTGCAAACCAACGTGCAAAAGAGGAATTACACTTGGTACGTGATGTCTGATCCTGTAGCAGCAAAGACAGCACAAGGAAAACCTTGCCTAAGAAGGGGTCTGATGCCAAGGGCACTCAGCACCACCCAGAATTCGGCACCCTCACTCTTCTCAAGGATTTATTTGGGGAGCCACTCATTTAAATCTTCACAGTGGTGACCATTCATGCAATTTTCTTCAAAAAGCTGCCTTGTAATTTTCTTGTTACAAGATCCTTTTTTATTTCTATGCTTTCTTCAGCCACGTGTATATTTAGCTAAATTCTGATTTCCCACCCATGCAAATGCAAGGGGCATTTTACACTTTTCTTAAGTACTGACACATTTACGACTGTAATTTCTCTAAAATGTCATTCAGCCAAGATTGATTATTTGCTGCATAGTGAGTAGAGGAAAGAAAGAAAGGAGCTGTCAAGCATTCTTGCTTTTCTCTTTGGGGTGGAAAAATAAGCTTATCTTTGGAAAGACAGATCCTTTTATTAAAGGATGAAATGAGCACTGAACAAATACTATGAGGAATTCCAGTTATGCTGATACTAATAGAAGACATAGTTAAGATGGCAGAAAAAACCTTGTGTGTTCAAAGACTTCAAATGCATTTGTACTAGGTGGGTCTTGACCTGGTAAGACTCCACTAATTTCCTGGGGCTTGCAGTTGCATGTGGTCCCCTTTGCATGATGCACTTAGCCCACTGCCTTTCCCCCCCAAAAATTACCAGGCCATGTTTTCACTAACTTACTCCATTTCTCAATCTTCCTCTTACATGTTACAACAGTCATTCTTACCTCCCTGTGGCCAGTGAACTTCTCCACTGGAAATTGTCAGTATATTCTATCAACATTTTGTTATTGGTGTACTGTAGAATTATTATATAAGCAAGATTTGCAACAAGCTGCATAGGATACAAAGGTGCCTTTTCTCAAATATTTCTCTCTCAAGAGCAACTAACAAATAAATCCACCTCTATTCCCCATGACTCAAATATCTGCAGTAACTGTTTAGGCAGATTAACCAGATTCCTTTCATTTTTACTGCTCTAATCCTTGTAAAAGAATAGCCAAGGACCAGGTTCAGGTACCTTTACTGACAGACAATCTCATGGAAATCTGAGAATTCTCAAACTGACTTTGACAACTTGTAAAGGCTATTAAATTAACCAAGTCATACCTGTGAATAACAAACCAAAATCCCAGCAAATGATTCACCACCTTTGCCAGTGCTGCTAGAAAAACTGTATTTATGTACAGCACAGTCACCCACAGTACAATGTGTGTTTAGTGTAATTTGACACAGGAAGAACTGCTGCCTTGTAAAGCAATGCCCAACTTCCAGCACAGTTTCAAAAGCATCTCTTTTCCAAAGCAGCTCTCAGAGTCAAGCTCCTCCAGCCCCCCACTGCAGCACACCTGAGCAGCTCTCACAGCTGCTTTCCATCCCCAAATTAGAACAGGTGGAGCTTGAGGCACTATAGCAAAACTATTTCAAACATTACAACCGGCGTGGGTTTCAAACACTGCCACTGGTCCCAGAGATGGCTGTTAGAAGTACTAAGGACTAGGAAAAAGCTCTTGAAGGAACAAAGAAGCACATTCACTTTAAGGGGCTGTTTTTCACTCTGCATATATTTCAACCAAAACAAAAACTTCCAAGTCTCAAGGTGTAATAAGCACTACACAGAGGAAAAGGAGAAGATATGAGAGCTTAATTCCAAGCTACTGTGAGGTGATTTCATACCAAACTAAGCAAGACAGAGCAATCTCCATGGAAGGCCAGAGTTTATCACAGGCTGTGGTTTGGCCCAGTTGGCAGACATTTTAACTCTCCATCTAAGCCTGAAACTTGGCAGATAACACAAGTTTCTTTCCCTCCTCTGTGAGGTATCTCATTTTCTTCCCGAGCATTCAAACAATTTGGCCTAAAGATCACTTCTGCTGTACGGACATGAGCTGACCCAACAAGATAAATTACAAAAACAAACAAACAAAAAGTTTCAAATTAAAAGCACAACATGAAAACAGTACTAAAGCTGACTCACCATTACCGTTCTCCTCACAAAAAAGTTGCTTCCTCTCCCAGCAACAGGCACCAGCACAGGCACAGAGCAGGCAAGGCACTGCAGAAGTACTGTATGGGAAGAAGAAGAAGACTCTGCGTTGGATTTAAATAGGGCTCCAGAGCCCAGGGCACGTGGGGGAGGCTCCAGGTGGGGTCAGCAGGGCGAGCAAGGCTCTCAGGTCCTGCCCTTTGCAAACTCTTAGTGGGATTGAGAAAGCAGCTGTGAAACATGGCCTGAGCCCCACCTCAGAGCTTCCCACCACCCCCAGTTTTAAAACTTTTTTGCCTCTTTTTTCCAACAGCCTTGCAATTATGCCAAATTTTGTAGGCATTGTTCTAAGCCTGACACTAACGCATGAATTTGATGCTGAATACAGAATCAGTTAAAAAAAATGTGAGGAGATGGAAAATACCTCTTTGGTTATAAAGTGCATCCCACATCAATGGGGAGTTGTTCCCAAGACTTTACTGTCCTTTGGAACCATTCAGGTCATGAGACTTTCACCAAATCCCTTCTCAAAGTGTTTCCTGATAGCCGATTTCTTTTTTTTCTCTCAATTTCATAAAGATGAATTTAGTCATAATAATGCACCCTTCAGCCATCCAAAAGTCCTCTCTCCTCTTAATATGTGGACCTTTGCAGTATGCTAGACAGTTCACATATCCTCTTTAGTCATTGTTTCCTCATTCAGATATTTCTTTTGGAAAATAAACTTGGCAGAGAGCAGAAGACAGCTCTATTACCATCAAACCTCCAGTGACTGCAACTGGGAAAAGAAAAGCTCCTTAGTTAAGTACTTCAATGTGCAAATAACACATTTTGGAGTTAACAGCGATCCCCAGAGTGGTGATTCTCAGAAGCTCTGTATGTGGAAATCTCACTCCAGGACAGAAAAGGAACTTTAACTAGCTTAGGAATAGAGGAGGAAGATAGTGTTTTCTCATAACTAAAGCACAAGTTGGATCATCTGAAGCTTCTCCTGGCTTGGACATCAAACTACTGTGTGGTCTCCTGTTCCTTTGTTTCCCCATCTGTCAAATGTATTTATGGGAATTTGTCTTCTTTATTTCCCTCTTTTAGTCTTTCTTATGAGTCTCAGATTTCAACCATGGGGCAAGCAAAAATTTAGGGGAAAGGATACCAGAAAGTTCAAAATGTGTTGAGCCCTAAAAGCATCAGCTCACGCATCACATATACAGTTCAAATACTGAAGGAATTAAAAACGTCATCATTCTCACTTGATGAGGAAGAAGTAAAACACTTCCCAAACTCATGGAAGAAGGTCTGTCAAAAGTCTGTAGGGTGCTGCTAGTATTCCAGTGTTGAATGGGAAGTAAACAAGAGAATGAAAACCTGGCAAATGATGCAATGGACTGTTACCTTTCTCTCCATCCAGCACACGAGCGCTGATGTAAGTGGTAGCTGGGCTGTGAGTAGAGTACCTCATCTGGAATCGCTCCTGGTGCAAATTGCAGCACCACTGTGCTAGGTTGGTATGACACCGACAGACTGGTTTAGAGCATTTAGTTTCCCTAATGACTAAACATCTCCAGCAATCACAACCCTCACCAGAACCAGGTTAAATTTTATACTGAGTTTGCAGCAGCCATCCCTGCTGGTTCATCACTCACTGTGGACGGGGTGTCTACCAGCCACCTCGGCTGGCATCAGTACACAAAACCAGCTGCAGAGTTTTTGTCGTGACACAAATTACACAGTGAGATCTGGATGAACTGCAAAAAATTGCAGGATTTTCAAAGCTGCATGGGAAGAAAACCAGAACAATTTTCTGTAAGCCAAAGGGAGATTTCTCCACTCTCTATTTTCCAGGGCTAAAAAACTAGAATAGAAACTAGTTTTGAGCAAGATGAACCTTATGAGATAAAAGCACAGGGCCATACCATCCACTGCCTCCAGTCTGCTTCTTGAGTTCCTGCTCCTGGTCTTTCAGCTGAACATAGGTGCCAAAATGTTTTTCAGGAACGCAGAACTCTATGCCAGAACTGAGTAAGGCAAATTTACCTCCCAAGGAGATGGTCCTTGCTTTAGAAAGTATTTCAGAAGAGAGAATTTTTCCTTGACTGCATCAACTCCCAAACAGTTTTGGTTCAGCTAACCTTTTCTAATCCCACACTTGTTTGATTAGAGCAGTATAAGGAAACCTGGCAAATCCATACCTGATGTCCTTACTGACAGCCTTTGTGTGAGTTAAAACAGGACAGTGTATGTAATCTGAGTTCATCTGCAGGGTATTTCCTATAACTGATGAACCATCTAATGCCATACTACGAGAGTTAAGTTGGAGCCACATGCTCAATAGAGTCTCCTGAACTGCACAACAGTGACTCCTTTTCCTGTGTAATTTTACTACCTTTTTTACTGCATCCTATAAGAGACCTGGGCCTAATTTTGCAGGAGTACACAATTATAAGGATAAACTGAATGAAAATCTCTAATCTTTCTCTGTTCAGTTCATAAACTATCATGTGAAAACTTAGCAAAACTTGCCTTCTCTAGCAAAAGGACTTTCAAGTTTAATTCAACATTGTTGTTGACCAGCCTGAAATTCAATAGCAGCCCACTATGAAGAGCAATTGTAACACCTCTGCCCACACTACATCTGTCAAAAATATTATTATCCCATAAGTTTGTGTTTAGACCCAATTATTTATACAAGAAGGAGGAAAAACCATGTTCCTCACCTTTTAGTAGATTTACAATGGGAAACTGAGTTCTTTCTTCAGTGTTATGTGTAGGAAGAAACTCATTTGTCTCTGCTCTGAAATGAAAGCACACATGATTACCAGTCTAATCAATCATGCCTCTTGTATTTATCTAGTTTGGTGTGGTTTGTGTTTGCGTGATATTCTTTTTATTATCAAGAATTCAGGTTCCTATGTGTAGTCAAAACCAGTTCATCAACACACAAAACAATCAATAGCTTGTGTAAAGAGGCAGCAATGTTATTACTGCTCAGTGACCAGTAACACTGAGCAAATGAGGTGCAGATTCCTACAAATTCCTCCATGAAACTAGCTAGATTTACAAACATGAAAGTACAGTGGTAAGATCTTTCGAACTGGTAAGTCAGAGTAAGTTTGCTGAAATTATTCCAGTTCATAGTATGGGGGCTCTTGGCACACAGAACAGACCATCAGTTTTCTATTTACACCTCTCTGTCCTTCTATATGCATAAAAGATGCTGTAATATGTGCCGTCAGTACTAAAGCACTGTTATATGAATTTTATATAAATACATTTCTACTGCCATTAGTGGAACTACGACAGCAGAAAACAAGCATAACAAAGACAAATCAAGTGCCATATGGACACATGAAATTTCAATGAAAATTAGCCTCTCCATCTAGACAAGAAAACTGACTCATCCGTAAAGACATTATGTACCGAAAGTAAGAATTTTAATGAAGAAAGGAGGAATAAGCCTTTACATTAGAACCGAAAACAAACAGTAGTGAAAGCAGTAAATTGAGCCAATAAAGTCCAGCAAAAACATGAATCACCCAACCCAACAGAAAAGATTTGAAAAATACTGAGTGGGAACATGCCACAGAGACCAAGACGAGACAAAGTAAACATGTCATGTAGAACAGATGCTGCAAAACAAGCACAATGGCAAAAATAATTATATGGTAGTCAAAGTCTCAAGAGAAAAAAAATCAATATATTGGCAAGCATCAAAACAGCTGCATCTGGTTTTGAACAACAGAATTTGCAAAACCCCCACCTGTGAATCCAGCCACGGAGGAAATGCAGGTACAACCTACGCCAATAATCCCTACACAGATATCTCTAGCTTGCTGACTGATAGTGTCTAACGTAGTCGAGTATCTGAATTCATGAATGAAAACATTCACCTATTCACAAACAATTTCCAGGTACATAATTTCTGCCAATCTTTATATCAGAAGGGGAGTGATGAACTTTACCTTACCACTCATTACTTCCTAATTAAGAAAACCAAAGTTAGCTGCCTAGATCACGGTCAGTCTTCAATCTTCATGTGTTAGAAGAGGTTAGCAATGTTAAACATCCACAACCAAAGGAAAATTCTTGTCCAGTAATAGATGAGACCTAATCCATGAGGCCTGAGTAGTACATATTTAAGTCAGGAATTACCACTCAACATGACTAATGCCTCCAAAAATGGAATCTCAGAAGAGAAAAGCATTAGAACAGTGCAAAATATTCCCAGTTCAGTTAAAGATGTTAACAAGTGTATATATAAATATGAAATTTCAGAGGGTCTGAAATTTAAAAACACATTCAGATGGTTATAGTTATCTATAACCTAGAGTTGTCTATGGTTATGAAACACAGAGAAAGCAAAATTGTAGTTCAGCAGGGCATAACTCAGTTTCTTTTGTTTCTGGAACCAGAAACTGGACTACCCTTTAGCACTGATGCCACACTAGAACTTTAACCTGAGGGAAATAAATTCTCATTTTGATAACTCTACTGTAATGATTATGTACCCTAAACTACAAAGTCCTCACAAACAGAAACACAGAAGACTGAGGTCTGATCCCCTCCTACCTGAGAGCCTGAAAAATAATTTCCTTCCTAAAACGGATTAATTTTTACAAGAAACAATAATGAGAGAGTTGTGATCAAGCAGAAGCAGAATATACACAGTAGACAATTCCCACCATGAATTAATGTTCCTCAGAAAGTAGAAGGAATTTTTTATTTCCTATTTTTTCTGCTATTAGAATTCAGCCTTCCTCTCTTTTTCAGAAACCATAGAAAAATGGCTTTTGCTCAGCTTTCCATTCAGCATGGCAGAGGCTCAGCCAATAAATGCAGAGAGTAAGTCTCAGAGTAAGAACACAGCAAAAGACAACTATGGATGGCTCAAATGAGGGAGGGGAAAAAGGCTGGGCCAAACATAGCAAGTTTGAAGACTGATTCTGACCTCTAACCATAATGGATTTTGAATACTAATAAGGGTGAAGCTAAGCAATGCACACAGCTGGAGAAAACAACATCTTGTGACCATGCTTATGCTCTCTCCACATACATGTACTTATAGGCACACACACCAACATCTTTAGGGAAAGCATTCATGTGAACAGGATTTCACTACTGTTCTAAGCCATCTTTAGCCAAATTTTCTCAATATTAAAAAGAAAATAAAAAAGAAACAACCAGAAAGCTGCAAATCTGTCAGAGAAACCTGTAAAACAACAGAATCCATCCAGTAAAACAGCAAACTTTGATGTATTCAAGTGCTTTGCTGAATTAAAGTGGAAGAAAGTGTTTATGAATCTTTCAGCTCTATTTTGCTACTTTCAGATGTTGTACTTGCAACTGACTGTCATTTCAAACATCAGATCCCTGTTCACACATAATATTATAAGTCATCTGGTAAAACATAAAACTAATTAAATGCCATAGGTAATTTATTTAGTCACTTCTTGCAAGCTAAATGAAAGAACACATCTACTACATGAACTTGTACATGAAAAGTCATCCCTCTGCAGTAAAACATTTTTTTTAACCTCCTGAGCTGGACCCAGCTGCTTTTCATACATCTATAACAAACTTCGTGCCAAATGAACTGCTTATATATTTTTCTAAACAAGCCCCACTTTACTTTTTCCAATCAGTCCAGACAGATGGCAAGTAAAGAAAACACTTTAGTGTCAATCTGGTGGAGACCGTCACTGAAGTAGTTTTGCCAAGAAAAAACAGACTAAACATTAATGAGGCCAAATAGAGAAGCTTGTTTTACAGGCTGGAGGTACTAGATTTCTCTGGACTTAGAGAAATTCAATAGTAGCTTTAAAGTGCTTGCAAGGAAACACTTCTCCACTTTCCTGCAGCATGCAGCAACCATATTCTAATCGGGGTAGCAACGTTCAGTCCACACCAGCAAGAATGGGTATCACATTTCTAAAACCATCGGCAGGGAAGTGTTTCTTTTCTTTTTTTTTTCCCTCTTGATGTACACAAAAGTTTTTGCACCCTTGCAATGATTATATTTTCCACTACAGAGAATGAACTTTGTGGAATTTGCCTATGATGTTACCAAGTAATTCACTTCTATTGAAAGCCTTTACTGTTCAGCTTTTGAAGATTATCTGAAACAATACCACATTGGTGCACAAGTATTGACTCCAGCCTAATCTCTCTTGCACCTGCTTTTGTGCATGTATCTAATAATGCCAAGAAAAAGGAAAGAAGATTAAGGAAGATCCAAAATAAAAATTCTCTTTGACAAGGTGCCTGTTTTGCCTACACGACACTATTCAAGTTTGCATTATCTAGTATGCCTTGCACCTGAGATGCAATTCCCTGCAACTGCAGCACTTTCATTGTTTATCACATGCTAAGACCTGACCAGACACAAGAATCACCAAAGCAAAATGAGTGCAGCATAAAAATCTGTGATGATTGCCTCAGGAGGTTTCAGACAGGTTGGTTACATCCTTGCTATTCAGGCCTCCTCAGCAATGAAAAGACCAGTTAAGCCAGAGGTACAGAATGCATAATACAGGCTTTAAAACAGTCACTTCACTTTAAAAATTCACCACAGGAAAACTGCCATTAGTTATTTTTATGTCCCAAACTTGGGGTTTTTTGTAGAAAACAATTTAAGATGCTCAAACACTGTTTTTATTGGTAAGTTTGAGATTCACTTTCCTATGAAGGGAAAAGGCTGCTTGATAATTTGTAATTCTGTTTTTAACACAGCTTAACTCCATGAGAAAAGAGGGAGCACAAAGAGACGTACACTGTTCACATTAACATTGCCTTCATCAGTAACTGGTGCAGTTGCTCTTGTGTCAGGAGAGACATGTAAAATATTTTGAACTATCAAGGCAGAATTGTATTGAGCAGTTTCCAATAGTCAGGAAGATCCAAAGGTAAAATGGGCTCAGTATATTACATTTCTCACAGCTGTCACCTTTCACTCTTCAGCACTTCTTTTTTAATGCTCTTTCCTCATCTTGTCTTTTTTAGTACAATGGCCTGTAAGTATTTTCCAACAATACCTAGCCATTTGAGGATGAATTGCCAGGTTTCCTTTCCTCTTCTGTACATCTTAAGCAGTGGTGCAGGAGGACAGCGTGTCGGATGGGAAACATCTGGACATACAAACTGCTGTGTGAGGAGCACTGTGGAGATCATGGCAACGTCTGGTGGGAGTGTAGCTCTTTAGAGAAATCTTACCCTATTAATACTGAAAAATTATTTTGAAGTCTAAAGAACCATGAAAAGATCGAATTATTTGCCCTGACTAGCTCGTTTTGGTGTTGGTTTGCCTTATTTCTCCACAAGAGTATTTAGTTTATCAGTGTATTCACCAGACACTGTAATTTCATGCCAAAGCAGATACAAGTCTAAAGAAAAGGATCTAAAGACACAGATACAGATAAATAATCAGGGATGAGTTTAAAAGATATTTCCAGAAGACAAAGCTTCAAAAGATGCTGTTAACTAGATTGCTTTGTGCTAAGGACATTCAGTAAACAGATTATCTCTAATAAGCTTATCCTGTATTAAAGCGCTAAGGAGTTGATGCTGTGATAAGACAGTTTTCAAAGGCAATGAATTATAGACACACAATCTTATGCAGGGAGCAGAGCAAGCTTTCCCTTCTCCCACAGTGCTGCTCAGTGGCTTCCTGCACACTCTAACTGCCGATGAACACAGACACAACAGGGAAGTCATTCTGGGAAAAGCCAACCGTATTAAGTATCAGAAAATTGTCAGGACAAGACAGAAATCTCTCTGCTCTCAAAGCCACTCAAGAATTTTCAGCACTTTCACAGAGGCATTGGAAGAGCAAACCCAGTGTAAACTTTGCCTGAGAAGTGTTTTCCTGCAGGTGTTTCAATCTGGAACAGTGACATAAGTGTTTCACCAAGAAACCCTCAGACATCAATAACCATGTAAGGACAATGGCAATAACTGCAAAACTCATCCAAGAATTGCCATATGGTTTTCCTTTCACTACAATTTCAAAATCAAGAGAATTAAATGAACAGGAGTAAAGTGGCAAAAATTACATGAACAGAAGTTGCCGAACAGACCAAATCAGTGAAATCTATGCTATTTACAATAATTTTTTGAACTAGGAAATGCATTAAGACTTATGTATGCTCATAAGCAAGCTTCTAATTTTCATAGTGGAAGAGGTCACAGTGTTTCTGGAGCTCTCAGAGAAGTCCCTCGACATACTGCATTTTGAATTCTGAATACAGAAGGCATCATCCAATTTGTTAAAAATGTTTCTACGACTACAGTAACAAAGTCAGCATTGATACAACATCATTTGCTGCAAGCTTTAAGGAAATCATTCCATCACTTCCAGCACACATCAACACATACTTGATTTATGAAAAGGTCAGGGAGCAAAGAAATTCTCAAACCAGTGAAAAACATGTGAAATAATCAGAAGGATGTCTAGCTAATAAAAGAAGATTACTGTGGACGCTGAAAGCTTGGTGGCAGAGAGATTTCTCAGTATCTGCCTGTGTCCGTGAGTGTTCCTACTTTCTCACGGAACTAGCTGCAAAACAGCTAGTCGGCTTTTGTAAATAACTTGCCTATCATACACCTGTGAGATGTTTTTGGACACTGTTATTGCAGGACCAAGGTCTGTTTAGCAAATGTGGGTTTTCAGGATCTAGCCAATAGCCCTGGTGGGTGGTTAGCTAAGATCCAATGGCTTTCCTGTAATTCTGAGTATAAAACTCTACTGTGTGTAAATAAAGATGGGCTTTTCTATTGAGCCCCTCGGGGAGTTCAGTTGTCTCTTTTCTCCGAGCCGTGTCCGTACCAGCGACAGATTACAAATGCTGAAAGAGCAGTAGACAGGCACAATAAAGAAAGGAGGCTGGTAAACAGAAAGATTTGGGAAAGTCAAGGCAATTACCCACTAAGAAGTAAATTCTTGAGTCATGTTACAAATCAGCATGTCCTACGAAATCTAAGTAGGAATGTGCCAATTAGCAGAGCAAACATTCCAGTCCTGAGAATATCTGCCTGCGATGGCCTGTCTTGGAAGGTGAAAACGCCAGGTTCAAGCCGTGGACTCAGACAGCGATACCAGGGCTCCAGCCAATTTTCAGGGTATCTTTTCAGAGTCTGATTAGGCACACAGCTCCAATGATGGCTGAGAGACTGGCTGTCATGCAAAGTGGTAAAAAGCAGCCTAGTGTTTCCATAAGTTTTCACTATATTTTTCCACCCTCCAGAAAAAGCACGTTTGCTAAACACAGACCGTGTAACCTTGTTGTCGTGGATAATGCATTAATTATACAGTTCTACAATTAGCAGCTTCAACTTAAAAATAAAAAAAAAAAAAGTTCACAGGTTTGCAGGCTGTCACAAGAAAAATCCACAAAGTGTTTCTTTCTGTTTACTTAATTTGCTTGTGAAGTTGCTGTGGAAAGAGAAAAATAATGATGCATAGAAAAAAATTCTCCAGAGAATCCAGCCATTGATTAAAAAAATGTTAATTAAGAATGCCTTCAGAATGATATCTAATTTTGCATACAGGGAAAAAAGCATCTAAGAAAGAATTAAAGGCAAGTCCCATGATGTAGATGCTTTGGTTTGGATTAAACTGCTAAAAGCCTCAGACTTTAAACACCATAGAAAAAAATATACCGTACATATACCAGAGGGAGTATTAGCATTGTAGGGAGAAAACTCTATACAATGTGATAGTTTATAATTGCAAAGACAGTGGAAATAAAAAGTTTAATAAATCACTTTTCCTCCAGTGTTTTTGTCTTTAAGAGTTCTCTCCTTTTCAGCTAAGCCCTTATTTAAACTTCAACTGCAGTAGAACAAATCTTTATTCTGCAAGCTTCACTGTCTGGCATGTTGTTGGAGAATGAAATCTTGATCTATAAATTAACTCAAAATCTACATATCTAAAAGTACAGCACATGTCCTCAGGCATTTAAATCCCATGGGTGGTAGGTCGGACCTAATTGTTTCCACCATACTCTTTACCCTGAGCACACTCGGGACAATATGAATCCCCTTCCCCATAAAGGGAATAGATCAATAAAGCCTATCAAGATCCATGAGCTGCCTGATGACCCAGGGTGTAAGGGAAGGATGAACATGCTGACACATACAGAAAGCAGATTCACATTTGTGAGTGCATGCAAAGGATCCATATGGGCAGATAAGTACAAGCTGAGCGTGTTTGACCAGAATTCCACTGCTCTCCCGAATCTTACATGAACACAGGACTGTAACAAGAAGATTAATAGCCTCCTGCACACACTGGTTACCACACACCACATCATGCTGACAATCCATACACATTGCACAAGCGAAAAAGGAAATGGCTGATGTAGAAAACATTCCAAGGGTTTCATATTTGTGGAATTTCTCTTTTGCATTAGGCAATTCCTTTATTTCAGTAATTCACAAAGAGGTTACACATGCATCCTGAAAGGGCAGACTCAGCCAAAACAAAATGCTCAAGTGAGCATCTTTATTTAGCATCATAGATATAAAAACATCTCCAACCACGACAGCATATGCTCACTATCAAGGAGAAATGTGCCCCACATTTTTTTCTTCCTAAAAAGTGGGCAACATAGCCACAGAGAGGGCTGGCCAATGAAACTATGCATGTATTTCTTCAGCATGGGTTTCTGTGGAAATCCTATCAGCAGCTCTGTCTGGTTTCTCACAGTGATTCATCATCGTGCTGGCCCAGGAGGCCAGAATGATGTAAACTAATCTGGAACTTTCAAGGAAGCATAAGGAGCATTGGCACAAAGCTCTCATCAAATTTCATTTATTGGCTAACTCATTTAGACCCCTCCAAAATCTCCAACATAAACTTTACATTTTAAGGTAAATGTTGCCTGCTAACCATTAACTACTGCCAAAATAACAATTGCTGCCCCTGCTAATTCTCCTTTTGAGGGTATCAGTGGCCTCTGGGGAAGCAACCAAACAGAGATTCTAATAGTGTTTATAAAGCCTGGGAGCAGCCAAGCCAAGCCCTTTGAATGCAAATAACCCTAAACTTTGAGCTCAGAAAAGGAATAAAATTCAAATTTTATTTCCAGCTCTAGATCCTTCCTTTAGTGAGCTGAGCACAAACCAGATCCAATCGTCCTTCCTTTTACTAACAGCAGATCCTGTGCAGCAGCAGGGCCCTGCTGAGAGAAAACTGAGGGCCCAGAATTTGTGCAAGTCTCTGCCTTTGAGGATTTGATTTGTCATACTCATACAGTAACTTAGCAGATCTAGTGGTAGGTATTAAAATTTCTCATTACAGCATCTAAGGCAGTGAGAAGAAAACTGTTAAGATAAAGGGCGCTGTTATCTGAGGTACATAGAAATAAAGTCTTAGCAGTTCGAGGGAATGTAGCTGAAATACCCTTGTAAGGGGGAAAAACATGGAAATCTCCAAACTCCATGTGCAAAAATGCCAAAATAGAAACACCTGGGGGTTACCTCTCATATGCAGACACATTCTTTGTCAGTATTTTGGACATATTAAGGAAATTTCAGTGAAAGCTCAGGCCGTATAAAATCCTTCAGTACTGCCACAATGTTAATGATTTTCCAAGCACCCAAACTAAAAATACTTGACTCTTGTTTTTTTTTTTTTTCAAATTACCATTGCCCATTCTTTCTTACTGAGAGCTATGAAACAGAGGCCTAAGTCTCCAGATTCTGCTACTAATTATTATGGGCATAAAAAAAATTTCATTTTGAACACATGACAACACTAGGGAGGAGGAGAGATCACATTCATAAAAACTCCAAATTTGTTAAATTAAAAAAAAAACCAGACATTAAAAATATCAGTAAGGAAGTTAGAAAGTTTAGAGTATGAAAACCAGACCCTTTTTTCCTCAGTTAATATCTTCAGATCTTCAAAGAATATTTTATAATGCTACTTGTTCTACAAATTCTTTCAATGCCCCTCATCACATGTGTTACCTCGTCTATACTGTTATACCAGCAGACACACATCCATAGCTTACAATAATCCCTGCACACCTCAGGACTGGATATGTTCAAGTAAGCAATTCTTCATGGTTTAAATATATACATAGAAAACAATCTCAAAACTCCTTCTTAATTCTGTATTAGTTCTTTCTCTTTAATTCATTCAGACATCTAAGAATAGCATATGGGATAAAGAGATTCAAATGTATGCAAATATATATATACATATTTACACAAATACAGCTGAGGTTGAATAGATGTGATCCAGCAGAATGGATAGGAAACAAAATATAGTTGCCAGCTTCCCCTACTGTAATAGTTTCCCATAGCACGGGAAAAACATGAACTAGTGCCATCATCTCCAAATTGTGAGCATTGTTTCTGTTGGTATGACCCTGAAAACTCTTTTTTCAGTGCCAGGACACTCACTGCACTGATATCAGAAGTTTTATGTTAGTTAAGGAATTGCTCGTCTTTTAGAAGAAAAATGAAGTATTTTTTAAGTGGTATGTTTTTACAGTGTTGCTCATTAAGTTCATTCTTTTGGTTGCCGGGGGGACAAGGTACACCAGCTAAGAGCACAACAGGAATCACCAAGGCTTGATCATGGTTTACATGATGTCCTGCTAGCAGAGGAAAGATCCAGTTCAGAAATTGTCTAATACTTAGGGGGAGACACCACTGCTCTCACTCTCTGAAAATCCCACACACATCTGCCACAGGCTTACTTGCTGGCACGCCTCACAACAGCAGCAGCTTTTCAGATGGGCCATCTAGGGAATCCTTCTTTACCACTCTTACTATGCTTCTAAAGCCATCCTGAAATCAGTCATTCTGGAGTCAAAATGATTCAGATACCGTCTTTTTTTTTATTATTGTTTCTAAGTTGGTTACCTAAACAGCATACAAAAGCCACTGCCTCTAAGATCCATTGCTCCATGGAATATGTCATGCAGCATAGCTCATCTCAGATACATATGAGAGATCTTCTCACAGGATTGGTCCATGACTGTTGAGACTCATGTGCCAATGAGCAAAATAAAGGAAATGCCAAACCACTTACTGCCTAGTAATTTTTAAATGAAAAACCATGATTGAAAGGAGGATAAATATTTGCATCCCCTGTTCTCACCATTCCCCTGCTTACCTTCTCCCAAACCTCAGCAAATTTTTCACAAGCAGAAACAGCAGTGACGCTAATTCTGTGAGTGTGAACACACTGAGTCAGCGAAACGTAGTACAAAACCTCTTTCTTCTTCATGTTGTTTAGAATCAAACAAAGGAGAAGGAGGCACATGTCCTTTCCAAAGGACACCTTCTGTTAGCAGTAAACAATGCTTTTAATATTAAACAAAGCTACTGAAGAGCAAAAAGAAGTAACTCTTTACATACCTCTCAGCAAAGAGGTAGAAGCATGAGGCAAAAAGATGCCATTCCCACTTTCCCAGAAACAGATCCTGCTCTTTCTGCCCTTTGCTAGCCAAGCCCACAGGTCTGCTGCTGGCTCTTGTCACACACAGGAACGACGTATGGCAGATGAAAGGAGGTCACTGCATGTGACTTCCCAGGACACTGAAGGACCGCTCTGCCCCTGAGGAGTGTGTCCACAGTGCCAGGACTGACTAATGGGACTCAGCTTCGCCTGAAGCACTTGAACAACACATCCCTGTGGCCATCTCAGCCAGCTGGCCAGAACCCCTCAGACTCTGGGAGCGCTGAGGCAATGGTGCCTCTCAGAGGGGCAGCAGTAGCACTCTCTCGCTTTCTTGGCTTTACAAGGTGTCATTTTGTGTTACAAAAGGGCTTCAGAGTGGCTAGACTGCCTGGGCACATGGTGAACTCTAGAACCCATCCTCGCTGTTAAAAAGCACAGGGTCATCAGTGAACACACATTAAAAGTACGGGAAATTTGAGGAAAAGGGCACTACAACTGTGTGCTGAAACTGGAAAAGTTGTAAATTCATTACTTAAACTGCTTTTTCCAAAGAAGCCAACAGCTTTGCTCTGCCCTCAACACACCTTCTAACAGGCCTGCTCAGTGGCAAAGAGAAGCTGCATTTAATCACATGACTTCTCATTGCTGCCCCATGAGAAACAACACTAAATGACTTTCAAACTTACGAAAGAAAACTGAGGCAGGAGTCACCTTCCCCCACAAGTCCCACCACAAATTCCTGCAAGTGGGAAATGAAATAAAGCATTAAGGAAATTAAATTATATGGAAAAGTTGAAATAAAAAAAATTGAAGTGATAATGAAATAGTGGAGTTCAAGTTTCCTGGGGAAGTGAGGAGGGCACACAGCAAGCTCCCTGTCCTGGACTTCAGGAGAGCAAAATCTGCACTCTTCAGGGATCTGCCTAGAAAGAGTAACAGGGAAAAAATCCCTGGAGGGAAGAGAGGCCCAAGAAAGCTGGTTAATATTCAAGAATCTCCTCTTCCAAACTCAGGAGGGAGGCATCCCAACAAAGAGGAAGTCAGGTAAAAATGCCAGGTCTGTGTGGATGAACAAGGAGCTCCTGGACAAACTCAGACTCAAAAAGGAAGCCTACAGAGGGTGGAAACAAGGACAGGTGGCCTGGAAAGAATAAAAAGAAATTGTCCAAGCAGCCAGGGACTTCTAAAAAATATTACACTCAATAAGTACTTCTTGTGAGCTCCAAAGCACCAGAGAGCCATCATCAAGATTCCACCAGAAATGCAGTTTAGAATCACATGGAAGATTAATATTTATTGTGAATCCTGTTTTGACAAAAACATCTTTCCATGTTCTCTAATCCTTTTTACAGTCCCCTAGCACACATCCTGACAACCTTTGGGGCACACTAGAACACAAGCATTTACCACTGTTACAATGCCACTTTATAGCTCCCTGCCTAGACTGCAAATACAATTTTGTTGATGCTGCATGAGCTGCATTTTAAGGCTACAGATTTCTGGGTACTGGCACATACTTAATCACATGTTAAATCAGACAGTTGCATGCTCCCATCTGTGCCACAGAAAATTCTAAATTTTCTTGGGTAGGTAACAGTTTTATCTGACAAATATTTTCAGAACACAGCAGCTGAACTACCATTTATTACCATTTCCCAAGAGGGATTTGACCTTAGGACCTCCTGACATTCTGCAGCAGGTACTATTTCCACACATCCTGCTTCAGTCGTGAACACTGTTACAGAACTGACTTTTCTAAGAGAAATTTACCTTGCAATGTTTCCAAAATCATAGAAATGCTATTGGAAGATAGATCTGTCAGTTTTCAATCAGTGTATTTAAGATGTCAGTGGATATTACAGCACTCTATGTTTTCATTTAGTTCAAAGCACAAGCGTATGCAATAATTTTCAAGGAATAGAAAAGCATCCAAGGAATCAAAAAGAAGGTATTAAAGTGAAATATACTACTTCTGGAGCAAGAGGAGTGGGAATCAGGAACATATCAGCTTTGATTTTTAGTGGGATTTTTATCACTGCCCATCAATGACCTTGATGACAGAGGACAGCAGTTCTGAGGCATTACTACATACACAACAATCCCAGGTTAGACTTTCTGTGGGACACAAGTTACATACATGGAAAATCCAACATTTAATCTCTCTCAGTTTCCTCAGCTGTGAGGCTGGCAAAATAGGTATTTAATTTCTTATCTATCTCCAGAATGTGTTCTGTAATGCTAAAAAAAAGGAAAACACCATGAGTTTTAGCAAAGAAAAACTATTTAATTCCTCTCTCCCTGATAAACAGTTCTACCCAGTTCTGACCCTCACACTTCTGTCTCCTTACTCATTCACTGAAATCCCGCCAGATTACATTTTAGAACCGTTTATATTTCAACTGGACATTATAAACATTTTATTATTGTCACCCAGGAACAATAATCTCTTGTGCTGGAGTTCTAGTGTCTGTATGGCATTTTCTGAAATATAACTGCTTTTCAGATGTAAACTGTCTACCTCCTGTTGTTTTGAGGCCAGAACTTGCAGTTCCTGGGCAGAACTCCCACTGGAAGATTTTGCATTTCCTATGTACGTCAGTTGGTTGATACCAGCTCCCATGTTGGGAATTAACAGTGCACTGAGTCTGCTGGGCCTAAACTCTTCACTGAGCAATCTAAGACTCGACTGGGTATGACAGCAGGTTCAGTTCTGCAATTTCCTGTATTTCCTAAGTCCATCTGGGCCGCAATTATATCATGAACTATCTCTTTTCTAATTTGAGTTTGTTTGGGGGTTTTTTTACACCTAGAGTTACAGCCTTAGTAAGTACAAGTTGGTGCAGATAATCAAGTCAGTGAAAATATCAATAAAAATATAACTCAAACATTAGCACTCCTTTTCTTTACTTTTTGTAAAAAAAAAAATCTTCAGCCAGAGATGGGCAGTTAGATCACTATTAACTAATAACAGCTAGACCAACCACTTCTTGTTCATGTACTATTATTTGTTCCTTGTTTTTGAGGGAGAGAAAACAGGGTATTATTTTTACATTTCATATAAATGTTCCCTGAACAAGGGTGGAAGCTTTGAGTCACTTTTCATTCCTGATAAATTCAAAAGGCAGCACAGCATCTGACTGACTAGCTCAACAAGCCTGTTTTCCAGAGATACAATTAACTGGTGTTGAAAAATCACATCAGTAGGAATTATTAGGTACTTTGGACTTTGGAGTTCTTGAGTTTGATCCAAAGACTGTCCTTGACTTCCATAACATTTACACTGGATTCCTCATGAAGAGTATGAACAAGGATTCAGGAACCCAAATTTAAACATCCGTGCTCTTTAAAGTCTTGGGCTATATCTTTCCCTTAATCCATTTCTCTTTTCTTACAGAGCTGGTGTGAAAACCTTATGGCATGTCTACGCTACACAATGCAGAAATCCCTGCACCAGCTGGTGTGAGTACCCAGCATAGCACCATGCTGAGCCATTAGCCTGGGTCCTGGGAGTAGTATAGATATATTAGCATGGCATTACGCCCAGGCTAATGAGCTCAGGCTAGCTCTGCATTATACTGCTTTGATCCAGAACGAGCTCCTCTGCAGCTCACACAGCCCCTCACTGCACAGAGCTCGCTTGTCTCTGCACCGCTGAATGTTATCTGTTCCACACATCACAGGCCTGCTCCTGCAGACCCACTGCTGTTTGAGTGCCATGTCTGTCTGAATTCTAAACACTCCAGTTTGCAAAAATGTCTGTTCCTAAACTGAAACTTATTTATCTATCCACACATTGCAATCTACAAATAAACAGAGCACCTGCATCTCACCACATTTCCTATTCAATACTGACTACATCACGTGCTTTTATTGTGACTGAAACATGGAGTTTTAAATGAATCCCAGTAATCATCTGTTAGCTCTTTTGCCTTTAGTTTTGTGTGGAGAGGAAAGAATTCTGCATTTTAGTTTCATCACCCAGGTCTAAACGTTGCTTCTTAAACTAAAACTTACATATTCTCTCTCTGTTGGCAGAAGCTCATCTCTTGAATAGAAGAGAGATCACTAAAATAGAAAAAAACGTCATTGTCAAGACAGGTTGACTGACAGCCATTGCAATTAACTAAAAGATTTCAACTGCAATGTATTTCTGTGTCATGGGCAACAGTAATGATTAGAGGAACATGCACATTTATATATGTAACTGTATTTGTTACTTAGCAGTTATACCATGTCATCACTCTTAAGAGATTTCTTTCTTCCTGCTTACCTATTCCAAACGACCAAACATATGTCTTTGATCTGCCTGAAAGGATAAGTATCTTACCAAGGGTATGAGCACATGAATAGCTAAGTAAAGCTCCTGACACAGCAGAATGCATTTGCACACACCTAAGACAAAGGCTAAATGCTGAAATGGAACAGTCAGAATAAAAAACACTGAAAGGAGCAAACTTGTAATTACCAACAGGAGCAACATCCTTTCCTCATCAATCCTCAGGCATGCTTATATTAAGCCATAAAGGGTTAGACAATTCTGGAGGGATAGTCTTTCAGGGGTTTTTTGTTTGATGCTTTGGAGCTAAATCATGCTTTCCTTTCCCAGGGGTGCGCAAGACAAAGAAGAGGCCAGATGGAGCCCTCTTCCCCTCCCCAGCACACCTGGGCAGGGGCCAGCCTCAGCGCAGTGCCCAGGGGAGTGCGTGGAGCTCTGGCAGCCCGGGCAGCAGCTCCCAGCCGGGCCGGGGGCTCTGGCAGCTCTGCCTCACCCGCAGGCGGGGATGGCAGCGGGAGCAAATGTTCCCTGCATCGCACGGCCCCGCGGCAGGGTCAGGGCAGCCTCACGGCAGTGCTGAGCGCATCCAAGGCCACAGTCCAGCCCCTCGGGAGCGCTGACATCCTTGCATGCTGCAGGCAGCCGCTACCCGGCTACATCTCCAGAGCCGGTCCTGCCTCCAGGCACAAACCCCGAGCCACAGCGGAGCCAGACGGGCTGTGCCAAGGGAGGACAATAACCTGAGCTCCCGAAGCAGCAGCGGCTGCTGCCTGCCGTGCTGCC
The DNA here is from genome assembly GCA_013397845.1 of Melanocharis versteri. Lineage (NCBI taxonomy): Eukaryota > Metazoa > Chordata > Aves > Passeriformes > Melanocharitidae > Melanocharis > Melanocharis versteri. The sequence continues at coordinate 760,799 of VZTG01008820.1, read as the reverse complement.
CAGGGATGGGCTGCAGGTTCCCAGCAGGACACTTCAGAGCTGCAGCCAGCAGCTGGAAGCACTTCAGAGCCATACCCTGTGAGACAGGGACGGCACTTGCAAGGGAAACACACGAGACGAGCTTCCAGGGCTGCAAAACGGCTCTCTGGAGCCTTAATAAACCAGTTCAGGCTTTTCCTGCTCCGCGGCGCAGCTGCAGAAGCGGCAGCACGCTGCAGGGCTGACAGGAGCAAAAGGGACTCGGCGCCGGGGGTGCAACACCCCCCTCCCAGCAGAGCTTGGCTGCAGTGACAAAGGAGCTCTGCAAAGTTCCCTGGCTGCCAGAGCCAGCCCTGCACCCGTAATCCTGATGGAGCGCACGGGAGGGATCGTACGCGGAGGCGAACGACACGGTTACAGGGTCAAAGCACGGTAATGAGGAGACCACCCTGAAGCACGGCAGCACGGCTGCCCCTGGCAGGAGCGCACAGAACACGGCAGCAGCAGCCCCTCCGCCACATCACATGTCCCTTCACGGCGACACACCTGCTCCCCAGGCAGAGCCAGCCAGACCGGGTGCCTGCTGCAGCGAGCCCTGGCGACTCCGGGGGCCCTTCAGGACCACCAGAAGCGCTCTGGTCAAAGTCCAAATGTGATCAGCTCTCAGGAGGGGAAGGATTTCTTACACCAATCAGCTGCAACCTGACTTAAGAAGAAACCAAAATATGGAGAAAAATAAAGTAAAAGGTAGGAAAGGGTGCAATATTTTATGTCAATGATTGTATTTTCTCATTTTGTTTTCATGGCACATAATGGAGATACTACTTTCAAGCCTGGAAGAGGATCTCAGAATTAGTGCTGACAGTAAGATAATAAAGACACACTGTAACGCTGCCTTCATTTTAACACTAATTTCACTAACTACACTATTCTCAGCATGGTAAAGTGGCTGAGGCCAAGTTACTTGGTGCAACTGGTCTCTCTGTTGCAGAAGAGGCTATAGCTACTCACCAGATTCTCTCTTTTTCTCAGGGAGTACTTCAGGAACACTATATTTTACATCTAAAGCAAAGCAGGGCTAACATACGCTTTCCTTTGGAGAAAAAATCCTGTAACAGTCACAGAATCACAGAATCACAGAATCACTAGGTTGGAAGAGACCTTCAAGATCGAGTCCAACCCATGCCCTAACCTCAACTAAACCATGGCACCAAGCACCACATCCAATCTCTTCTTGAACACATCCAGGGATGGTGACTCCACCACCTCCCCAGGTAGACCATTCCAGTACCTTACCACTCTTTCTGTAAAAAACTTTCTCCTAATATCCAACCTATATTTTCCTTGCCGCAGCTTGAGACTGTGTCCTCTCGTTCTATCAGTTGCTGCCCGGAGAAAGAGACCAACCCCCACCTGACTACAACCACCCTTCAGGAAGTTGTAGAGAGTGATAAGGTCACCTCTGAGTCTCCTTTTCTCCAGGCTGAACA